>CM021732.1:106661816-106786528 GCA_011075105.1 Heteronetta atricapilla
TTTTTTTTTTTTTTTTTTTTTTTTTTTTTTTTTTTTTTTTTTTCCTCCTGGCTTTTCCAGCTAGTAGAAGAAGAAAGTTGTTGTTGTGGATAGTTCAGTTAAGGCATACATCCAGGATAGAACTGCTGTGAAAAACAGGTGTAAGAACAACTTCAGGACACTGATGAACTACAAGTTCAGAGACAAACATAAAGATTATCACAAGCCTCAAAGATAGGATTTGTTAGGAATTTTAATTAATGTTCTTCTACGTGTACCATGGTAAGACTGACTGAAATACCAAACCCTCAGTGATGCTGTTCATAGATGCATATCAAAAAAAAATAAGAAAATATTCTCTCTATACATGATAATGCATTGGCCAGTTCATGGGATACTTCTGTCAGCTCTAGTATGCCCATCCCAGAAAGAAGTGAAGTAGCAAAAAGGGTTCTAACAGTGAGAAGCAAGCAGAAATGGTCATCTATAGTCTAGAAAGAGGTTTTCAGGTGTAAGTCTTGAGAATCTCGGAAGACATTCATCATATTCATCTCAGTCAGCACATTTCTCTGAAGCATCTGTTATCTGAAACTTTTAGACACACAAGACAGTGAATTGGGTGGATATTAGGTTTGGTACACTGCTGTAATTCCAGTATTTCTACAGGACACACAAAGTACTGGGAGAAAGATGAGCTTTCACTATCCTAGGTATATAAAACTGAAATGCAACAGATCCCTCCATCACTACAACTGTAACTAACTCCCTTAGCTTCTTAATTCTTCTAATTTACAATGCAGTAATCTTTAGCAATCAAGTGTGTATGTACCAAGAGGGAGAAGGCAGCAAAGAACACAACTGTGGACCATATGTTGAAAGGTATCTGTTCCTTTTCAGAACAATCTAAATGAGAAATGCTTATTACCTTCCAGTAACAGGATAGCTGAATTCTTCAGTTCTGAGATCAACATTTTCTTCATCTACCCAGGCTGCCAGGCTGCAGTCACTATCACAATATTACCAATAGAGGTAAAATATAAAAGTATGGGAAAACTGGTGAATAAGACAAGGCTTTATTAGGTTGAGTACCAGTCATTGGATTGTACAGAAATAATTCTCTGTAACCAAATTGAAATCACTCACTTCAGGTACACAGGCAGATGGTGAGTCTCAGCCTTAGGTCAAACAACCAATGAAAAAATGTGACAGGCTGCTGGATATTGAACAAAATTGAAAAGAAGCAGTTGGCAAAACCTAAAGTTGTCTAAAACTAATAAGACAACAGCAGAAGAAACTACCAAATTGAAAGAGAAAAATCATAAATTCTGATTGGGTGAATAACATCAAAGTATATTGAGAGGGGGGGTTCAGGCTTAGCAAGGATGAATTACCAAATGATGGTGTAATATCAGCAAATCCAGAACTATCGGCAAAAGAGTAAAATGAGTTTGTGCTCAATGTGGGACAAGGGAAAAAGGGAATATTAGGCAAATCAAGACATGCTTTGTTCACAGGTGTTACAGGTCCCTTTGAGCATTCTTGCAGTTGACAAATGGCAAGACTGGTGCAGAGCAGGAAACCTACTCTTCTGACTCTACCCCATAACTGACCAGTTTCTGTAGCCCTGGGGACCAGGGTGCTGTCCTTTATGCAAGACACTGTAAAAGGGATGGTGTAGTGACTTGCCCTAACACAGACGTGATTGACAGCATGCTGATACTATGGGATTGGCTTCCATGCTGACTTCTCTCTGCTAAAGAGAATCAACAGATTAGTTGCAGTTCAATAAGGAGCACCTGCCCACCAGTCTAATTCACTTTTCTATTAACTTACGTCACAGTCTCTAAACAAGTACTCAGATGGCAGTAATTTAATCCTTGCAGATCAGAACTGGGTAATGAACTGATCACATAGACACAAGGTACTTGGAACAACAGAAGTTTAATCAGAGCTATAGGGTCAGACAGAATATAAAACATGGCACCCTTGCTGTTAGGATGTTTCATTCTCACTACACTGCAGTTATATTTTATGACTATATGCTAGACATCCTTAGAGGCTTCCTAGATTTGTGTAAGGTCTTCCAGGAATTTGAAAAGAAGTTTAATGGTGCCATCTTGGCAGAGTAGACCTTTTTACTGAATATGGCGATCCTAGTGGTGAGTTATTCTATGTATTAAGAACAATATGTTTTTCTGGTATAACTTAGAAAGTAACTCTGGACATAACAGAAATAAAATACATTTTATTTTCTTAAAGATTATTGAATCATAGTGTTATGGAATCATAGCATATCCCAAGTTGGAAAGGATTCACAAGGATTATTGGATCCTAGCTTTGTTCAGGACCACCAAAAAAAAAAAAAAAAAAAAAAATCAAAAAACAACCAACCAAACAAACAAACAAAAAACCATCAAACAAAACACGTGTGAGAGCATTTTCTAGATATTTCTTGAACTCCAGCAGGCTCGGTGACATGACCACTGCCATGGGGAGCCTGTCCCAGTGCCCGACCACCTTCTCAGTGAAGAACCTTCTACTAACACCCAGCCTGAACCTCCCCTGTCACAGCTTCATACTGTTCCGTTGGGTCCTACCAGTGGTCTGTACAATATTCAGTATCCAGAAAAGTATAGACTTTTAAATAAAAACAAAGATACTTTAGTGACCAAATCTAATTTGCCTCAACAATTTTTGCTAAGTATTTCTCTGCATCAAAATAAAGAATTCCTGTCATGGGATTTTATCAAAATTTGGTATAGCATATCCATGGCGTAAAAACTCAAAGCTGTTTAAAATGTAACATCTAATGATCTTTATTTAAATTATTTCATTGCAATGGAATAGTTATTGCCAGAGTACAAACATGTATTTTGAATAATTCCAAATTAAATAACATTTACATAAATCTTTGCAGGGAAGATTTAACACTGTTCCAGAGTTAGTTCCACTTAAGCTGGAGAGCAATAGAGTTAATCCACAAGCAGTATTTTCTGAATGATACAGGGACAAGAGAAACCTTTTTATAGGAAGTGTTAAAACCCAAAATGTCTTAAGACCACTCTTACAGCACCTCTATCAACTCTTTGCATAAAATTAAAAAAAAAAAAAAAAGAAAAAAGAAAAAAAAAAGAGAGAGAAAAATCCTACCATCTTTGAAAGCATGAGATAGTATGGATGAAAGAAAAAAAAAAAAAAAAAAAATTTTTTTTTAGGGGTTATGTTTAAAAAAATTTTTTTTTTTTTTTTTTTTTTTTTTTTTTCTGAAAGCAATAATAGTATTGTTTATGCAGTGGAAAGGTTCTGACCCTAGCAAGACCCTTAAATAAGCTACAGGCTTATTTAAGATGCTGATCCTTAGAGACTGAACCATGCACAGTCCCTTTCACTCTGTAATGAATTGTAGCAGAACAAAAGTATAGCTTCAACATTTTTATAGGTAAATACAATTAGTCACATAGAAAGGCAATGAAAGTTCCTCAGAGATAACACAGGAGACAAGGAGTGTTTGGTGGAAGTAGCACAGTTTTTTTTTTTACTCTGATCCCTAGAAATAGCTACAGGCAAGATCTTTGGTATGATCTGGCAGGCCTTTTATGCCAAAGGGGGAAGGAAGAAGTGATGAGCACATTTGGATTTCACTTGGATATCTGCATAATATTATATGTAGATATGTAAAAATAAATTTTGATATTTGATTAACTAGCTTAAAATTGCAAACTTACATTAAAATTAAATTTTAATTAATTAAAATTAAAATTAATTAATTAAAATTTACAAACTTACTGAGTTCCTGCTCTCTTATTAAAAAACAACAACAACCAACCAAACAAACAAAAACAACCCAAGGAACTGGATAAAAGTTTCTTCTTTTAAAGAGTTTGCTGAGATGGAAAGTCTCAGACATCCAAATAACAGGATTTGAGGGGAAACCTGAAGCATCCAGGAAGAAAGTGTTGTACTGTAAGCACAGTCAACAGCTTAGAGCAATAGTCCTCTCTCTGCTCACTGAGTTCTCTCAGCTTCTAATGAAATACGTCTGTGTCTGTCTCTCCTACCTTTTAACTTTGGAAACCACAACAAAACCAAAACCGAACCAAAACCAAAACACCAAACCAAACAGCAGTGACAGTAATAAGTAAATGAGACATTGCACCCAGGCACAATTCCTGTAAACTCATATCAAATATCAATCAACAAAATCAAGGTGCAAGAATTTAATTGTACTCCTATAAATAACCTGAGTACATTAATACCAGCACAGCAATAAGAAGAAATAGATCTATTAGATCTATATGTTTCTTTTTTTTTCTTTTTTTTTTTTTTTGGTTCATCTTACTGGGAAAAGACAATTCCACTACATGGTTTTTTTGTCCATGTGAAAATTCCTACAATGTGAATCAATAGGCTTATCCGTGTGCAAGGTACTTAGCTGAGTTCTTAAATGGTATTGAAAATGAATAAAAACTACTTTTCTAATTTGATAGCAAGCTAGTACCTATATCCTCCAGACATGTTAATTTCACCTGCAGGCACAAAACAGTAGGTAAACAGACCTATGGTTTCTGGCACATGGTATTCCATAGCATTTAACTGAAAGGCTGTGTAAATTTGCAGAGATTAATCTCCATCTTTAACTTCTTTTTTACTGTCTAATCAGAATACTAACTGATTTCACTCATCTTTATAAATAGCATTTGTCTTCCTATTGCCATTCAAATATAATTTACACTAAGCAGAGAGATTACAGACCTTGATTTGATATGAAATGTCTTTGAGTCATAGTGAGCAAATGACTCACTTCCATCATTTCTGTTCAGTAAAGCGATTCTGGGATATCAAAATTCTGTTCTGTCTAGTCCTTCCCTCCCCCTTTTCTATTTAATTATTTTCCTTACAGTTTAACAGATGCTGATACTGGGCAATGTTCCAAGTTTGCCCCCCAAATTTTTTAGACCAGTCTTTCATTATTACATCTCCTAGCCTTCTTCTTGACCAGAATAGCTGTCATTTTTGTAGCTCTTGTCAAAGGCAGCATTTTCTTTCAGATACCTGTTGCATTCTGATTCAGAATTCAGTACAGCAATAAGATCCCTCTTGCTCCTCAGAAATGTATGCCTTCATGGACAAGGAGAAAGCTCATCCAATTGATTTAAATGAATACAAAATCTAGCAAGTTATCTATGTGGTGCACATGACAAGTCAACTTTTGGCTTAGTTCTGAGTTCCCCAGTAGAAGTCATGGACATATTTGACCAAAGAAGTTGTGGATGCCCCATCCCTGGAGGTGTTCAAGGCCAGGTTTGATGTAGCCCTGGGCAACCTGATCTAGTCGGTGGCATCCCTGCCTATGGCAGGGGGGTTGGAATTAGGTGATCTTTAAGGTTTCTTTCAACTCAAGCCATTCAATGATTCTGTGATGCTATATTGGTGTGAGCGCTGCAACAGACCTCAAATATAATGAAGGTCCTGGAACATGTCTTCTATGAGGAAAGGCTGAGAGATCTGGGACTGTTCATCCTGGAGAAGAGAAGGCTTGGGGAATCCTATCAATGTTTATAAATACCTGATGGGGTGTAAAGAAGATAGACCCAGACTCTTCTCATTGGTGTCCATTGATAGGATAAAGTAATGGGCACAATGAATTTTTGTTTAAAAATAAGAAATAATCACTTTTTGGTTGTAAAAGTGGCAAAATAACATGAGAAATGTCATAGGTATTGGACTGTAGAAAACAGAAAATATGTATGCACTGAAAACTAACTGGAAAGTGGTCTTGCTACAACCTCTATAATCTATTAGTTTTTTCCTCAACCCACTCCAATAATATCATTGACTGCAAGTCTTACATTTTAACAATTATAACAGCAGGAAAAAAAAGGGGGGGGGGGGGGGGGGGGGGGAGAAGGGGGGGGAAGAGGAGAAAAAAAATAGTGCAGTTTACTCAACTTCCCTCTGTATGGACACTAACCTTATGTTCTTTGAAATCCTGACCAGAAGGATGGGTACAACTGAGAAGAATCTGGGGCAACAGCAGTTATTTGCATATCTTAGAAATTGTACCACTAGGCCAGATCCAGGAGCCCCTTCCTGTCTCATGCAGTAGATCTACAGCTGATAGGGTGAACAACCTCCTTTTCCCCCATCCCCAAATCCAGAAACGTTAGATACCCATTCTCCAGTGAAAACTGGCCAAGGCTGTTAACAATGTAAAGGAGCTTTGGCCAAGCAGCAGTAGTGGATCATTTCATCTCCACAAGGGGCTTTCATTTTAATTTAGATAATGCCATTGCTTGGCCCATTTCCCAGAGGTGAGGGAAACAAAAAGCTGACCATGAAGGGGCAAAAGAAAACACAAACTAAGAGTAAGGCAGTTGCTTTTCAAAGTTAACATTCTGGCTAGTCCCAAAGATTTCATGTCCTCCTACTGCTTCAGGCTGCTATTAGTTTCCATACCTGTTATATTCAAAATAAATGTTTTTCTTCCAAATAGGAAGCTATTAATTCATCTTTCAATTCAAGTCTTTCAAGTCACCAATGGTCTTTCTTTTGCTTTCCCAGGATCTACTCTAAAATTATTTCCAATGTCCATGCTGTTAACATATTATAAATGCAAAATTATCTGTCAGTCCCTCCTTTCTAATGAATAAGTTACATTACGTTTAGGAAGGAGAACATGACTAAACAGTAATCCTAGAACATCTGATTTACTACAAATTAATACCCTTCATTACCATAGCATATTTTATACCTGCAGTCTTCTCCTAGGCAACCTACCTGCTTTTTTGATGCAAAAGGTGGGAGAATGGTGTCCTTGTTTCTTGTTAAAATCTACTAGTTTTTCATCCTGCTGTGGCATGGATGTTGTTTGTAAGCAAGCACATAAAGAATGATCCAGTTTGTCAAAGTGCATCTGGAGCAGCATATTCTACTTCTTACATTTTACAACAAAATATCCAAATAAGTCATACAGATGATGCAGAGAAAGTGGTTTGGTTTACATCAAAGGAATTTATGAAAGTTAATGCATATCAAAAATAAAAAGGCATCTGAGTCACTGCACAAAAGCTATTTTTGAACTTATATAATCAAATATACTTACGTATGATACAGAGAGACTGTGCCAGCTATGGCATGCATATCCCTCTACTGTAATTAATCTTTGCAAGCACTTTAAGTCATTTTAGATCTACATTTACTTCTGCCTCACACAGTTGTGGTGTTATCTCAGTTTTCACCATCTGTCACAGACATCAGAAAAACTGACTTAAAGACCATAGAAACAATTTCTAAAGCATTCTAGCATTCTGTTTTTCATGTTTTATAGTTTCTGTAGGTCTGGAAGTTTAATTAAGACAAAAAACACCATCTTACTGAATGAGAACTGAAAGATATCAGCAAGGAAGGAACAGTCTTCTTGAGACTTTTGCTTAGAATATGTACTTAGGTCCTGCATCTCTCTGTTTATAAAGAAAAGATCCAATGGAAATATCGGGGAGGAAGAAATCTTTTGGAAGATCAGCAGTTGCTAGGTCGTCTTTTCATGCTTTGGCAGACATTAGGACTTTTACCCAAGAGCTATGCCATTAATGAGAAGTCTAATGACTTCCATTCCTTTTCTTAAAGGATTCAGCATGTCACCAGTATTTATGAGGAAGCCTGCTGTAGCTACAGGGACATTATGTTCTTCATTATATTTCAAGCTGAGAGATACTGAAAATGTATCGTTAGTTTATCTTTCTCTTTCTCTCTCTTCTTTTTTTTTTTTTTTTTTTTTTTTTTTTCCTTTAAACAGTCTCCCTTTCCCTCCCTCCTTTGTAAATAAATGTGCCACATTTCTAGCTGCCAAAGATAGAAAAATCCCTTCAGGCTTGATGCCAGACCTATTTTCTTCCAAATATCCACCAAATCACCAGAAACCCTTATTAACTGAGTGAGCTGAACCTTCAGATAGCAACTTCTCCTGTCACTCCTGGGGATTTTTGTATCTGCTCGTAGTAAATAATTCAAAGTTCAGATTATTTATTTCTACTTATTCATTTATCTTGCTTTATATTTCAAAGTAATAAGTGGAATTATTGTTCTATAAGAAAAATGGTGGTTTCTAATACTGAACAATTCTACCAATTAAGAAAAAAAAATCACACAAAAACAACAACAAAAAACACAACAGTATCTAGTTTAATTTGTTTTCAGATTTCACCTCAAAACATACTTCCTTTTAACATTTTCTGTAGAGAAAAATGTTTTCCTTACACTCCTGAGACCCTGGAAAGAAGTTAAGGTCCCAATTCTGCAAACACATACTGCCTTAGTCACTGAAAGTGTTCACAATAACTGCAGTGACATTGCAGTGACATGTGGGAACAAGTGTGACCTTAAACATTAGTAGAATTAGTAGAATTGTACCTTGAACCAATTTCCCGTTTATCATCTGCCACCTATATTAATTACCAAGTATTTTGTTTAGTACTGATGTACATGTCAGGATTTCAATTTAATCTGTCACTTATTATTTGCCAAACTACCAATCCACCCAAAAGATTAAATATATGGAAAACATATTCCTGGAAGTGCAATGACAGTCAATAAGATCAAAACTCTTTGAAATACAGAAGTGCCATTGGAATATTAATACAGCTCATGTAACACTTAGATTGTTACCCCCAGCACTTCTATTTCACCATCATTTCTCAAGAAAGTAGAAAGTAGGTTCCCTCTTCTCCACTCCTCCAAATTACTTAAGAAGCACTACTGGTATGCTTGCAAATCAGCAGTGTTGCCACTGATAGATTGATACAATCTATTGGCAACTGCTTATAAAAAGAAATATATTTCTGGCCACTTCTATGATCATTACATGTAGTGGTCATGCAAGTGATAAAAAAATCCACAAATTCTTTTCTGGTCCATGACACCACAAGAGATTTTTGCCATGTGTGCAGAGAAAGCTCCATCAGAACCAGAATTTATTTTTTTTTTCTTTAAGGAATGGAAAAAGCTCTCGTCTGTTGTGCCATCCTCTTCTGCATTTTCCTCTTTGCTCTCATTCTGCGTCACTGTTAAAGGGAATTGTACACCAGTGCTTAGTGATAGGCTGCTGCCTTTTGTGAATAATTTTGACTTTGTACTGATTGATGATGACAAGGAATTATAACATTCACATGATTTCCTTCACTCTTCTCGCCACTGCAGACCCATGTTGATGATCAAAACAGTGACATCTTGAGAAGAAATGCAGAAACAAGAAAGGGTATGTACTTGGCACTCAAGAAATTTGTCAGATATATGAAAGTATTTCATATTAGACTGCAACTTGGAGGTCTAAAAGCATTACTTGATTTTATGTATGGATTCAACTGTCTCTCTAGAGAAACTCAGATTAATATTTTTTTTACATTTTTATGCAATATTTAAGTTTTGCTTCCAATAAAAGCTACTCAAAAATTTGCTGAAAATCAGCTACCATCCCACTTTTTTCAGTTCATCTTCATGGCATTTCATTGTGATTAAGTATCATGGGGCAGAATATGAGTCACAGAACAGCACCGAATGATGTGTCAACATCCTCAGTTCTATTTTTTTTTTTTTTTTTTTTTTTTTCTCTTGCTGTGACTGGAATTCTCTGGTTGTTCTGTATCCACTGATATGTTTGTGACATATAACCTAGTTATAATGCAGCTATGATGTTCTTTGGATGATACCAAAATTTGGAGTTGGATTTTATATCTTTATTACCTCAGTGGTTTCCAACTCTTTCAAGTGCTTTTAAAACTATCTTCTCATAAATGACTCATAAGTCTCCCAGTGCAATCGGTATGTTTACTTCCCCTAACTAGGCTAACAAGAATTAGGTACTGCTAAGAAGTTTTCTGGAGCAGTATTTGTCATAGTTTCTACCTGGTGTGAGCAGGCAATAACATAACACAAAAGCAGATTGTATCATTAATCTCAAATTTGATACAAATAACAGAAAGTTAGACTGATTTCAATAAAAAGAAATATTATCACAGTCACAGATAAGTGTTAACCTAAACTTTTCTGAAAGCTAACACTAGTAGCTACAATTCAATCCACTAATGTCCACTGGTTGAACAGACTATCATCAATCAGAAAACTCTCCCAGGACATCCAGATAAAACCAAATTTAAAGGGCTTTTGAGTGGAGAAGCTTTGCTAAGTACAGAACAATCCCAAATGTCTGCAAGGAAGGAGTGGTATATAACACATGGAGTCAGATGTGGAAAGAATTTAGGGTTAATCAGTGTCTCTGCTGACTCAGGCCCCCTGAGACATTACATCTTGGGGAAATAATGGATGCCATTAAAAATGGTTATTTACTGTACTGTGGTATTTTTTACTTACAGGATTTGTAGTATTCCCCTGGGATATCTTGTAAATACCAATGGAAAATACATTGGTAGTCAGTGGGAATTATAATGAATGTAGGAAGTGCATTGTAAATATAATTTAAAGTATAGGTCAAAGAAATCAGACAAGGGAAACCCACAACTGTATACAGTCAATTAATCAATTACAATGTATGTTGTTATGAATCCACGTGTTCCTGCATGAAAGCAATTTATTACTCATAAAAAGCTTGTTAATCCCTTATGCCCACAGAATGGCCACTGTAATAAAAAAGGCTATTTTCCTAGTCAATAGTGCTACGAAGCCAGGCATTGTCACTGAAAGTTGTGAAAATATTTCAGTAATAACACACACTCAAACATTATTATTTTTAAGTGCGTAGTAGTAGTAAGGTCCCACTGACTACCCTGGATTACAGATAATATTTTAGGCAATCCTCATATTTTAAGCCCTGGAGAACATTAGATGTAGTTTTTCTATAGTATAATTTTATTTGTCACAAGAGTCTCTCTACTGTGTTGTATGATTGTGTCAATGTTTAATTTTAAGGAATATACAGCCACTACCTATATGCATGTGTATTTGATAATACATCTCTAAGTTGTATAAAACACAAAGACTGCAAGACAGGAGTAAATGCAGAGAAAGTGGACCTGTTGACACTCTTACTCCCAGACCTCTGAGATTTCCAAAGGGAGGATTTAACTTTCTGTTGTTGGCATAAGAAAGTACAAATATTTTAGACATATATCTACAGACATTTTCATTTATTTTATTGAAATATTATTTTTCAAGAATAGGTTATACTGAAAAATATATTTCTAATGAGCTCACAGTAAAGGTCTAGAAAGGACTTCCTATGAGTTGTTTAGCACCTCTTCTGTAGTCTGACAGTACCAACATTACTGTGATTTAGAGGAATGAGGCAAAGAATAATTGTTGTGTAATTACACTAATTAGGGTGAGTTTCACTGGGGTAGAAGATCCTTGATGAAGAATTTTACCTGTTTCTCTGAGAAATGGAAATTCTTAATATCCCCCCGCCCCCAGTATTCTTTTCTGTAATTTGATTTAATAGTATTTACATGACTGTAAGGTGATTTTTCCATAGCTACCCCATAAAAGTGCTTTACTTCACAAAAAAAAAAAAAAAAAAAAAAAAAAAAAGTTATTTTAGTCATTTTAAGCAGTTTAAACAATTCTCAAGTAGTGAAAAAATCTGTTTGCCTGAGGTATGTTTGTAAAGTTACTTGCAGAACTATGTGTACAACTACAGCTACTGTGCTCATAACTCATCAGTTTTCCTGTGCCTCCTGAATAGAAATTCATCCCTTAAGAAAAATAATAATAAAAAAAATTCTTACAGGTCACCTCATGGCTGTGTTGTTCACAACAAATAATCCAACATATCACCTGTATTGTGAGAAGTATACAAAATCATAAATCACCTTCACTTTCCATTGTTGCATGATGTGGAAACCAGGCACCTTATTTTACTCTCATTTTCTGAGATGAAGGGCACCTACAGTAAAGTCTTGCAAAGGAAAGGATATGAGGGCACCATCTCTACAACACAAACCTCCGCAGGAATTAGGAAAGACGTGCACTGAGGTTCATGTTCAGAGAGCCTCTGGCAATGCATCTCCCACAGCAGGGCCTGTCATTGCTCTTCTCTCATCTGGGGTACTGGCTTGCACTGCATTTGAAGGGCACAACAGAGTCATGGGCAGTTCTCTGAACAAGACTGCACAAATCATCAGACCTTAGCTATCCAGTGCCATTTACAAGAATATGAGGCAAGAAAGTGGATTTCATTCTCAGCCTCAGTGTGGCTATTCTTCCTCCCAGCACTGTTAGTAATGGAGCACAGGTTGTCAGTTCGTAATTTGCATGTCTGTCTTGGTCAGGATTAAGTCTTACCATCCACCCACAGATTCTTCCTACAAAGAATAATACAAAGATATCAGTTGAAGAGAAATAACTTAAGTGGTAAAAGGAAAAACAAAAGGAATGCTAATTTCTCATTGAAATTACCTAGTCATTTTTTAATCTATAAAAAAAACAGACTCAGAAAATCTACCTCCTCATAGGTTGTCCCTTGTTACAGAATTGTGGCAGACATCATCTCTAATATTAAAGCTCCAAATATTAAACAAAGTTACCCTTAAAAAGGCAATGTCAACTAGCAGGACATAACACATGTTCAAATGTCACTGAATCGGGCAATTATTTCATCAGAAACCCAGAATACCCCACTCTTCTGTCAGTGTCTTGTAATAATTATTCCTTGTGATAATTATTCCTTACAGACTCACGCAATGTAATTTACTATCATTGGTGTCATCCTTTCTATAATTCTACAACTTCCAGAAGTTTTTATCTACAAAAAAATAGCAATACTGATAAAAACATTTTAATAAATATTTGTTTTTATAATGCAACAAAGCATAGAATCATAGAACCAGAATGGTCTAGATTGCAAAGGACCTTAAAGATCATCTAATTCCTACTCCCCTGCCATGGGCAGGGACAAACAGATTAAGTATAAAATGCACATATATTTGTACAGTCAAGTTATGGTATGGAGAAAAAAAATAAATAAATTCTGAAGAAACAGATAGCTCCTTTCCATTACAGCTTATTACTAAAGATGCCACTTTAAATTATGATAAATCAGACCCTATAAGACCAGTTTAAAATATATTAACTTCTTAAGTATTTCAATAACATTTAAGCACAATATCCTTGTCTCTAAATTGGAGAGACACAGATTTGATGGACAGAACACTCGATGGATAAGGAATTGGCTGGATGGTGACACTCAAGGAGTTGCAGTCAACAGCTCAATATCCATCCAAGGACAGTAATGAGTGCTGTTCCTCAGGGGTCAGTATTGAGACGATCACAGTTTAACATCTTTGTTGGTGACATTGACAGTGGGATTGAGTGCATCCTCAGCAGGTTTGCTGACAACTCTAAGCTGTGCAGTGTGGTTAACACACTGGAGGACAGGGATGCCATCCAGAGGGACATGGACAAGCTTGAGAGGTGGGCCTGTACAAACCTCATGGAGTTCAACAAGGTTCTGGGGCCCTGAGCATAAGAACGGCATGGATCTGTGAGAGTAAGTCCACAGGAGGGTCACAGTAATAGGGCTGGAGTACTTCTGCTGTGAAGACTGGCTGAGAGAGTTGGGGTCCTTTAGCAGAAAGAAGAGAAGGCACAAGGGAGACGTTAGAGGGGCCTTCCAGTCCTTAAAGTGGGCTTACAGGAAAGCTGGATCAGGGAGGTTAGTGATAGGACAAGGAGGAATGGTTTTAAACTGAGAGTACATTTAGATTAGGTATTAGGGAGAAACCCTTTACTGTGAGGGTGGTGAGGCACTGGAAAAGATTTCCCAGAGAAGTTGTGGGTGCCCTGTCCCTAGAAGTGTTCGAGGCCAGGTTGGATGGGGTTTTGAGCAACCTGATGTAGTGGGAGGTGTCCCTGTCCATGGCAGGGGTCTTAGAATTAGAAGATCTTTAAGGTCCCTTATAAACCACACCATTCTATGATTCTATGATATGAAAATATGGGCACTTATTTACTTCCATATTTAAGCTTCAGGATATCTTCACTCTAAACCTTCAAGATTTCCTCCAAGTACAGTAATAATATTACTCCTCTGATTATAGTAATATTTCTCCTCCAGAAAGGAAAGTTATTTTGTAAAAACTTGATTCATTGGGTTGGAGATTTGAAGAAAAAGGAAAATTATTGTGAGATTTAAGAGCATTTTCCCTGTAGTCAGTAGAACACTGAAGTAAGATTGGAGTATGGTTTGCTTAATGATGCAAATTCTACTAGAGTAGAGGCAAACATCAAAGCCACGGTGATACTGAAATCACATTCTTACCTTTCTCTTATGTTTTTATATTTCACTCTATGATTTCAAGACTAATCACTCCTCTGTATATGCACACTGGGCAGAAGTACAGAAATGAAAATTGTCAGACATGTCCAGCAGAGAAATCTTCATCTCTGATAGGTCATCCAGATGTGTTTTCTCGTGAACTAATCATTACAATAAAGACCACAGTAGGGGAAAAAAAAAAAAAGGGAAAAAAAAAAAAAAGCACAGCTGCTCATTATGCTCATTGCAGACACTGAGCCTTTCAAGAGCTCTGTTTTTGGTATCAATTTGCACTCTTTCATATGTGCATTTGTCTGAAGCAACAGTGTCTGAAGGTAAGACCTGAACACTATAATCAAATCAATATTCAATTAAATTCACATAAACAAAGAAGTAGAAACTCTCTTATAAATAAATTTAATGTCTTTGTATTTTAATTTATTTTACTTTTGGATACTTTGCATGTGGTGGGGAACTAAAAGCATGGCATGAGATGAGATTTCAAGGTAGCTGGATCCATACATATGACAGGGCTCTTATGGCAACTCAGAAAGGCAGAGCATACTGGCAGTGTTGGAAGATTAGACCCTTCCCCTTTGCCCTTTTATCTTTTCAAAATTATTCATGTCTATGATGATGTAAAAGGGAACAAAAACTTTTTCCATTTGCAAGACACAGGTTGATTGCTGTCTCTTTTTGAGAAGTAATATGGCAGAAATGAGGTCACTGTCTGAAATCACTCCCCCACCAGCTCTGTTTAGCCTGTGAGTCATACAGAGTAAAATGAAAGATTACATGAACCAGAGCTAACTTAGAATTGAAAACAATAGAAAGCACAGCAACAAAATAAATGACTACCCCACAGTTTGCCCTGTTTCCCTCTATTTGCTTACAAGCTTGGATGTATTAATTAAGGAAATAATTTTAAAATAGGACAATGAGAAAAAAAAATAGAATGTGTAAATGTGATTAAAGCAGGCAAAGAAGTGATCTCAGGAGAACCATGCCACTTGTGATGGAAGTGAATATTTTCAATGACTTATGAAGTTTATGGGGCATCAAGAAGAAATAGTAAAGGTGTTATGAATTTCACTAAGGATGGGATAATACTAATATGTCTTGTCAGCACAACAAACTGGTGTTCCTTCTGGGCCCTAACTCCCAAGGAAGTTATAGACATTTTGTACATGGCAAGCTGTGGCACAGATACAAATGCAAGGTTGTAACATAAGAACATTGAGTAGGTATCAGCATAACAGTTGCATCTTGCACTAAAATCTTTGTTACCTGAGAAATTCGAGAGACAGGAAGTTTCTTTTCTCTCATATTAATATTAAATACAGATTTGACAAAACTCACAGATGGAATGTAAACAGAAATAATGCTTTCCAAAATAGATAGTATTAAGATTCATTGAAGACAACATTTATTTTCCTTTCAAATTTATTGGTTTCATCTACAGAAGTAGGTCATGATCTAAAAATGCCACTTCGGATGTTTTGAAGCTATCTGTGAAATTGGGTCTTAAAAACACAGATTAATTTTGTCTGGAATGAAGACAAAATAATAAATAAAGTAAAACAAGACTGACAGAACTGGTGGTAGGATAGTTAATGTTTACTCGGGATTGGAAAGACCTATTCCTAAATACATCTTTAGACCAAAGAGCTAGAGATTTAATCTCTTTCTCTGAAAAAAATAATAATAAAAAATAAGTATTTAACGTTGCACATTTGTTGCACAAGGCTGACTTTAAAGGAAGAATGCTATTTTGCATTACCCTGTGGGAGTCTTGCAAGGTATTTACATCTGGTTTAGGAAGAAAGGAGAAATAGCTGTTCACAGGCCTTATGTGGCCAAAAGCCAACAACTGCATCGATTTAAGAGACTACCTTGAACCCCTGGGTCCACATCTAGCATGCACAAGGGGAAGCTTGATGCCTCAACACGGTGACCCATGGCTGGAACTACAACCTCACACTGCTGATGGTCAAATCAAATCTCCTGTTGGAAAAGAGAGGCATTCCCCATTTGAGTGAGTGTCCCATCACTGTCATTGGCCTTTGATTTGGCATCACATGGCCTGTGATTGGCCTTCTGATTTGGCATCACAGAACTTGGCATTTTGACATAACAGTAACATTTGGGCTCAGTTTCCATGTGTGCTTTTTTGACCATGTATAATTTTTTTATCTTGGCAGCTTACCCAGAAAGCAAGTGTTTGATGATGACTGAGTCATCTCCCTTTTGCTTTCAGTCTTAGATTTATTTGAATGTTTATTGGTGCACTTCTTTTAAGGGCTCTGCTGAAAGCAAGTGAAGACACTAACAGCACATAAAAATATTTCTGTAAAAATGTAAAATATGACACTCCTCAGAGTTCATCAGGAGCATCCTCAAGTAAGACAACTCTATCGAATGCTTTGGAAGGGACTGAAGGGGAGAAACATATGCAAAGATCAAAAAAATGAGATGTATAATATTCAGTAAAATGTAAAATTGCTGATGAAAAACAGGATAACTATTTAATTGTAAAATGTTTCAAAAGAGACCATTTTTTGTTAATTCATTAGTATGTTGCAGGCAGGACAGTGAATGACCGAGAATTTATCACACATATATTGAATGTTTACTTACTAAAACATTTATTCAATGCTTTAAAGCAATTGGATGCCAAAGCCTATTCCTGGTAAACAAACCTATCTGCTTACTGCAAGTCAAACTAAGAGACAAGATAAATCCCTTATTGCTTAAAAAAAAAAAAAAAAAAAAAAAAAAAAAAAAAAAAAAAGCTGGTTCAGATACATTTTTAATGGTCTTTCTTTAAATTCAAACTACTATTCAAAGACAACTCTAACCTAGGACTGTAAACTTCAGCACTTGCTTTTCTGACAAGAAAGTATACATGAAACAACTGATACATAAACTAATAGTTGAACTCATCATTTCTAAGTCAAATGAAATTGGCTTCAGCTCCTATCTCTAGGATGTGAGTTTGCATTTGGAGATGATATGAATCCCATCCCTACAAAAATTACATTTCTCCTAAGTAGTAAAAGAAAGTTAAAAGAATTTTCATTACTCCCTTAAGCCCTAATACTGCAAAGTCTTCTGTGTTTGCTTAACTTTGCTAGCTGGCAGTGAGACCAAAAGTATGAAGTAATATTTCATTATTATTATTTGAATAACTAAAATGCAGAAAT
Organism: Heteronetta atricapilla; assembly: GCA_011075105.1. Lineage (NCBI taxonomy): Eukaryota > Metazoa > Chordata > Aves > Anseriformes > Anatidae > Heteronetta > Heteronetta atricapilla. The sequence continues at coordinate 106,679,262 of CM021732.1, forward strand.
CTTGTAAGCAGAAAGAGCCAATGCATTTGCAGTAAGATTCATTTGGTGATTACATTGATTTCCTGGATATTAAAAGTAGTAAAAACTTACATTTCCTTTCCATTAACTGTAGTAGTAAAGTACCTGCAGGTAAAACAAGGTCAGGTGGAGGTAGTTCAACTCATTTCACTCTCTTTCACTTCACCCAAGGCCCATTCTTGTAAGGCATATCAAAATATATTAATTTAATAAAGCTGAATCAACAACTACAATGCTTCTAGTACTTAAAAAGCAGAACAGTAATTGCTGATACAGGCACCTGGAGTGTCAGCCCTGATAGATTTACATCTACTGTTACAGAATGTCAGAAAAAAAACACAGATCTAAACATAAAACTTCTCCCAGCTAAGATGGTCTTGAACTGTTTCTGATTAAGACACCATCTTTGTCTGCATTCCCAAATGCTGCTAATACTAACCCTTCTCCCATATTCTACTGGCTTGTTCCCACCCCCGTAAATGTTGCAGCCTCCACTGCACTAATGTCCCCTAGCCTGTGAACTGCTGCCTTGGTCTTTCCCTCCCCTATGCTATATTTGTATCCAGTCAATGAATCTGAAATCCCCTGCTAATTACCATCTAAGCTGTTATAAAGAATCTACATGTGTTACTGCACAAAAGAGGATTACTGTATGTTAAACTTAGCAAGGCTTGTTAATCCCATGTGCTGTAGGACTGGACATCATAATAGATGCCAGTTTACAAATTACACTTTGGTCTGCCCTTACTTAGATGTGCATTTTAGTTGCTACCACTATTCTGCTGCAATACCTAAAAAGTCTTTGTTCATGATACTTGTGTAACATGCTGAGGAGCGCATGCAAAAATAACACAAATACACACTGAGTAATATCTTTATTTAGTAAGGTGTTTTTATAATTCTTGATGCTGTAGCATCCTTTCAAGACTATGATGGCAGATTTCCTTGATGACATTTACTGCCTTTCAAAATTTACTTGCAATTCTGTTTTGAAGTTAATATTTTTTTTTTTTCACAACAACCTTTGAAAATAAAAAAAAATGCAAATAAAGCTCCTCATAAGTGTTCAGACAGTGATCTAAAGCCTATGCTTCTCTCCCATGCTAAATGTTTTAAATATCCAAATTCCTATTTTATAAACAAGTTAATAGCTGAAGACCCAGTGAGAGCAAGTCGAAAGCACTCCACAGTATTAAAACATATTTTCAGTTTTGATTACATACTTTAAAAGTGAACAAAAATCAATGCTTTGATTTCATTCACAGACCAAAATAAGTAAATAATTTAATTAATTATTTTTAAAAAGCTGACTTTTGCTCATAAACTACACACCATCAAATGTTTAACCTTCTCCATTAAGTTGCGCTGCAAAGGTTTAGCTCCCTATATTACTAGGCCAATGCAGAAGAGTTGAGTTCATAAGGATACCAAAGACTTGCATAATGTCTTCCAAGGCATGCGGCTTTCCCAGAGAAGAGAGGAGATTACCTGTAAGGACCAACAAATAGACTTTTGGGAAGGCTATGTTTGCAAGAGAAGGAAACAACTGTTGCACAGCTAAAAAGCATTTAAATACAGGCATACCACTTGCACTGAAACTCCAGCCTTTGGTTTCAGAAAAAAGATGGAGTTAAAACATTTTTTTGGCAGTATAGAGCACCAAAGCAACTTTCCCATCTTCTTTATCATTAAATTTAAGCTCTAAAACATAATTAGCATAAAGTAATATTCTCTTGAATACAAACTTTCTTCTCATATAATTAATAATAAAAAGGTAAAAAAGCCCCCCCAAAATAATAGAATAACTAACAACAACAACAACAACAAAAAGCTATTTGTATGGAATTTTTCCAGAGATTCAGTTTAAAAGGATATGAAGTGCAGGAATTAAGAAAGAATCAGAGAAGAAAAATGACTGAGTTACAAACCAGAAGAAGCTGACTCCATAAGACACTCAGATTTTTCTAGTTTTTGATGATAAGATAGATTGAAAAAAAATGAAATATGCTGAGGCTTGCCAACAACAGAAGATAGAAAAACTAATTTAAATCACATCCTCAAGATAAATTAATTATCAGGAAACTATTTTCATTATCACTAGCATAAATTATCATGTCCTCCACCATGCAAGGACCATTGCTTATGGGTTAATAATACTTGGTATTTTGGGGAATATTTTACTGAAAATATATCTGTTCCACATTAGAAGTTTCTTCTCAACTTAGAAAAAAAATAATCTAGTAGACAAATCATTTGCCATGTTCATTTTCATCTGTGACACAGCTATCCTGAAATAGGGTGACACATCACCATGCCACTAAGGAAGGAATGTGCTCATGGAGTTAAATATTCTATATGAAGTATGAATATATATATATATATGAATATATATATATATATATAAAGATACAGCTAGCTGGTGCATCTGCATTAAAAACAAACAAACAAACAAAAATCTGTGGAAAAACAAGGTAAGTATTATGCAGATAGAGAAACAGATAGAGAAATCTTCTGCAGATGTCACTGTAGCTGTCTAGTACTTGTTGCAGTACCTCACGGCATTGAAGGCTATGGTGAAGAACTTCCACAGAATTTTACTAATTTAAAATTAAGATTACTTCATGATGTCCTCATTCAGCTATTCTCAAACCACTGAAAAACAAACAAACAAACAAACAAGAATACATACCAGAAAATATAGATTTATAAAAATACCTAGTCTGTAAGGCACCCTTTAAGTCACACATCCAGCTCAATCCACACAGCCAGAGGGGCAGTAAACTTCACCCTGACTACAGAAATGTGTAGGCAGGACCAAAGCAAAACACCCAGAACTTCAAAAACAACAATAAAACAAAACAAAACAAACAACCAACAACAACAACAAAAACAAACAAACAAAAAACCACCCCAATCCTCTGAGTGGAGCAGTAACACAGGACCAGAGCTCTTTTTCACCCACGTGCCATTTCATCTAAAACTATTTGGTGAATACATAAAAATTTTAGCCATAGAGAAAAGTATAAACTTTCTATGGCTTTCCTTATATCCCTGCCGTCCTTCTGAAACTTACTTACAATTTCTAAAGAGTTAACAAAATTATATAAGGTGTCATGACAGCTATCTATGAAGGACCAAATTTCATGCTCTTTTTTTTTTTTTTTTTTTTTCTTGATGAAATCCAGCTAATGTCTTTGTCCTATCAACTTGTGGTTCTAAGTTTCACATATAAGCTACTCATTTCCCCAGAAAATCATTAACTCAAAGGAATGATTGCCTTCCTTCACAACAGTAATAGAAACCCAGTTATAGAAATCCACTTTAAATAAGAAAAGGTTACATGTTTTTATATAATAGCTTCAACATACTTTTTAACAGGTTTTGTACATGACAGTACCTTCAATTTTCTTCTGATGGTGTCTAGCTATTTTTCCTGAATGGTTACAATCAAATCTCTAAGGGAGCGTTTGAGTAGTTACAAATATGCTTTGCCTGCATTGCTCTACACAGCTTTCTCAGTCTCTTGCCTTGGCAGTGCTCTTCTGAAATTCCTGTGATCTTTCCTCATGTCAGTTAATATCAGTAATTTCACCACGATAATAGCAAGCATGTATTTTAGTGCCTCACTGTCCATTTATATAAATCAAGTCATGCTAATATTTCCAGCTTTCTTATCGCAAATGCCAAAACTGAGTACTTCACATCTGAAAGAGGCCATCATTTGCCTCCCTCAGTGGTATTTACAAAATAAAAGGAAACCTCAGTGAATCTGCTTTCTCCCTATTGCTAAAGGGCAAATGCATTAGCATCTTTTATCTCCAAAGACAATATCTGAAGTCATATAAAGACTGTGGTTTTGGAATCCTATTCTAAATGAAAACTCTCTCACCATTCCTGGCAGAGAACCTGGGGAGGAAATTTTACTTTGAGAGTGATTTAACACAATATTTTAGTGATTGATGCTTTTAACTTACCTAAGACAAGTGTGCAATAATACTTTTCTCAACACATCTGATTAAAAGACATCTCAGAACATATGGCTAAAGATATCAGACCAGATGATAAAAGTCTAGATATAGAAGCATGCTAAGGACATAGAGCACCATTGACATTCTGATTACCAGGTTTTAATCTCTGCAACAACCAAAGCTTGCTCTAAAAAAATGCAAGAGACAAAAAAGAGACAGACAATGATCAAACATTAATTGAAATTTCAAAGTGAATGCGACTTTATCATTTTTTTCTCTGCTTGACGTGGTGTTTTTAATATGTAGTTGTAGATTTGTGGTGTGATGGCCAAAAGATAAAAGGGAATTAAGGTTAGAAGAGAAAAGCAGGTGATGATAGCTGGAAAATATAGACAAGTTTGCAGCCACCTTTCCTTAAAACCTGATAAAGTTACTCTGTGATGAAAATTTTCATATATCTTCCCCTGCCCCCTCCCACCCTCCAGCTCTATCAATGAGTCTAAGGAAAAACTATTGCCTCTCTTTAGAAACCCTGTTTCCTTTCTCAGTGTGCTGCTCCAACAAGATAACAGACTTTGGTCAGTCTTCACAAGTGGTGGAAAGACCTTGCAATAGAAGACTTACAAGGAGCCAACACATGCCAAAGATTGGCAAGGCTGGAGGAAAAAGAGGTGCATATCTCACAGAGAGACTCTAGTATTTCTGAATATTACAATTCAGCTGCAGTAGCTCTTTAACAAGGCATTTTCCTTCCCAGAAAGCTTCCCTTTCCCTCTCAATGACTGGAAAATGCTTTGCAAGGATTTTTTCTCCCTTCCCCCACATCATGTTATTCTAACATCTTCTCTCTTACACTGAGAAAACGATGCAGAAAGAGTAGCCAGTGTTTTCCATACCAAATAATTTGTTGACTGTTACAGGTCATATGGGCAGGACAAGCACTGCCTTCAGCAGAATATCTGTGCCCTCTGTCATTATTTTCTTCTCTCACTGCCTATTCCTAGCTCAAAGCAAGCCCTACTTCCGTTTGCTGCACATAGCAGTCGATTAAAGGACAAGAGTTTTTTGTAGCTGTGCTGCAATTCACAATGCCAACACAGAAAGCCTCATTTCTTCTTTACTTTTTATCTAGGACTGAACAAAAAAGAGCATGTGGGGGAAGGGAAGGAGGAATGGAAGTGTGCCCCAGCATTTCTTTTGAGATATACAATGCTCTTCACAATGTTCACAGCTTTAATATTAGTATCTGGGTTACATATAGAATATTAAATCACAATCATTAAAACATCTGATGTTACACTAATTTAATTTTTATAACTATAAAATAAGAAATATAATTAATTTTATTTGTAGCAGTTATATTTGTGACAAAAAAAAAAAAAAAAAAAAAAAAAAACAACTGGTATTTGAATTTAGAAGTTATTTTGGTCAGGTACATGTTTTTAAGTATGTGCAAGAATCTACTGCAAATATTGCTGAGACTTATCTCCCATAATCCAGTACCTCACTTTAAATATAGAAAATAACTTTAAACATGATTTTCTAAAGACATGTTCTTTTTCACACACAAATGAATTTTGTGAGTTCTTGTGTGTGCTGCATTATTAATAGCCAGAGATTTATAATATGCTAAAGCCATGTATATGAGCAGATGAAAGCAAAGAAGAGCCATTTAGAAGAGCCAAAAAAAAAAAAAAGTTTCCATGCCAAACAAAACAGAATAAAGTCCTTCTTCTACTGTCACTCATCTCATCAGCAATCTTGCCCTGAAAGCCTGTTTTTTTTTTCTCATAGATCATATTAACAAAACATTTTCAAGATATTTGTGCCATGACATGGACTGAAATATTCCTAATTTCCAGTTCAGTTTGTCACTGCAAAGTAAAGAGCAGATGATGTTTTAGTTTAGTATAGACACAAACGGGAGTACCTTTGCCTACAACTGAGGTAAGCTATGTTCAGACTTGAAACTGAGATCAGCAAGGGACCTACAGAAACAGTTGCAGTGGGCTCCAATCCTAAGGGCAAGTAATCAACACAAAGTTCAAGGTACATAAACGTTTAACAATTATTTTACAGTTTTTATTCCTGCTGGTTTAAAAATGCCACCAGGCATAACAGTGGGAAAAAAAAAGAAAAAAGAAAAATATATTAGAAACCTGTGCTAATGTCTTCATTTTCTGTTTAAAAAGGAAACATGTCTAGTTGCCCTATAATAATATACTCACTTAGTTAATTGCCTTTCATTTTTCCCTCAACTAAACATTGAAGTATGGCTAATGTAATCTCAATACATCTACAGGAAAGAAATCAGTTGCTTTGTTCTCTGGAGTTAACAGTCAGGTAGGTAAACTGACTTCATTCTTGTGTTGCTTTGATGGTGAGCAAACATTTGACACATTTGATACAAAGAGCTGATCAATGTTCAATATTCAGTGACTGAAAAATACATATTTCCATAAATGACATACATAAGATAAGCAACAGAATTCAAAGATCAAATCCTTCATTGAGACAAAATATACAACCGCAGTAAGATGAAAACAGTCCTTGCTCCAGATAACTTTGTCAACTAAAATCGATTTGAAGTCTTCATGCAAACTCTTACAAGTTTTCTAATACTTAATTTATTATAATATAGAAAACAACATGCACTGAAAGAAGAGTGTGGCATTCTTCAGGTCTGCACTCTGAGAGGCTGAGCCCTTTTACTTGATTGGTAAACTATCAGATGACAGTAGTGCTGCTCAACAGGGAGCCTGCAGCCAGAGGAGCATGTGGTGGCTTCCCATGTATGCTCAGACAGCAACAGTAAATGGGAAAGGAAGAACCTTGCTCATACTGTACCTGACAGTAAAGTGAGACTGGAAAATGTAGAGATTTAGAAATAATATTCTGTTAAATTCTATTCCATTTTACTGTATTAAGTTGAAATAAAGTTTGCCATGTTATTGAAATGAAATACTGAAATTGGCTAGAAAGCCTTGCAATGAAAGTACCATGCTCCCACATTGTGCCTGTGTCAAAGTTGCATTTTATCAGTGCTGATCTGTATCATTGGAAAGTCTAATGAATTTCAAGTATATGAGAGGGTCTATCTCCATTTCTGTGATTCAGGAGAGGAAGTCATTTTGTGGCCCTCAGTCTTGTCCTACAACAGCACAACTGTGTACTTCCTGATACATGAAACTCATGGCAAAGATGACTTACCTCCCTGCTACAATAGAATCTTTTTTTTTTTTTTTTTTTTTTTTTTTTTTTTTCAGGCATAAACACATCAGAACTATCTGTATTCTGAAGGTACAGAAACCAGAATGCATTCATTTGTTTAATAACAAATGATAGCCCATTTTGCAGTGCCCAAGCCCACCATTTCTATTGAAGAATTCACTGGTTTCTCCAGTCTACCTCATCACTGAGATTTTCTGTTCTTGCACACAGCCGGCAGTCTGGCAAGCTAATCATCCTCTGCTGATACTGCCAGATGTCTGCGAAATAGAAAGCTGCCCACCACCAAACAGACTGGCAGTTTTATGACTGTGACAATTGCTTGTGGCAAAATTATAATTAGTACACCAATGCTGCTATGCATTCTAAATTGGATCACACTGATTCCTGCTCCATTTTTTTTTCAACACTCTGAATATGATTTTTAAACAATTGTGAAAACAGCTGCATGCTGACTGCCATTAACAGCAACATCTGCCAGATCTTAGCATTGGGCACTGTGATGGATATTTTCTCACTACTCCAAGGGCTGCTGTAAGTGGTGCAGACCACACTGTGTTGGTCCAAGGAAGGCTGTCAATGTTATTCTTAGAGTTATAAAACATTTTTGGGTGATTAGAGATAACAGCCTGGGTAATGTCTCCAAGTGGTTGCTGACATGCAGATATTACACAGACTTTTTACTAAACAGAACGCTCCACGCAGGGCTGTAGCTGTGATTAAATATTTTTCATATGCATTTCCATTCCGAGCATTTCTAAGCACCTCAAAGCAAAGGAGAGTGGGTGGAGAAGTATGACATGTAGAGAAAAAGACTTGGAAATTTAACATTTCACAGAAACTATTCTTGAAGAGGTCAGAAATCTTGTATTTCTCCTTGATCATCACCCCAAAGTAGCTCTCATCTCACTGCCTAATCCCCGGGAACACAGAAGATGCAATCCCACCAAACTATTTTTTAGATGCTGAAGAAGGGAATATTGCTTCCAATATATATTGCTGATGGATGGAAAGCACAAGGTGCACACCTCTCTTTGACCATCTTAGTGGATTATTTGCAGCCTGTTCTGGTCAAAGTGAAGAAATATGGGGAAAGAGCCTCCGTCCTAGAGGTTGTTTCTGTGGCCTCTCAGTTCTGCATGGGGAACCACTGATTTTCCAACAACAATGCTGTGCTGCACTGCAATAAGGGTTTTAAATGATTCTTGGTTTTAATTGCTCTCATGGGAATCATGGGAACAGTGGGCAATAGGCAAGCCCAACATGAGATAGAGAGCATAGCAGGAACATCAAGTAACAATGTGTTATGGCTGCTAAGATGAGTCAAGATGAGGCTCTTTGCTTCTCCTGGATGGTGGAGGCCAGCAGGACCTTCCTCATAAATTTTTCCTTGCATGGGGTGATGGTATCTGCCAGGGTTCTGTGTCATCCTTCATCTTCCAAATCTTTCCCTCCTTTAGATGGATACACAGGGAGTGCCCAGCAAATCTTCAAACACCCATGCATGGGCAGCCCTTGCAATGAGCAGGAAAGTTTTGCCATGCATTTGATAACTGGCCTTTGAGAGCTTTGTAAATGGTGGGTTTCTATCACAATACTGAGCACCTCAGTAGGAGGCATCTTTTAATCAATTATAGCACATCAGCACTTGGGAAAAACAAAACAAAACAAAACAAAAAACAATACTACCAGTCTTCAACAGGAAATGGTTCAAAGGAAGATGCAGGGACCATTGGCTGTTGCTTCCCTGCTGGCTCTTAGAGATGGCTGCAACAGGTACAAGTAAAACAACATCAATAAGGTGCCACAACATGAGACACCCTCGTATTCTGACCTCCTGTTCTGACCTTCTACAAGCCAAGGGCAAGGGCATGAAGCCAACAGGTTTGGGAAAAATAATAATAATAATAATCTCATATTTACCAAAGACATCTTGGTGTTGGCAGTAAGCCCAACAGAGGAGAACAGAAATCCCCATGCCCACAAGACTGCTGGTTGCAGTCATCCAGCTAGGAGGTACATGTGTCTTGAGAGGACATTGCAAAGGGAGCTATCAGCAGCCATCTTTGAAAATCCAACTCGGGCTCAAGCAGGCTGATTATAGGTTGCTGTGGCCACTATCATTGTGCTAACTACCTAAACACTGTTTACTGTTCAGGACAGGCTGTTCTGTAGCTATCGCAAAACACACATGTTTTAAAGAGAAATAATCTTTCAAGACAATTCCATTGTTCAAGGCCTGACAGCAAACAAGCAAATCAGCTTTATACATGCAGTGATTAGTCCAGCCAAAATAAGAAGGGGGGGGGGGGGGGGGGGGGAAAGAAAAAAGCTTTCCTTCTGGGCATCTTCTTTGTCATTCTGCATGATAAATCTTAAAAAAAAAAAAAAAAAAAAAAAAGGAAAAAATGGAAAAAAACAACCTACCAAACAAACAAACAAACAAAAAAAACCCACACATAAACCCACAACCCGAACATCAAACAAGCAAATAGACACCAATTTAAAATATCTCCCTTGAATAAGAAAAGGCATCAAATCAATTGTGTGGGCACACAAAAATGATTTTACTGATGAAAAATACTTTCAAAGCCTCATAGGGAAATTTCATTTATGCATAAGATAAAAAAAAAAAAAAGTTTGTTTGTTCATTTATTTTATTTTATTTTATTTTATTTTATTTTATTTTATTTGTTTTTAAAGGAGATCTGCCCAGTTGATGATTAAGAAGAATCAAAGCAAAAAAAAAGTATTAGGTTCCTCTTCTTAAAAATGAGTATTTCTTAGCAACAGAACTCAAGTCTCCTAGATATTTAAGATGAGATTTGCTGGAACTACTGTTAAGATTTAATGCAAAATCTGTTGTTTATATGGCAAATCTCTGTAATATATTAATAGTGACCTAAGATATTATCAAAGCTACTTCTAGGAAAAAAATAAATAAATAAATAAATAAACAGCACTTCCTAGAAATTAGCTCTTCCTTTTCCACACAAGGTTTTTAAACTGATTACTGAAAAGCATGGAATGAAGCAAGACAAGTTAAAAAACTATTATTATTGTTTTAAGACATAGGAAAAGAGTCAGTGGGCAAAATCTCTACGCTGTATATTAGCAATGAACAATGGTTGGCTGAGGGGCAGCTTGAATGCCCAAAGAGACCAATGCTTATCTTTTTTTCAAGGAATGGTGTACAGCAAGTAGCAAGTTGTATGTCTTAGAGCAATCACTTGTGTATTACATTGTTTTCTCCCACTGACATTTGCTCTTTTTAGATGTTCTTTACAGGTTGTTATCATAGTGTTTGGTATACTGTGAAAACAGACAGCAAATGGGAAACTATTGATCCACCTAAACACTGGGGATGTATAGGCAGTTAACAATTAATTGCATTGATCATTTTCATGCAGCTATTTGGAAAGTTGCTAGAAGACATTAGAGATGTAATAGAAAAGTTGCAGTCAAAAGCAATACCACTCTCCATCTTCTCCTTCAAAACAGCCATCTCTTTTCATTTAGCATCTTCACTCACTTTGCTAAAACTTCCTATTGAATCATAGAATCATTATGATTGGAAAAGACCTCCAAGACCATCTGGTCCAACCATTCCCTTACCACCAATTTCACCCACTAAACCATGTCCCTAAGTACCAGGTCCAACCTTTCCTTAAACATCCCCAGGGATGTTTAAGGAAACCACCTCCACCACCTCCCTGGGCAACCAGTTACAATGCCTAACTCATCATTGCAGAATGCATTTATTATATTATAATGTCTTTTGTGTTTTTATTTGTAAGTAAACAATACAAATTGCCAGAAACTCACGCTGGAGAAACATCTTGGTGATCAGTAGTGTATAGTTAGGATGAATTCATTTGCTGAATGAAGGAAAGAAAACAGTATTCCTCCTTGTGCATATCTCCAAAGGTGTAAAACAACTAGAGCCGTCATCTCTAGCATATTGCATAGTCATTACAGTATTCAAATCTAGATGAAAAAAGCCCTGTTACACTATTCCAGGAAAAGCAAAAACTATGAAGTCATAGGTGTTATATATATAGGAGCTATAATCATCTGTTGCTTTTCCCTCCCCTCACATGCACTATTTTCCTTCCCACAGTTGCACCTCTAAACACTTATCTTATAGTCTCCTTTGTGGGAACTTCATAGCAAAAGAATGGAATCCAAGGAAATTCACAGCTTTTACAAGATGTTAGACAATTTGGCTGTTAATAACACTTGACGTCACACCTCCAAGGAAGCAAAAATGCTACTGCAGGGGAGCTAAAATAGGCCAGTCTTTGACTCAGTATGGCTATAAGAGAAGCAGCTGGCCAAAGTCAGCCCGACTGCAAGTCACGACTAGAGTAATTGTGCTCTTTAAACTATCTGGCCAAGATCTGTGTTTTCAGTGATTTTGCTGTCCATAAATGAAAAACAATAAAGAGACAGCTAATATACTTGTGGTAATTTTAACGCTATTTCACATTAATTAGCCAGGTCAGCCTTGCTGCAACACTTGAATTAATTGTGGGAAAGTGGTATCAACAGTTCATTGCTAGGTAGCGCTGACAGGGCTGTTCAGCAGCTAATATATCATTCGGAGACAAAAGCAGCCTTTTGAAAGAAGATACAAAGCTTCAGGAATTGCCTTTTTTTTTTTTTTTTTTTTTTTTTTTTTTTTTTCCTGACCCACTGCTGGAGTCTGTTACTAGTATTAATATTTTATTAATGAAGATGCTGAAGAAAAGACACAGCATTCTCAGATGTGCCTGGACTTGGGACCCCTAGCTGTATCTACCATGGTCCATTTCCTAAAAGGAGGGAGCACCTCCTAATTTCATTAGAGGAACAACAGCCATCTTTACTGATTGGATCATCTGGTTAACACCATGCCCACCATGCCCAAACATGTCACGCAGACATTACCATGTGACATAAAGCAGAGCTCCCCTCTACATCTCATGCCCCACCTAACTTGCTGCAGGAGGAGAACATCAGCAAGACATTGCTGTGAGGCTAAGCTTCATAGCAAAATACTTTGCACTACAGCAGCAGGAATGTGTTTTCTCCTAACGCCCAGCACAGCTACGTCTTGCTCAGGGAGGGGCACGGCATGCATCCCTGGGGAAGTCTTCAGCACCCTTGCAAGCCCCGCTCTTGCCCTGCCTTCATTGCTGAGTTGTTTTCTCATTTTTTTTTTTTTTTTCTTCATAAATGCTACTTGTGACAGCATGTTTAGAGAAGAAAAAGGAGCATTTGTCCTCTCTGACTATAGTACAATGTACATACAAATACATCTCAAATCCATAAATTCATTCTTCCTTCCAAAAGTAATTGCTAAGGGCCTGCTCTCTAGAAGACAAATGCAATTGATTAAGAATGGTTATTGTTTTGTATTAAAATCATTTTTCTGAGCCTTGACCAAACTTATTAAAATACTGTAAGAAACAGTACCTTGCTGCCACCAGTGAGAACAGAATTTGTCATACAGAAATAGACAATAAACAGGCGTGTGAAATTGTCTCATACTGATCACTGGCCAAAAGTTTTATTATACACATTTTTGGGCAGTCTCCTCAACTGAAAAAAAAAGCAAATTGTGTAAGATGCTTTCATTTGATTAGTTCTAGCTCTTGATAACTCCACAGCTCACTCTAGCAGTAGGCACGTTTTAAATATCAGCAGAACAGTTATTCCATTTATTTATCACATCATATAAAGAACAGCTTAGCTGTAGGTTTTTGACCTAACCAAAGAAAAGACAACAAGTCAGTAGAAAGAGTCCAACCTAGGTGATTGTTATTTTAAGTTCATGACCACTAAGTACAAAAGTTAAAAATAAAAATAATAACAACTGTCAAGACATTTTTTCTAGTTAGGCACTGTGCAATTGTTCTGGTCTCCCTATGCTCCTGCTGAAGATAACATATGGCCATACAGGAAACTCTGCCAATGCAGTGAACAAAGCATCCACATCTTTTCTCCCCAACATGATATTTAAAACAAAAGGCTGGCTCTTCCTTTAAATGCAAGATCCTAGTGGATCTGCCACATTATTTTCCCCAAGGAAACAGAAACAGCATTTTTATCCCTGAAAAAAAAAAAAAAAAAAAGAAAGAAAAAAAAAAAGATATTTCCAGCGTGGAGCCATCATGTATGGTTGCTATGGTGACATAACAGTTGGCTAAATTCAATCAGTTCTCCCTATTATTTTGGTATTTTGTTTAAGAAATAACAACCTAAAGAACAAAGCTCCCTTCCCCCCTCTCCTCACAAACACCATTTAAAAGTACTCAACAGGCTTATTACAGTATTGGTCGCTATGGCATGATCTCCCCTAGAAGCAAAGCCTCTTCTCCAGGAAATCCCAAATAAACCCCCAAAATAACCAGCTAATGAACAGTGGAGACATGTGACACACCATGTTCTCCTATTACCTTCTGTTGTCTTTCCTACCCAATACATTCCTGTATCCTTATACACTAATCTGTCTTTTCTAAAGTTATTTTTAATGTATCAGTTACCTAAGCAGCTGGGCTGGCTTTTTTTTTTTTTTTTTTTTTTTTAACCACATTTTCCTTGTTTGTCTTTTTCAGATAAGTGGATTCCACTCGCAGAAACACAGAAATTGTAGCTACAGTGGAATCATCTTGCAACCCTGCAGTGACATGCATAATGTCTGCTATCACTAAAACTAGGAGCTTTTTAGAGTCACCAACGGCAAGTTCCACTTTACAAATCAGACAGGTATTAAGGCTCAGTCGTGGAGTTTAAAAAAAAAAAAAGTCTGATTGAAGTGGATGGATGGGAGGTCACTGTATTCCCTTAAACATGCCTAAAATGATTATGAAAACAGTGCAAAATTAGTATGTTTAACATGGGATCACAGAGAAACAGCTTTCAGTGGGTATTTTCAGTTTTTCTTTTCCTTTTTTTTTTTTTTTAAGTTAGATTTTTAACAGGTCTGTCCTGACACAGCTCTATGGGTCCCTGTTTCACCACAGAACCAATCTCAAGAAACCCCACAGCACAAGTGGAGACAACACCAATGCACAGTCAATCTGCACAGGCAGAGGTGCCTCTGCCTCATGGGCATGGTGAAATAGTAGAGCTTTCTATGTATGATGTTTTTGTGATAATTTTTAAGGTAAACCTAGATTTGAGCAAGACCTTAGATGCAGCTGTTAGTAAGATGTAGGGTCTTTACAAGTGAAGAGCCAGATGCCGGAACCCTAGAGCTCCATGCTTCCTTCCTTTTCAGCCCAGTCCACCCCCATGTAGCTTCTAGAAGCAGGTCATGGGAAGGCAGGTGGCCTTGACCCAGCACTGGGAGAAAGATGAAGTTCCACTCACACTGCTGTCTGAAGAGAAATGCATCCATGCTGGACGGTCTTTTAAGCCAGGGAAGTAAATCTAGAGCCTAAGCAAGCTTTTTATTGTGTCTGCAGCATCTCAACAACCTCAGGGTTCCTTTCAGATTTCCACTCTTCCTTCTAGTCCTTGCTGTTCAATTCATCTTAAAAACAGACAGGCTCATATTTTAATGACAACTTGAGAAATCTCTTTCCCTCTCTTCCTAGTCAAGGACATTGAATTCAACTCATGATATGGTTTCAAAATGTCTTCTCTGCTTAGAAAGCTTGTTGAGTTTTTAATGCATCCTCAATAAATGCTAAAAAATGTATTTTATGCAGCAGCTGGAAATTAAGTCAGTCCTGACAACCAGCTCCCAACTTCAAATTATGATAATAGAATAGTATATGTTTATATTTTAAAAATGCTTTTCCCATCACTTCGGCATCACGCAAAACTCACATCTAGCCAAAGCAAAAGATCTTGCTTAGATGTATGGTTTACAGTGGCAGCATGCCTGAAGCCATTGGTTTGCCATACTGTTTCAATTTTACTTTTACTTTTATTCTGATGGTACATAGTTAAGTCAATACAACAAAGGAAACAAAGCACTCTGCTTACATATAGGTAAAGAGCTAGAGTCATTTTAATGTGAAAAAAAAAATAATGAATATTTCAAGGTTTTCAAAGGATGTCTACTAAAGATCTGCAAAGCAAATCAGGCCATTGCAGAATGTGTTAGTGCTATTTGCATTTGCTTCTTTGTACTAAAACCTTACTGACTGATGACTAGCAGAAGAGATTTATT
Source organism: Heteronetta atricapilla (assembly GCA_011075105.1). Lineage (NCBI taxonomy): Eukaryota > Metazoa > Chordata > Aves > Anseriformes > Anatidae > Heteronetta > Heteronetta atricapilla. Next base: position 106,694,640 of record CM021732.1, read on the forward strand.
CTGTACACCAAAGGATCTTCCGTTTTGAGTTTGCAATGAGCTGATGGTAGCGAATGAGAGTAATGGTCTTTTTCCTCCAGTGTATTTAAGACACTTGTTATTCTCTGGTTTCACAACAGAATAGAGCTAATGCCATCTACGGATATGACTATATTTTATATGCTCAGAAATACTTAGGAAGCTTGATTGTTTTTCAGGTACTAACAAAAAGACCATTAAGGATCCTGGTCTCTACTGTAGAATAAGGTGAGCTTTGAAAAACTAAGAGACTAATAGCATCAAAAACTTTACTTGATAGATATCATAGCAACATCGCCACCAAACTCTGATGAGCTCTAGAATGTGTCAGAAACATTTCAGCAGTTTCACTGAATTTTCAAAACAGATTTACAAGGGCTAATGCACATCAATTACTTACTTGCAAGCCTTCTGAAGTGGCTGTTTTTTGAAGCATGTAATTGAGGGAGGACCATGAAAGTTCATGCCTGGTGGACTGGCTTGGCTATCAAGAATGAGAAGCCACAGTACCTCTTTGGACAATGAGTGTCCTGAAGCCTTGGGCTGGGAGCCTGGCCACCAGCTCACAATATGAGACAAAGTCCTGTAAGTTGCAGCATCATCACTGCACATTTGACTCATTTCAGCTTAACCTAGCTTGAAAGAGCCGTTGCATGTAAAGCAATGCTGAAACTACAAAGACAAATTGCTTTGGCAGCAGATGAGCTGTGCAAGTTGAAATGCAGGAAGAGAGATGGGCCAACCAGGAAGCCAATACCTGAGCTAAGCACCCGTGTGAATGCTTGAAGGAGACTTGAAGCAATTACAGGCAACTTTCAGAAATCTATCACCAAAATTGAGCTAAGATGCCTTCTACTTTTTCTCTACCCTTATTTCACCTTTTGCTTTGCAATTCTTATGCTTGTCCTCATTCAATGTTTTTTTGTCCAGAGAAAGACCACCTCAGAACCAGTGAAATACAAGTACTAGCTGGCATGAAAGCAAGCCCATTTCAAAAGAAGCATTAACAAGATGGGTACTATACAGTGGAACCTGTTTTTTCAAAGAAAAATATAGAGGAATAGCAATTTGAAATTACTTGGACGTAAAGAAGCACTTATTGAATACCTGTATTTTTCTTACCTCTCATTAAATATATGTATGCTTAAATCATGACTTCTCCAGACTTTCTGTTCAGAGAATTATCTAAAAATAATGTATGTGTAACAGCATTGAAATATTTAGCGTATAGATGTAGAAAACATTTACTTCCAAATAAATTTTGTCTAATCACTGAATACTTAAGGAAAAAAAAAATGCTGCCTGGTACACATACAGGGCCTCAGCACATCACAAGTTAATTTAAACAGAACAGAGAAAGTCTTTTCTCATCCACAAAGGAGGAAAATAAATAAATAAATAAATAAAAGCAATGAGTCTTCAGGCACTGCCTCCAACACCACAGTTCTAAAGAGATCTGCTCAGCTGGTGTTGGTGATGAAGTTTCTTAGAAACTTTGCACACATGGAAACAAATACTACAACAATGAAGAAGCTCAGTGCTCACCCATACCTAAGCCTAACTAAAGCTCGGCATTTCTGTGCCCATCTCACCAGTGGGTAAATCCCATGACACATATTCAGATTGGTATTGCTGTATACTAACAGGATTAGTTTTTCTTGCCATTAAGCACATCCAAAAGCTTTAAAAGTATATGATTAAGACAGAACTGCATTAATAAAATAGCACAGAATTTTGCAGCCTTATTAAAGAAACACATATTCCAGACTCAACTTCCCCCCTCAACAAAAAGGGTTTGAATTCTGTTCCCTTGTTCCCAAACTGTCTAGACATAACCACCTTAAGTTTAACAGACTGCTTTGAGCCTATGAACTTAGGGCACTATGCAGAAAACAATTTAATAATTCAGCAGTATAGAGAAGGTAGAATAAAGTACAAGAATAGCAGTATAGCCCTGTGGCCGAAGTTTTCATATGGTGTACAGAGGACGAGATTCTCTTGTTTCCAGTAACAAGAACAATTACTTGTTCCACAGTAATTTAATGTAGGATTTTATCTAATTAGTAGGATTTTACCTAAGGGCAAATAATGCTACTTTGTCTCCTGAGTACATTTTATGAGAAAGCACTATTTCCACTAACTTTTTGAGAGGAAGAGGCTGCAAAGGAGGAATGAGCTGCAAGCCCTCAAGAGGGGATTCCCGGCAGGTGCTCCAAGTCAGCAGAGATGGGGCACCTTACAGGACAATTCAGACCTGCCTCACTCCTCCAAAGACCAGTAATCATGTTGATATAGTGTATTGGCCTTGGATATCTTTCTTTTCAGCACATTGTTTCTCTCAGATATCTGCTGGAGAGCCTTGCTCATCCCATCATCTCTGCTCTTAAGTTTACACAGTCACACTCTTTTCTATTCCTGACCACGCTTAGGTGCCCAAAACTTTACTTTCTTTGGTTCTGACCTTTAATTTCCTATGCCCAACAAAGCAGTTTTGTTGAAAAATCCAAACAAAACTTAGAAGCAAGAAATGAAATCTCACAAATCATATAGTCCGTTTGGCTAGAATGCAGCTCCCAGAAGAACAGTGCAACATCAAAGCTCTCGCAGCACAGATTTTAAAACAAGACATATGCACTTTCCTAAGGATTATGTGAGGATTTTCTAAGTACAGGGGCACAGCACTTCCTGCCTTGTTTTCTGAAGTGGAAAGTGTCTTACTGGCCTCCACAGGGCCACCTTGCCCAAGTGACCACCTCTGCAAGCTTGATCATTTCAGTACATCTTTGCAAAAGTGTAGAATCCCTTTCCCTCAGCTCAGCATATCAATTACAAGCAGCTTTAATTTAAAGAAATAATATAGCAGGTAATAAGAGTGTACTACCTGAAATAGATCCTCTTTTTGGAAACCTTGGATACATATGTAACAAGGAGATAAGGTGCTATTTATAAAGATCCTTCTGAATACCTTAATCAAGTAGGCAATGATAGATGTCTGAGATAAATATTTCTATCTTCAATCTCTTCTCTCACACATACATTTTTATTTGAAGTCAACAGTTAAGGTATGAAAGTTCCCCTACAAGAAACAGCAGTTCTAGTTTCAGAAGCATATAGAAACTATTTTATCTATCTTTTATGAACATCTTTCCTCATCTGCTTGATTGTGAGGTTTAATCTTGAAATTGAAATACCCAACCAAATTTCAAAGGTTCACGTTACATTTCACAGTATGCTGGTGGTTTTTAATTTTTAAATAACTTGCCTGCAATGGTGTGACTCAGAAGAAGTGTGAATGACAGAAGAAAACTTATTAGATTAAAGACAGTTTGTTGGAGAGAGTAAAGAAATGAATTCACTCACACAAACAGGTCCAATGTTTTTATTTTATTAGCAGAGATCCAGGGGCCTGCTTCCCACTCTGCTCTAGCTCATGCACTAATCACCGCTCCTCAGTGTCATGATGATCTCTTCAATTCAAGCTGATACAAAGTCTTAAAATAGATTAAATGTATCTCTGAAAATAGTAGTCCCAAATTCAAATTTAGCTTAGATTACAGCTTAAAGAAATCCACTCATCTCCAGATATTCCTAAAAGTGGAACATGCACAACTTCTATCTAAAAGCATAAAAATATGGGTGAACAATTGGCTGACAGGTCAGGCCCAGTGAGTTCGTGTAAATGAGGTTACATCTGGCTGGTAACCTATGACTAGTGGGGTTCCCCGGGGTTCCATGTTAAGACCAGTCCACTTCAGTGTTTTCATAAATGATTTGGATGAAGGATATTAAGGTTTTTTCGAGCAAGTTCATGGATGCTACCTAACTTGGTGGAGCTGTTGACTCCATCAAGGGTGGTGAGGCTTTGCAGAGAGATCTGGACAAACTGGAAAGCTGGGCAATCACTAGCAATATGTTTAACAAAATTAAGTGTTGGATTCTGCAGCTGGAAAGGGGCAACCTTGTCTGTTTGTACAGACTGGGGCACAAGACGTTGTAGAGCAGAAAGTGATTTGGAGGTTTTAATTGATAGCAAGCTGAACATGAGCCAGCAGTGTGCCCTAGCAGCCAGGAGAGTCAACCACACCCTGGGATGCATCAGGCACAGCATTGCTATCTGGTCGAGGGAAGGGACTGTCCCGCTCTGCTCTGTGCGGCCTCATCTTGAATTCTGTGTGTTTTGGGTGTCACAGTATAAGAGAGACATAAATCTATGTCTCTCATAAATCTATGAACATCCAAAGGAAGGCTACAAAGATGGTTAAAGGTCTGGAGGGGAAGACATATGAGGAGCGGCTGAGGTCCCTTGGTTTGCTCAGCCCAGAGCAGAGCAGGCCAAGAGGAGGCCTCATGGTGGCCTGCAGCTCCCTCACGAGGGGAGCGGAGGGGCAGGCGCTGAGCTCCGCTCTCTGGGGACAGCAACAGGACCGGAGGGAACAGCATGGAGCTGGGACAGGGGAGGGTCAGGCTGGGGGTTAGGGAAAAGTTTTTCACCCAGAGGGTGGTTGGGCACTGGAACAGGCACCCCCGGGCAGTGGTCATAGCATTGAGCCTGCCAAAGTTCAAGAAGCAATTGGACAAGGCCTTCAGATACATGGTCTGATTTTAGGGTTGCCCTTTGGGGACCCAAGAGTTGGACTCAATAATCTTTGTGGGTCCCTTCCAAGTCAGATATTCCATGATTCTATTAATGAACCCCACTCCATGGTTAGATACCCATATTGTGCTTTTTTTTGTTGTTTTGTTTTTTGGTTTTTGGTTTTGTAGCAAGGGCTTGGTAGGTGGGGCTACAGGGGTGGCCTCTGTGAGCAGAGCAGAGCAGCTCTGCCCCATATCAGATCAGAGCCAGCTCCAAAAGGGACCCAGTGCTGACCAGAGTCGAACCAAGGAGTGGCAATAAGAAGAGAGCAAATTTAAGTAATGGGAGAAAAATCTGCTGCACAGGAGCAGTTGGGAGAGAGGGTTTAGAACTACCCCTGCAGACCCCTAGGTCAGTGCAGCAGGAGGGCAGGAGGTGCTCCAGGCAGGCAGCAGCACTTCCCCTGCGGCCTGTGGAGAGGCCCCTGGTGGAGCAGGCTGTCCCCCTGCAGCCCATGGGTCCCACACGGAGCAGATCTCCACGCTGCAGCCCATGGAGGAGCCCCCGGTGGAGCAGGTGGATGTGGCCTGGAGGAGGCTGCGGCCCATGGAGAGCCCCCGCAGGAGCAGGCCCCGGGCCGTGGCTGCAGCCCCTGGAGAGGAGCCCACACAGGAGCAAGGGGCCTGGGGGGAAGCTGCCACCCGTGGGGGACCCGTGCTGGAGCAGTTTGCTACTGGGGGATGGACCCTGTGGTACGGAACCCCGTGGGAGCAGTTCTGGAAGGGCTGCTGCCTGTGGGTGGCCCCTGCAGGCTCAATTCGGGAAGGACGGCATCAGGAAGGGAACCCTGCATGGAGCATGGGCAGAGAGTGACCACGAAGGAGCAGCGGAGACAAAGCCTCAGGGACTGACCACAGCCCCCATTCCCTATTCCCCTGCTGAGATTTGGGGGAGGAGTTAGAAGGGGATGGATGAGGGTAAGGTGTTCTTACTTTGCTTTTAGTTTCTCACTGTGCTAGTCTGCCAGAGATTGATAGTAAATTACATTAATCTCCCTATGCTGAGTCTCTTTTGTCTGTGACAATACCTGTTGAGTGATACCCCTGTCCTTATGTGAACCCTTGAACCCTTCCTATTATGTTTTCTCCACCTTTTCCTTTGAGGATGGGGAATGAAAGAATGGTTATGGTGGAGTTCAGCTGTGTAGCAGGGTAAAACCACCACAGTATTCAAAACCACTTTGCCTTTAGGATCTAAGCAACACTTCTCAGTCAGTGCTTCATGTGGAAGGAAGCAATTCTTCTGGCAGAATCTGGAGAAACCTTGTGTCTGAGTGTTTTACTCAGAACTGCACAAATCATGGACTTGCTAACCACATGGGTTCCTACTTCGGTGCTTCACCTCACTAGGATCCATTTTTCAGTTTTCCTGCTGCAACCACGAAGAAAGGCACTTGTATTACACACCCTGAGAACACATTGAAACAAACCTTGAAAAAAAAAAAAAAAAAAAAAAAGCAGAAGGGTAAAAAAGTGTCCTTTAACCACTTGTATGTTGAGTGAAAGAGTCAAGCCATTGAAGTCCTGTACACCGAAGTCATTTTTCTTGAGACGCAAATCTGCATCTCTAATTTTCTGAAGAATGCCACTGTCTGTTACAAGGTAGATTTGTGCAATGCTGCTGCAGGGCATCATGTTACCTCCAGAGATCCTCACAAATCTAACTACTCCGGGGATGATATACAGGCATGTCCCATGACCACGACTCAGACACACATCCTGCACCCTACCACCACTAGCACAGAAACTTTGCTGTGCACTTCTCAAGTCTACATAATGTTTCTATGCTGAGCAAAAGCAATAGTAGGTGACACATCATGCAGGGCTAGAGCTAGACAGTTGTTTTTTTTTTTTTTTTTTTTTTTTTTTTTTCCCCCAGCATCTGAGACAGCCAAACTGTGGGGGAGAAAAGGTTGTGAAGTGAATGTCTGGTATGACTCAAAGGCGAGCCTAGGCGACAGCACCTTGTAGTTTTGCAGTCCTAGCAAGAGACTAAGCCTGGGAGCTGCGGGGCAAACATGGAGTGGTGATGATTAACACTGCAATGGAAAGGAAGAGATACAGGGAAGCTGGACTAAAGTGGGCTGCCTGGCAGTGCTGAGTTTAAATAAATGAGCTAGTGTTTGGGATGAGATTCTTTTTCACAGGGTCTCTCCATTTTTTCCACAAGAAGCATTCCTCACATGAACACTCTTGATATTTATTGAATAAGAGAAAATATACTTCAATATCCGCATGTGGAGTTGGGTGCTGAACTCAAATGGATGTTACATTCTAAAGGCACCCAGTCATTCTCACAGGAATATATCTTATACTAGATAACAAAAAGATCAATTCAGTGGAACAGCTCAGCATATGGTCAGAAGAGTATAGAAATCAATCCAGAAATAAGTTCAGAGCACTTGAAGAGAAGGGGGATTTTTTGATTTTTCTCCAGATTTCTTATTCCTCAAATTTTATTTAATATTTCTAATAAAGGATGTTTTAAAAGAACAGCTTTTTATTAAATATTTTTTTTTTTTTCTTTCTGGATTTCCTATGTGGAAATGTCACATAAAATAGTTATTTTCCTAAGTAAATAAAAATGATACTCTAACCCAGCTAAAGAAAAATAATATCTTAAAACACATACATTTTCATATATTTTACTCTTTTGCCGTCTAAGCAGAAAACATTTACTTCTTCTTACCATTTATTTGCAATATTTTTTTTAGTTAAAAAATAATGAAAGAAACTCAGACAGTCTTGTTAGGTTCTTACTCAACTGATGTTTTCCCCTTATAGCAAAAACTATGTCACAAACTTGGAGGCTCTGATTACACATCTGAAATCTGCAGCTGCACTAACACTTCAGCAGGAGGTAAGGAATGCAATTACTCAGCACTTGCATTATATTTGGTGGCCTGAAAGATGCTTTACTAGCACCTGGGAAGGAAATAATTGACAACCAGGAGTATACTAAAGCAATACTTACTGCTGCTGAGCAGCAGGCATAGGGTTTGGTACTCAAATAGGCAGATACAGACGTATTTTATCAAAATACTCCAGAGAATAAATTTTCCAGCCTCCAAGCATGTAAAATGGCAGATGAAGTGTCCTGAAAGAAAGAAAAAAACAGACCCAATTTACTCCTGATGTAATTTGATTTCAAAGAACATGAACCTGGCTTAGGTTCTCTGTAATGCATTTGTCAAATGTATATGTCACATCAAAAATAAGCTCCAAAACTTGGAATCCCCAGGTTATGCAAGAACTCTTTTTGCCTTCCAGCTAAATGCATGAGAAAACAAACAAACAAAAAAAAAATTATGGATGTCAGATTTAACCTCAGACTCATTTGACAATTAATATTACAATGAGCAACCTATTGTATATATATTTATACATATATGCTCCCTGTCTTTCAAAAATACACATAGCTCATACACTTCTAAGGTCCTCTGAGTGCAAGAAATACCGCATCAGGTGAAACAGCTGGAGTAATACCAAGACTATTTGGGGTTGTGAAACATATCTGCAAGATATAGCTAGGGAAAAGCTGTAAATTGAGCAAAAAGATTCTTGAATTAATGCAGGTACAAAGTATTTTTCTCAGGCTGTTGTGTTAGAAGCAGTTGCCTTGGAAAATCACAGCAACGTTTTCAAGAAACTCTAGCTATTGTGTGTAATAAAATCCTTCCTGTTTGTTATACTGAACAGAAGCAAGCAGGCAGCAAAGATCTGAAATAGTCTCTGCTTCCTGCTTGTGACTCTTATTGCCCCTCTCCTCATCACAAGGCTTTTGATAAAAAATGCATTAACATCTAGAGGAGTAAGATCCTTAGTCAAGCTGCACGTCTAATCAGTGATGGTGATCTTTTGGTTCCTTAGTTCACTATCTTCAGCAGTCATTCACAGGAATTTCATTTTATAATGATTTTACTCATTCAAATAACTCATATTTTTCAAATTTTCTGTTAAGAAGTCCAAGATGTAATTACTACTTTTTTCCCAAAACCATTCTCTGCTGAAATAAGTGCTCACTTCATGACAGCTACAAAAGTAAAGAAAACCCCCTCTGAAAATCCATGCTATGAATGATCATGGATAGATTTTGGTCTGGAACTAAATGCCCTGAAGATCTGAGATGTAAGTCTTAGGTGCACTGCACTCTATAGCAGCTCTGTTCTATCCATGAGGAATTCAGTGTTTAATAAGTATCTGTTGAGCTTCATGACACCCTGGGAGCTATGCATGACATTTTATGAAGGGATGAACCGAGGCACAGAAAGATTAGCTGACTTGCCACATGCTGACTTTGCATTAAGCATCTGTCAGGTATTTTGCAATGTACAGATTGCTTCAGCTTCTCAACAGAGGAAAGTCAGTGCTCCAGTGACTGGAAAGTAGGTGCCCATAGGCACCTGCTGAGGATCTGACCAAAGCAATGAGAGCACTCAGTAGAAATAAGACAAACCAACAGTGATATGGCCCTAGTAAAATTTAGATACAAGCACCTAATTCCTATCTCTGAGATTAAAAAATTGACCCCATGCAGTAAACCCTGAAATGTTTCCTCAAAACCATAATTCCCAAAAGATTTAAGTTTGAGGCTTAATAAAGTCTAGTTTTGAGAAAATAGAGAGAAGTTATTCCAGACTCTTACATTACAGATCAGTATTTCTTTTGCCATAGCCGTCCAAATTCAGTGTTACCTAAGCACACATGAGCATCTCTGTGTACAAGCTTGTTTACAAGTTCAAGCTCCACATCAAGAACATACATAAGATGATGTAAGGAATTAGTTTAATTTAGAGAGTCTTGAAAGGAAATACACATTTTCCAGAATCAAACCCAGTTCATCTTTCTATTGTTCCTTTTGTTTTAAACTGCTGGCTGTAGAACAAAAGGTGCATGAGAAGGGTTTGAAACTATGTCCTCTGCTTTCAATCCAGATGACCTGAATAAGAAGTTATGCAGTGTTAATCAAAGTTAACAGTTTTCACAGAAGCCAAATGGGTGAGACTTATGTCAAAATACATTAATACTTCAGAAAGAACATTTTGTATTGACAGGAATTATGATATTAAAAGTCTCAGAAACCACACCTTTCTCAGGCAGTACAATCAGTGTTTCAAGGACAGATTAAGCAAAGAAATACTGTGCACGCTGTCCAAAAACTAAATCATTTATTTGAAGAAGTATTTTCACTGAAATGAGTGTAACATATATTGTCAAGATAATCTTTTGGGGAAAATATAGTCATAGTCTCCATGGAAATGATAGTTATCTTAAAGAGCAAAAACCAGGCTTTAAAATAAATAAAACAACAACCTTTTAACACAGAGATATCAGTTTTGTTATGTGGCTATTAGAAATGTTTACAGACTCCCTTGTGACATCAAGGTCTACTGGCCCTTAAAATACTTTCATCTTCAGGTTTCAACATATCAGAAATTTTCTTGTATCTCCCCTTTGCAGATGAATATAAGCTTTATGAGCCATTTACTTCAAGCAATTTATGTGTAAATAGTTTTCTTTATACAATTTGTATTCAAGTCCTCATCCAAATTGCAACGTAAGAAGCTAACTGGTTCACCAGTTTATTTTCACCCATGTACAAGTACAAAAAAAATGGATGTAGATATATTACAAGAATATACCTAAAACCACAAGGTTACTTTTCAAGGTTATTTTTTCCCCCTTCCCTAAGGAAATTTTTCCTATCTACATCAGATTGTGAATGATCATCCCCACCCTCTGCACCGTCCCTGTCCCCCCCGCCCCGTTCTCCTCTTATTATTTTTTTAGCCCAACTACAAAGCCCAAGCTGAAGGTTTTTTTTTTTTTTTTTTTTTTTTTTTTTTTTAAATAAAGGTATGTCAGACTCCACCAATTTATTGAAGCCATATATTCCTCTGGAAAATGATGTGCTTAACCAACACCAATCAGCAAGTCTTATCTCACTTTTACCAGGACAAATCTTGTTGGATTCCACTGGTAATACTTGAGGTCAAATGATTTACATAGAAGCTTATGCCTCAGCTGCACAAACTGAAAGAGTCAGCAACGAAGCACTTGTTTAATTCTCTTAATATTTAACTCTTTTTCACCTCTTACTTGAGCCTATGACTCCCCTTTTGTGCTGCATATCTGTAGGCTGTCCTACTGTATTGGAAAGTAAATGCTGCAAGATGAACTACTGATTCGATATAAAGGCAACACCTAGTCCTATTTATTTTCTTTCTAAAGTACTGAAGAGTTGTCTCCACCTTATACTCTCTGCCTTCAGTTCCTGAAAAATAACTGTTGCATAAGGCATGAATAATATTGTGTTATAAAAATATCTTGTAGTATATGAACATGAAAGCATATATTTATGGAGTAGAAAATGCGTAAAAAGCCAATTGCTTTCTTCCCCTTTAACTTAGTGGGAGTTTTCTCCACTGTTTTCCTAACTGTACTCTTGAAAGCTGAAGCATTTTCCAAGCAGATTTGGGAAATGCTGGCAGAAAGCCTTTAACTTTAAAACCCACAAAATTAGTGTCATTTCTCTCCAGCTTCTTATGTCCTAACAGACATTAACTATGTAAGAAGTCTCCTTTTACCATGCTGGTTGTCAAATTATTTGTGCTATACATATGAAAAGTAAACCAGCAATGAGACAAGGAGGCCCAGGAGATGTATGCTGTAGTAACAATGCCACATTGATGCCACGTTCAAATATCCCCCAGACGTTACACTATTGATGGCTAATTCTATGTCAACAGTATCTGTGCTATTAAGATAACTGCCCTATGTTCCTTTATGTGGCATTGTAAAAGTCCTTTATTTTCCAGCTGTGTTGTTTTCCTATGAGGTTGCTTTATTAATGTGCATATCCCTTCTGATTGGCTCATGCAAAAAGCTAAGTAGAAAGCCAGAAAGAGAACTGCGATAATTACCATTCTGTACTTTTACTCTCTGAAGGGACTGGCTGACATAAGAGATTTGTAAGAGCCATTGTATCTCTCTGAATCCAGCATAAGGCAGTTATCCACTGTCTGCCTATAATTCCCTCTTTTTTTTTCACTTTCAGAAAAAATGCACATTTAAAAAGAAAATATTAATTAATTGCTGTCAGCGGTGCAGGAAAATCTGAGGGAGTTTTATCTAATGATTTGCCCTCATCTTTCCCTTCATCTTTCCCCCATCATTCACATTTTACTGAGGTACAACAATAGAGGCCAGCCTGAAATCGCAGCACCTCAAGGTACTTCCATGATTTCATTAAAACACGTTTTTCTGAAAATTCAATCAACAAGATTAGTCTTCTCCTTAGCAAGAAATAAAAATGCTTATGGACAAAGGAGAATGAAAGAGGCCAAACTAAAAGCTGTATCTCAAATTAGTTATGAAAACCAAGGAAGTAAAATTGCCTCAGGACCTCTCTCATGCATGATTTTTATCTGTCTGCAGAAATATGAGTAGCAGCTATTTACTGCAGCATCATTTAATATGGCAACAGCCTTTCACTGTCTCATGGATTTATTACCCAACAAATTTAACTTCTTGCATAAAACTGCCAAAATTGCAACTTTTCAACTACCAGATGGATGGATACATGGGACTGATCATAGCACACACTTGCACCACCATCAGTAAACAAAATCTGATATTGGTATATTCATTAGTACAGACACAACATATCCTTACAATTCAGGAAAAAAAAAAAAGTGAGAAAGCAATGAAGTGAGAAGAGTGAAGTGAAGAAGTGAAGGAGATTTTGCCTAAATCACAGGATGATTTAGGTCAATTGCAAGAAACTGTAATTAAGTTTTCCCTAGATTTCTGCACTCATTGCTCTTCTTGCATTAAAAGGCAAACCTCCCACAGCTGCCATCCTACTCAGCATTTGTTACAGGGATGAACATGGGCCCCTTGCACCTCAAGGTCACCACACAGCCAATCCATCAGCACCTTGACCAAGTCAAAAATTGATTATGGTAGTGTACTGACTAGCAAGGGCTTGGAAGAGGGGTGGCTGCAGGGGTAGCTTCTGTGAGCAGTGCCCAGCAGATGCCCCACATCAGATCAAAACCAGCTCCAGCCAGCTCCAAAAGGGACCCACTGCTGGCAAAAGCTGAGCCTCTGAGAGATGCTGGTGGGCCTCTGGGAGAGCAGATTGAAGAAAGGGAGAACCAAAAACAAACAAACAAGCAAACAAACAACAACAACAACAGCAACAACAACAACAAAAACACACAGGGGCTGCAAGAGAGGACTGAGAGCCAGCCCTGCAGACCCCTAGGTCAGTGCAGCAGGAGGGCAGGAGGTGCTCCAGGCAGGCAGCAGCAGTTCCCCTGCGGCCTGCAGAGAGGCCCCTGGTGGAGCAGGCTGTCCCCCCACAGTCCATGGGTCCCACACGGAGCAGATCACACTGTGGCCCATGGAGAGCCCCCGCAGGAGCAGGCCCCAGGCCGAAGCTGCAGCCCGTGGAGAGGAGCCCATGCAGGAGCAGGGGACCTGGGGGGAGCTGTGCTGGAGCAGTTTGCTCCTAACAGATGGACCCCAAGGTACAGAGCCATGTGGGAGCAGTTCTTGAAGAGCTGCTTGCTGCCTGTGGGCAGTCCCTGCAGGCTCAATTTGGGAAGGACGGCATCCTGTGGGAGGGACCCCACGGGGAGCAGGGGCAAAGAGTGGCTGTGAAGGAGCGGCAGAGATGAAGCCTTAGGGACTGACCGCAGCCCCCATTCCCTGTGTCGCTGCACTGCTTGTGGGGGGATGGAGGAAGGCACTTTTAGTTTGCTTTTAGTTGTTTCTCACTGCTCTTGTCTGTTAGCAATAGGCAATAAATTATATTAATATCCCCATGTTGAGTCTGTTTTGCCTGTGACGGTAACTGGTGAGTGATCTCCCTGTCCTTATCTCAACCCTTGAGCCCTCCCTATCATGTTTTCTCCCCTTTTTCCTTTGAGGATGAGGAGTAAGAGATTGGTTGTGATGGTGTTCAGTAAAGCTACCACATGTATGAAAACATCCATCAATCAGCCTGTGCTCATTGAGATGAGGCAGCCAGCTAGGGCTGCACAGAGAGTACAGAACAGGTGCCCATTCACCCCAAAAGCTCCAAGCAAAGGGAGAGAGACTTTGCTGCAGATCACGAGAGCGGTGGCATGCTGCAAAGCCATGTGTCAGTTGCTGTGGTAACCACACCTTTTTAAAGATCAGTTGGCAGTTAAGGCAGTTACAAACTATCACACCCATTGCTTGCACATAGGTGAAGGCTGCAAAAGTATGCATCCTTCACTTCGCATGAGCATTGATTTTCCTCCCATGAATTCTCAAAGACCAGTTCTCCAAGTATTCAAGCCAAGTCTTCAGGGGAGGAGAAGGAGGAGGATGAAGTGAATAAACAGCTTTCCCTGACCTCTATGTATAGCTGTAAATAGCAGCAACCACTCTAACAAAAATCTTCCATCACTTATTGTTTTTTTCTCTCCTTTCCTGCTTTTCTCATGCTTATGAATGCATCATTCCTAGCTTGAATTTCAGCTGAGCTTATTTGTTTTGATATATAGACAGTTATCTTTCACGAGTTTACAGAAAAGGGACTTGTTAGCATATTACACTGCTGCTAAGAAACTTATGTTTCCTTATTATTAGCACGTACTTTGCTAAGTACATAAGCATAATTCCATATCAGTTAAAATACCTTCTACAGCACAATAAATTGCAATACGTGTCCTGTAAATGACAAATGTGGGGTCTCAATTTGGGGTCTATATTTGAACCTGACCCCATTTCTCTTTAAGCAACTTTTGGTTTAGCATGAAGAAAAAACACTAGTATAATTTTGCATTGAACATGACAGAATGTCATTACAACCTCTACTTTAGGCTTTCTTTTGGTATGCTGGATCTGATCACCAAGTTATTTAGAGAAGGTGGAAATGAACTGGCAACCCTGACACAACCATTACCAAAAATGCCCATTAGGTTACATATGGACCCAACTCACAAACAGCATTTCTGTTACACTGAAACCTAAGATCAGCCTGTCTTACAAGAGAACTCATGATGTACCACAAGCCAACCTAACACAGCCAAAATACTTATGGGTTGATTAACTTACATATACTATATTCCTATATATGCCCAGGAGCACTGCATATTTGTTAATAGAACTGTCATGGAACCCTCAAAGCTGGCTGCTGCTAAAGGCCAGCTCACAGTACTGATCACTAGCCCTGTGAGCACAGTATTCCGTATTGCAGATTCCCACATGAAACGCGGTTTTCAACATTGAGCTTGTGATGTGTAGTTTTATAGCCTACTGTCCTTGGGATCTTGAAAGCAGAATACTTACACTGTGGGGGACATGAAAACAGTAATAGACCTGTCTAATGCTCCTTAGAATTAGTCAGTGTTAAGTCAAGAGGAAGAAAAAAACCAAATCAATGCTTCACTGATTCTGTCCTTAAAAAAGCCCAAAATGCAACAGTCATTTCAATTCTCCTTTAAAAATAATAGAAAGGATTATGACAGAAAGCAAGAAAAGCATGTCCTGTGCTAATCTAGAGAAATGGATTAGAAATGTATGAAAAAGCTATAAACACATCTATTTGAAAAGATGAGCTGAGATTGAGATTCTGCATACATGGTTGGTTGTCACCATCAGAAAGGTGATTTGTGACTAAAACAAATAAGCATCTTAGGTCAAAATGCTTAGAGAATCATAGGTAAAAGTGAGTGTTTTGTAGAATAGTAGCACTGAAAGTCAAAATACTGCTACAACTCATTCAGCTTCTGTATGTATATACATAAGAACTAAGGACCTAATTTATTCTCAGATTGATATTCAGAGACAGGAGACAAATTTGAACCAATGTTGTTATTGCAATTTCCTCACTTTGAGGGAAAAAAAAAAAAAAAAAAAAGCAAGCAAGTGAAGTGGTTTGTAGCTGAGGCACAGAAAGATAAATGTACATTTCCACTGCCAGTTGTGCCAGTGGAAGCTGGCACCTCCTCCCTGACAGCCCACCCTGTCTGCTCACCAGCACCCAGTGCTGGGGATTTCTGTCTTCCCAAACTCCCTTCCATCAAAACACACAACAAGCACTCTTGGAGCATGAACCAGCCTGGCACGCTGGGAGGAGTGCTTACTTGCACAGCTCAGCTGGCAAAAATGAGGGGGAGTGGCACTGGCACAGGGTGGGGAAAGCAAGCCTGGTTAGCAGGCAGAGGCGTCCTGTCTGCAATCAGAGACAAGAGATTATTAGCAAGATTTTTTTTTTTTTTTGTCTTTTGACTTAAAATATTAGCATTTCTCCAAGCAAGTATCTCAAAGAGTTAATCTAAAAAAAAATCCACAAAACATTGCAAGCAAGCTCCATGCAAGTCCTCCCAGTTCTCCCACTGTTTATCCCACCAAGAGACCACAAATCAAAACAACATCTAAAGTAGTGATAGTAGTTTATTCCAATTAGACATTATTCCTATTATGGTCTACTCATTGATTTTAATAGTAGAGAATTAAACTGTACTATAAAGTTGTTTGGTACTCTTGCAAAGCTAGGGCTTTTATCTAATTAATCTTTTGAATGTATGACCATGTTTACTTCCAATGTAACCACATTTACTCTCATCAGGAGGAAATCTGGCTTAGTATCTCAAATGTTATTGCCATAAATTAATTGCACAAAAATACCAGCGAAATAAACTTTCTTCTGTTTATACAGAAGTTCTTTTGCTCTAATGAGCTTGTCTGTTAGTGTGAAATGGAAAAAGGTAAGAATCAAGAGTATTCTCCAAAAGGGGAAAAAAGGCAACAAAAGGCACCCTGACTGTTGCCATGACACATTTGTACAATTAATGATTTCTCTCTATGTTATCCTACATATCAAAACCATTTCTAATGCTGTTGCTGTAGCCAAACACCCCGCTTCTACAGTGGGAAATATCTTTTTCTCCCCTTTATTTTTCACTAATGGTTCACATACTACGTGCTTTTAGCGCTGTCAAAACCTGAAAAACACAAAACTTGTTCACTGATTATTCCACTATTGATTCAATGGCATTCAAGTTATTATTGGGCTCCTTCTATGGATGCATCATCACCAGTACCCTGCTGACTTACAACAGTATTAGTCTACCCCTGTTAGACTAAAATTGTCAATACCTCAGATCAAAAGAGTGCTTGAGACTGACTTAGATCAATACAGCTGATGGATGATGCACACTCCCACCTCACTTAGATTGTTAATATAAATGATTTTAATGGTATTTCATTCTGTAGTTCCTGCAGACACTCATTAACACTCTTGAATAATTGGGGTTGATAGATTACTGAAGTGAGAACTGTGTAGTTGAACTAAGGTGATTCTTTCCCCAAACTTGTTTCCAACCCCCATTACACATAGTAGAGGCAGAGATGCTACTGTGTTCATACTGCTGGGTCACCCAGCATTGCCTTTTGTTGTGAGACCTTTACAGCTGGTTCATTTTATGACAAACAGAAGTGAGAGAAGCAAAAGGAGGGGACAAAATAGAAAAGGAAGAGGAAAAAACAAGTTGTGGGTAGAAAGTGAAGTCCTCCAGCAGGGCCTGTATTCCTTGTCATCTTCCTCCAACCCTTATTTTACAGTTATTAGTTTGCCCTCTCCTTGCTGTTGAGATTTCCATGTAACTATTTATGAACAGTGCTTATTCTGTAACTGGCTGACTGACGCAAAAAGATTCATTACACATAGGCTAATGGGTAGCAACCAGCTTTGGAAAGGCACCTTAAACAGTTCAGGAACAACGTAGAGCATCTGGCATCCTGCTGAGTCTCGAGATGTAGTTTAACTAGATTCAGGATGCATAGAAAAGAATATTTACTTTAGGTAGGTTATGAAAGAAACACAGAAGTGGCACTGTGAAACACAAAATGACTTCTAATGCAAAACTGTCCTGTCTCCACGCTTCAGTATTATGGACATAAGTTGGCTGCATTTAAATACTTGCTTTTCCCCTCCCCCACCCACCCCCATTCTTAAAAAGAGTGATTTCCGCCACTAATTTTATCATGAACTGATCAAAAATAACTATTTATTAGACTGATCCTTTTGGCCATGGGATAGAAGCTCTAGAACCCAGAATGAGGGTATGTACATTGGAAGTATTTATGGACATATCCAGAACACCTAGCACACTGCCTAAAAAGCACACTTGTAGTCAAGGTGACTACTACATAAAGCTTCCCAGTGTTGGAGACCCTTTGCCAAAGTGTCTATAACGGCATAAATTGCAACCAGCTTTATCTCACACACTGCTTTAGTGGCCTTAGGAAAGGCCTTGAATGGTTTAAACTCCATATTCTGGTCCTAAGTTTTTCTTGGGATTGATGCTCCAAGGCAAACTCCATCACAGAAACAAAACCCAGCTGAGTGCTGTAGTGAGCATTAACTCCTCCCCAAAAGCACTCAGATTCAGAACAGAGTCAGTTCCAGTTCCACTAATTTACTAAATTGAATTCAATAAACTGCTGGGCTGTGTAACAGTAAGTACTTATACTGAGATACCATTTTGTCATGTCAGATTCTTAAACAGCACAGTATGAAGCTAGTACTTAGTACTAGAACAAGTCCTTTCCTTTCTAAGCCTTAATCCTTAAAAAAAAAAAAAAAAAAAAGAAAAAGAAAAAAAAGACTGTTCTACCATCCTCTTGAGGATTCTACCAGCCAGTTTCCTCAACACTTTAATGTCTTAGAGCATCCTCAATCGTGAAGTTGAAATAAGAAGAAATTGAAATAAGAAGACTTAGAGCATCCTCAACTGTGCTCCTATAAAAGCAGTGGATCGTTTGTCTTATGCAGACTTCTAAAAAAAATTAACATCTATCAACATACATGCATACTAGATAGTTCATAAGGACCTTTCTTAAGAAAAAAATCTCTACTTCTCAGTTTTCTCTGCTAAATCCAACATCAATCATTTTCCATAGAACAGCTTGCTATTTTAACATAGATGTAAGATCACAAGCAGTGAAGGTCTTGTAGCATGAATATAGAGTTTATCTTCAAACAGCAACAGCCCCTGCCAAGCCCTCTGTACTTTTTTTTTGTGTTTCAGAACTGAAAAATCAAAGTCAATACCTTTTGAAATTAGGTCATGAGTAGTTCCAAAATTATTTCCATGTCAGATTTCCATGTTCAAATAAAAATAGAACATTTTATTTTTTACTGCAGAAAAATATTCTCTATTCATTTTTTCTTAGACAGAAGAGGTAGACTTTTTTATTCAAGTTTTTAAAACAAATATCTAGCTCTATAGTGAAGGCCAAACAGTAGAAAAGTATCAGTTTACAAGATGAAAACAAGAGCTCAAGGACAACTTGAAAAAAAAAAAAAAAGGAAGCTAAATATTATGCAACTGATGTGGAAACAGGTCCTGCTAAGGCCTCACAGCAAAACTCAACAGGGTGTGTCCTCAGAGGCAAGCCATACAGCACAGTAGAAGCCTCTGCATAGATCTAGAGCTCTCACTTCAGCCTTAGAGTTCTTTGTTTCAGGCATAACATAGTAACTCAATTTTACAGTGTGCTTTGACATTGTAGGATAAAAAGTAATTTACGAACATGAGGACAACATGATGTGCTCCAGCAGAAAGTCCGCTACCTCACAGCTCTGATTTATTAACTTCACAGGGAGAGGAGAATGGTGACTACAGCTGTAATAGGTCTTACTTGCTTTTCAAAATTCACCACCCAAGAATACCACTAATAATCTAGAGAGGAGGGAACTTTCTGCAGCCATACGAAAACCCCAAAAAACCCTTTGTTACTAAGATATATAGTAGAACTCATTTCAGTATATACAACTAATGCACCAGGTAGAGATGGTAATGCTTTCTCATGTCCCATCTTGAAACAGTTTATTTTCTTTTACTGAAAGACGTCTATATGACCTTGTCAAAACAAAGGGGAAGTCTTCACCAGGAAGACAACTTCCTGCACTGGCTGTGCTGTTCAACCTTTCATATCCAGCCAGCATCATTCCTATAATTATCCCCAATATACTGTACTGAAGTAGCTATTTCAGTGGCATACAGGCATGTAATAATCTTTCCAGTCACTTTAACACTGGAGTATAGTTGTCTCTAGAAGACAAGAAAAGAAATAACAAAGCTTGTTTTCTCTTCCACACAACACAGCTCCACTTGAGTTGTGACTTAGAAAGCCTGAAATAATTGTGCCACTATTTTTCGGCAATGTCCTTCAATGGACAGGCTTGAAAATCTGGTCACCCAGGAGATAATTATTTCAGGTTTTGTCTTGTTGAGCAAAACAGGGACTAATAGCCTGCAAGAGCTAAATCAGGATACTTTGCTGTAACATCTGCTTCTAAGATTCATCAAAAAAATAACAAGTAGAAAATTTGTCTATTAAAATAGCTGAAGATATTTTGATGAATAAGAGTAACCTGTAACAGTTTGTTTTCCATAAGTCTGCCCCAATTTTCCCATCACTCCTTGTGGATCAAAGGTTGAACAGAAAATTACTTTGATTAGCAAGGTACCATTCAGTTCCCATTCGTCAAGACTGTAGTGAGGTGGGGGTTGGTCTATTCTCCCATGTGCCTGGTGACAGGACAAGGTGGAATGGGCTAAAATTACACCAGGGGAAGTTTAGGTTGGATATGAGGAAGAACTTTACTGAAGGAGTTGATAGGCATAGGAATGGGCTGCCCAGGGAAGTGATTGAGTCACCATCCCTGGAAGTCTTTAAAAGATGTTTATATTTAGAACTTAGTGATATGATTTAACTTGTTACTGTTAGGTCAGAGGTTGGACTAGATGATCTTGGAGGTCTCTTCCAAGCTAGATGATTCTGTGATTGGACTGCACTGGCATGCAGTCTCTTTCACAGACCCAGGTGCATCTTCTGAGGCAGTGAAGGTGCTTGGAAACAGAGACGAGAAAAGCCAGGGGAAAAGCTGGCATTTGCTCAATCTGGAACAGTCTTGGGGTAGACCCTGGCCCAGGTTCCCCTCCCTGTGGGGGTAAGATTTTTCAATTTCATGGAACTATTATTTTAAGCATATTTTCTGTCTGATTATTAGGCACACCTCTGCATTATGTGGAAACCCAGTAATACTAAAATTGCAGAACAGTAGGGCTCAGAGGCTTACTTAACTCTGTTTAATGGCTGGATGATAGACCATGCCCAAAACACTCCAGTCTGTGTATCTCAATATTTTTGGTGGTGTAAACTCCACAGGATCATCAGGCAGCTGCCTGCTGCACATCACTGCTCTCACCACAGAGATCCTTTCTACCATCCCAGTTCTGAAATAGAGCCTGTTTCCTCTTATCCTACCTATAAGGAATATAGATACTCCCTTTTTTACAGCAGCATATTTGAACACTCTAATCAAGATGACACGGAGAAGAGGAATTTGAGTCATATTTTTAGGCTTCTTTTAGAGGTCATGTTACATGCCTAGTTTCTGTTACTCACTTTGCTGCTCTTTCAACTCTCGATTTAGTCAGCAACTTCCTTGTATGTATTGCTTCTTCGGGAACTACATCTCCTGCGAGGCCTTCTCTGAGCTGACTTACAGACTGCAAGTCAGCACTTATTCAGTACCAATGCTGCACAGGTCACTTTCATAGTTCTGCTATGCTACTTGCCTAAAGATAGATTCACCTGGTCTAAACAGCCTCTATAGAAACTCTCCTGAGGTTGAAGAACTTTTAAAGTATTGTCTCTGCATTTTGTCTTCAATCCCTGCTTTGTGGGAGAAAACCAAAACCCCACAACCTATAAAAATGTGCTAGAGACCCCAGAAGAATTTGCATTGCACTGTAAGTTTTGTGTAGTTAAATATTTTTGTCCACTTGATTTCATTTACTTTTGCCGAAGCATTGGGTTTAATGGGATTTAGTGCACTCAGAGTGAAATAATTCATGCCTGTGTGCAACGCAGACAAACTGCAGTACCAGACTGATTACAGCATTAAGCTGTGCTATCTCTGCATTGTGTGAAACATGAAGAGTCTTTGCAATATCGCAGTCAAAGCTAGTAAACAATAGATTCTTAGCTACCAGAGGTCAAATGACATCATCAAGATCCAGACTTGAACAGTCCCTTCCTTCCAGTATCAAGAAATAGGGACTTTCTCCTTAGACAACTTCTTCTCCATATCTTCAGAAAGATGGAAAAACCATCAAGAAACAAATAGTATGACTCATAAATGGATGTCAGAACCTGAATTTTTCTGGGGTCTTAATAGAATCTAAGTTTTTCTCAATAAGAAAAAAAACAACACAATATTAAGAAAAAGAACACAATATAAGTTTCTTTTAATATACAGTCCATCCTGGCAAACAAACATTAATTAATGGTTTACATTGCAGGCATAGATATGTTTGTCATGTTTTCTCCTTTTGCACCACTACTTAAAGTAAGTAATGTTTGAAAATTTGATATCACCAATACCTCAATAGTAGTTCCCCTCAAAGAGGACTTGATTACAAAAATCATCTGAGAAAGACATTTGGACTTCATGAAGCCATACTAAGTATGACTGAAGTGTCTTTTTTCCTCCACTAATTCCACCACATAAACTATTTAGTTCCACATCCAAGGTTAATTTTCCATAATGCATGGTTGTGTTTTTTTTTTAATCATTTTTTCCTGCTTAGTGATTTAAAAAGTATTTTTATGGTATTATACTGAGCATAAGAACCCATCTTATGGGACAATTCATTTCCCCCCCCCCCCCCCCAAATACAGAGAGCTTTGTTCCTCATACTGTTTGGTAGTACCAATACCTGTAATTTACGTATAAGACAGAAATTAATTGTGAAATGGAACCTTGGTTTTAGTACAATCATTACAGCAGAGAAGATACTGGAAGCAAGTGGTGTCTGTGCATTCAGCTTCAGATGTCACAGGAGACCCACATCATGAATAAAAGCTTCTTATTCCCCAAGATTGGAGACCCACTTAGATTAAACTGAACAGACTTAAAACACAAGAAAATGGTGCTTATTTATAAAAGGCTTAGCTACATATCTCAGAGTTCATTGGTTAGTAGTACTTCATGTAGAATTCTGCCATAGCTTCAAGATAATTGCATGTTAATAAAGAGTGCATGAGAGGCAATCATTCTCACTGGGGCACAACATAGTAAAACTTTAAAAAAAATACAAAAAGAAAGAAGATTCTTAGACAACCAAAAAATAGTACATCGTTTGCTTAAAGATTTTATCTGAAGTTTTAAATGCATGCGGGAAGTAGATAACTTTGCAATGACTGTAATAATTATCAAGTAAGCTCTGTGAAATTGTAAAGCTAATGGCATTGAACATTGAGCAGTTAGACTAAGCAGTGGAAGCAGCAATTGTAAAACAATTAACCCTGCTCTACTTCTGTTAAGTTCTTAGGCTAATATTAAAAGCCATTTGCAATTTTAGACCTCTACAGAATAATAAGAGACTAGAAGGTATTATTCAACCAAGATAAAGTCTTGTTTTACTGTGTATCCCTTTAGCAGCATTTAGAGGTATTAGAACCTACTTCAAGTTTGAAAAGAGAAATCTCATTCATATGAATATTTTGTGAGATTAGACTCTGGTTCCTGCACAGGTTATACCTTGTTCAAACTGGTATGTTTAACAACTACCTTTCATTTTAACTTTGAAAGACAGTTAGGCGTGTAACTGTTGAAAAGGCAAGTGCAAGGCACTTCATAAGTCAAGTTCTGTCTTGAGGGGCTCTTTTTGTACTATGCTGGAATCACAGTGTAGTCAGGGTAAGTAGCAATATTAAGTATAGTATCGTTTGACCTTGACTTAGGTGAAAACATTTAGTTTTGCAGGTTATGTATAAAAGTATGGATGAAATGCATAACTATTTATAATAACACATATTAGAATCATAAAATCACTGAAGTTAGAAAAGATTTCCAAAACCATCTAGTCCAACTGTCCCTGTACCACCAATATCATCCACTAAACCATGTCCCTAAGTACCACATCCAACCTTCCCTTAAACATCCCCCAGGATGGTGACTCCACCACCTCCCTGAATAACCCGTTCCAATGCTTAACTACTTTCTGAGAAAAAAATTAAAAAATCTCAATTAAAAAAAAAAATCTCAATTTCTAACAATTATTGCCAGACTTGGAAAAGCAATTCCAGTACTAAACACTTACATGCCCCTAGCTGGTCTCTTTTCAGCATATCTGCTGATGACTTTAAGAATGCATATAGCATTTTTACAAAAGTTATGAAAAAAATGAAGTGTACATGACACCAAGATGAAGAAATAGTAAAAAGAGACTGAAGGACAGTCAGTGTATGATAAATTGGACAAGTGGTGCAAGAAGATGAAAGACAAAATGATTGACTTCTCTTTGCTAAATCTAACATCTAGCTGCAAAACAAGGACCATATCCTCTGAGGACTATAGGTTTGAGTCTACTAGAACTAAGCAGGAATCTATCTTACCAAAAGCACCATGTACCACAAATGAAATTTTGTAGGTGTTCTGTATTTATGACATACAAGGGGGTCTATTCTTCTCTACTTGATACCTGTGAAAATATGACCAAGTCTCCAGTTTTGAGTACTACACTTTTCCTTAAAGAGAAAAATAAGAACAGGGCAAAATAATAAGAAACCAGGTTTCTTGTTCCTGTTGCTACCAATATAAAAGGGTCAGGTTGTTAGCGTTAGGTCAGAGGTTGGACTAGATGATCTTGGAGGTCTCTTCCAACCTAGATGATTCTGTGATTTTACAGCACCTGAAGGACTACCCCTTATAAAGCCAACACCACCTCTCCCAGGACTCCCATTTCCATAGAACCTAGGTTTGAATACATCAGGTTCATTTGAATACATCAGGTTCACTCAGCTTGCTCAAACAATGTGAAGACTTATGACAGCAGCCACGCTAACCAAAAATATGAATGACCAAATCAATAAACTTATGTTTTGACCTTTGTGCTTAATACAGCAGTAGTTCTGAGGATGCCCTATGCAAATAGTCTTCCTAGACTGCTAGAAATAAAGTTGGCTTGTGTACTACTAGAAAAGATAGTTCTGTTTAAAATTTGACTTGTACATCCCTTGGATTGGTATTCATGTCATATTCATCCAACCACTCAATTCAAGTAAACAACCTCAAGGAAGAAAGAGTGACCTAAGACTTTACGGTTCATGCATCTTAGTATAGTAGTTTCCCAATCAATTAGATTGTCATGCCTTGAGTCAGGTCTCATATCACACTAAGCTTTTTGCACTTTTTTTTTTTCCCCAGTTCACCTTTCATGAAGTAGTATTACAGTATTGGGTTTAGTTTGATTTCCTGTTTGTAGGTTCACAGTGTTGTTCTTACATGTTCCCTGACAAGCTGACTACTCTATGAAACACTTAATTGCCATAGGAAAGAAATGAATAAACTGAAATCTCATGTCATTATTTTATGCTTTATATTCTTCCTAGTTATTTTACTATTGAAAAGAATCATAGCATGAAATGCTAATAATTTGTACCATGACCTTTGTCTAGTTTTACTTGAAATAATGCCTATCACCACAAATGAAAAGTTTGAGTAACAGAGCTCACTCTAGAGAAAACTTCTGCAGAGTCTTTATATCAACTATATATGTTGAACACAATTACACCCATTGAGTCTATGAAGTCTAAGGAGAAATTGTCTTTGAAAAAAATCATAACAGATGTATAACAAATTTCCCTAAGCTATAAGGTTCAGTTTGTAGAGGAAAATAAATATTCTCTATACCATCACAAACTTGTCTGCTGCTCTTGAAGTTTGAGGTATGCTTTTTGTTGAAAGCAATTTCTTGTCCATGAATCAGAATTTCCATCAGGAAATGGAGAACAGATACCAAGACAACCTTTGCTCAGAAAAGAAAAGCCAAGTAGAGTGTACCCCCTCTGATGGATGAGAAGGGTGAACTGGTAGTGACAGACACAGAGAAGGAGAGAAGGCTGAGGTATTCAACTTATTTACCTCAGTCTTCACAGGTAGTCAGGCTTCCCAAGTCTTTCATTTTCCTGAACCTGTAGATGGAGCAAAGCTCCACCCACTGTAAGCAAAGAACAAGTTTGAGATCACCTGATGAAACTAAAATACAAGCCTATGGGGCCTGATGACATAAATCCTAGGGTCCTGAGGAATTGGCTGATGTAGTCGCTAAGCCACTCTCCATCATATTTGAAAAGTCCTGGCAGTCAGGTGAAATCCCTGTTGACTGGAAAAAGGGAAACACTCCCATTTTTTTTTAAAAAAAGAGTAGGAAGGAGGACCCAGGGAACTATAGACCAGTGAGCCTCATCTCTGTGCCTGGCAAGATCATGGGAAACATCATCCTGGAAGCAGTGTTTAGGCACATGCAAGACAAAGAGGTGATCCGAGACAGCCAGCATACCTTCACCAAGGGTAAGTCGTGCCTGACCAATCAGGTGGCTTTCTATGACATTGTGACTGTATCAGTTGACAAAGGAAGACCAATTGATGTTATCTGCCTGGACTTCTACAAGGCTTTTGACATTATTCCACTCAACATCCTGGTCTCCAAATTGGAGGGAGATAGATTTGATGGCCGGACCATTCAGTGGATAAGTAGTTGGCTTGAAGTTCGCATCTGAAGAGTGGTGGTCAATGGCTCTATGTCCAGGTGGAGGCCAGTGACAAGTGGTGTCCCTCAGGGGCCTGTCCTAAGACAGGTACTGATTAATATCCTCATCAATAACAGACAGTGGGATTTTGTGCACCCACAGCAAATTTGCAGGAGACACCAAGCTGAGCGGTGCAGTTGACAATAGTAGGAAGGGATGCCATCCAAAGGGACCTGGATAGGCTAGAGAAGTGGGCCCACATGAACCACATGAGGTTCAACAAGTCCAAGTGCAAGGTGCTGCAGCTGGGTTGGGGGCAGTCCTAGACATGAGTACAGACTGGATGAAGAACTCGCTGAGAGCAGCCCTACAGAGATGACTTGCGGGTTTTGGTGGATGAAAAGCTCACATGGGGTGACAGTGCACACTTGCAACCCAGAACACCAACCACACCCAGTGTGGCATTAAAAGAGGAATGGCCAGCAGATCAAGGGAGATGACTGTCCCCCTCTACTCTGCCCTCGTGAGGCCCCACCTGGAGTACTGCATCCAGGTCTGGAGCTCCCAGCACAAGAACAATCTTGATCTGTTAGAGCAGGTCCACAAAGATGATCAAGGGACTGGAACAGCTCTCCTATGAAGACAGGATGAGAGAGTAGAGGCTGTTCAAGCTACAGAAGAGAAGGCTCCAGGGTGACCTCATTGCAACCTTACAGTACTTAAGGGGGAATTATAGGAAAAAAAAGGACAGAACAACTCTTTGCTCAATCAGATATTGACCGAATGAGAGGGAATCGATTTAAACCAAAAAAAAAAGTAATTTAGATTAGTGGTTAGGAGAAAATTCTTCACTCAGAGGGTGGTGAGACACTGGAACTGTTTGGCCAGAGAAGCTGTGGATGCCCCATCCCTGGAAGTGTTCAAGACCATGGAAGATGAGGCCCTGGGCAACCCCCAGTCTAGTAGGTGGGGTCCCTGCCTATGTCAGGGAGGTTGGAACTAGATGATCTTTAAGGTCCCTTCCAACCCAAGCCATTCTATGATTTACTCACTCTGAATAGACATTAAAAGGAACTGGAGTGGCTCTGGTGTTTAGAGCTCACCTTTCCAGCAATTTTCAGCAGAAATTGCTGTTTTTCTGTCTGAATTGTGATAATCTAAATTGTGGTTACAAGCATCTTTGAAGGAAGATCAGAAACTCAAAACTGTTTTAGTTATATCTTGAGGGGCTAAGATGCACAATTCATATGTCCCTTTTTGAGAGGTTTCCACTACTCTCACACCAAGTGGTTTGATACTTCCCTCAAAAGAAGCAGGAGTTAGTACTACTCAACCCCCCCACCTCATGTAGAGTCAGTTGGCTCAATCCCTAGACTGAGTTTCTCAGGACTTCACCATGAACTGTTCTCTACAAGAAAGCTCTTGGCAAGTTTATAACTACTACATTAAAAAGGAAGAAAACAACAACAAAAAACACACAACAACAAACACTGAAGATAAGGATGGTTTCACAAGCTTCACCCTGCCTTGTGGAATTCAACCCAAACTGCCAACGCTGCAGAGAGCTTAAGCATTCAGTAACTTAGTGATTCAGAATGAGACCAGACATTTTATAAAGGTGGATGCTTACATTATGTTCACAGGAAAAGCTTTGTCATTTATAGGCAAGATGATACTATAATGGTACAATAATGGCAAATCCAGCTATTTCAGCATGCAGAACTTTGAGTTAACATGAATTAAATTCTAGGTTTGTGCATTTTGTTTCATAGAACCCAGACCAAAATAAAAGCTCTTAAGTGATTAAAGATTAACAAGATCAGCAGATAACTTTTTTTTCCCCCCACATTCAGAGGGATAGTTTCACTACGTGCTTATGTGCTTGTATTAAGTCAAATCGCAGAATCAATCTCAGAAGGTTTGGAGTTGGAAAGGACCTGTGGAGGTCATCTGGTTCAGGCCCTGTACTCAGGTAGGACTACCCAGAGGAGGTTCCCCAGGACCACATACAAGAGACTAGTATCTCAGAGGAAGAGCCCAAAATGTCTCTGAGCAACTGGTGACAGAGCTCTGTCACCTGCACAGTAAAGAAGGGAACCTTCTGTGTTCTAGTTTGTGCCCATGACTTCTTATTCTACCACTGGACACCACTGAAAAGAACCTAGCTCCATCTTCTTTGCACCCTTCTTTCAGGTATCTATAGACATTGATGAGAACACTGAGCCTCCTCTTCAGGCTGAAAAGTATCAGCTCTCTCAACCTCTCTTCATAGGAGAGGTGTTCCAGTTCCTTCATCAACTTGGTAGCCCTCCATTGGAGGCTCTCTTCCCAGTATGTCTAGGTCTCTTGTATTGGGCAGGCCCAGAACTAAACACCACTCCAGAGTTGGCCTCAAGGATCATCTCCCTTGACCTGCTGGCAATATGTTGCTTAATGCAGACAGGAATACCATTAGCCTTCCAAGCATCAAGGGCGCATTACTGTCTCATGTTTAACTTGGTGTCCACCAGGATCCCCAGGTCCTTTTCTACAGAATTGTTTTCCACCTGGGTGGCCCACATCAAGTACTTGTGCTGGGAGTTGTTCCTTCCCAGGCACAGGACTCTACACTTGAGTTCCCTGATATTATTGTCAGGCCACCTCTCTAGCCTGCCAAGGTCCCTCTGGATACCTTTACGGCCCTCTGGCAAGTCAGCTACTGCCTCCAATTTCATATCATCTGCAAATTTGCCTCCTGAGGGTTCACTCTACCCCATCATTCAGGTGATTAATCTAGATGTTTAATAAGATTGGACCCAGTATTGAGCTCTAGGATGAGAATCACAAAAAACTTGAGGTTGAAAGGGACCTCTGGAGGTCATCTGACACTACCAACCCCCTCTCTATTCAAGAAAGGCTACTCAAAGTAGACCTCATGGCTTTACCCTTATAGCCAAAAAACTAAGCAATGATTTAAACAACTATAAATTTTTGATTGACACCGCACACCTCACTGTATCTGTATCCTGGCTTTGTTTATAGAAGCTTTCTGTACATTAACCAGAACACAGATGAATTTTCCTTCACAGTTTTCCCTAGCAATATAGTGAGAAGTTAACTACATTTGGTGTTGTTTTTAAGCGCAGTGACATTTCACAGAAAGCAGTGCTGTGCTCAGGAATGCTAGGGAGAGGTCAGGGCTTTTTCTAAAACCCATTTAAAAGAATAGCTGAGAAAACAAAAAGAATCAGATACTGTATAATAGCTAATTGAAATGCTGCTTCATTTTACATTTCTCTAATGAGGCACACTATAACACTAACTGAAATAACATTGGGTAATGGGAGTACCTCTATTAATCTACTTATAAGGAAGCTGTTCATTAATTAGGGTGGACAGAGCAATCACAGTGTTGCTGTACAATAGCAGTGCCAACTCACATTGTTGACAAGTACCTAATTAGAAATTAATGGCAGAAAGCTGTGCAAATATACATCCTCTATCTACCAGAGGAGCACTTATTACAGATGCACATAATGAGAGAACCTAAAACATCCATCTTCAAGATATATTCAGGAATCAGCTTAAAAACCATTAACCCTTCATTACCACATTAGACAATTAGCTCAAAGTAGGAGCCTTGTTAAGACTGTCTCATTAGTTCCATTATGACTCTTACAAACTTCAAGACTTTTAGTTACTTGAAGATTATCAACCTCCTTAAAATATTTAAAAACAAAAAACTAGCCACACACCCACAAACCCACCAACAAAAATTATCCAAGATTTGCCCAGCACTCTGAACAAAGTCCATCTGGAAGGAAAACTTTAAGAATTCAGTTTCTCTATAGTAGAGCTAATCCAGTCCACTACAACTCATTTAGGAGAAGTCTTAGCTTGGAGTCCTAGGGTGGCAAGATAAGTAAAACTACTTGTGAGATTAGTATAACTAGTTGCATGTATGCTTAAGTGCCTTTTTTAATTTGAGGAAAGTTAAGCAACCAAGAATGGCATTTTCAGTCATCCAACTCATGGAAGGCATAGAAAACACTTACTTGAAAGAAACAGCTTATACATCCAGAAATGCTGATGTGCTTAAAAGATTGCGAGATCAAAGACTTGATAAGCAAGCATATTGCAGAGCATGTCTTATCTTATCCCTTCCTTTTTTATAAAAAACACTTTTTTAATAAGAAGCCACATTTATTAATCCCCGTCTCCTAATATTGAACTAGATAATTAGTCCAACATCTTTCATAAGCTACATTAATAAGGCCTAGCATCTCTGTGCTTTGGGAGAAATTCAATAAACAAAAAAGGACTAAAACTTCCAAAGAACATTGAAAAATGTCAGAGGCAATTTGTCTTCCCCTCTTGCAAACACTTAAGATTGTCTTTCTTTTGTTATATCCTTAAGGAGGAGGGAGGCTTGATCTCTTCTCTTGTTGGTGCTATTTATGGTGTGTGGGTGTTGCTGGCCTGGAACATGTTCCACTGCTCAACTCTGG
This sequence comes from Heteronetta atricapilla, assembly GCA_011075105.1. NCBI lineage: Eukaryota > Metazoa > Chordata > Aves > Anseriformes > Anatidae > Heteronetta > Heteronetta atricapilla. The sequence goes on from CM021732.1 coordinate 106,725,371, forward strand.
GGACCAGGAAGTCATATTTATTCCCTCAAGCTTCTTAAACAAGGCAGGGATCTTTGTCTTTCTGAAGCCCTGGATTGTGACAAAGCCACAGTCTAACTGGAAAATAGTATTCATTGACAGTTCTCATGGTTTCAGGATAGCCCAAAGCACATCTTGCTTGCTCATACTCTTGGTTTACATCTCCTCACGCACCACTAACAAGTCCACACTCGTGGGGACTACAACTTCAACAGTACCTCAGTCATTTTCCCCACTTCGTTTCTGTTCTGCAGCAAATACACAGGCTTGTCATAAGCCATCTGCAGGGTCTCGCTTCTTCTTTCACAGAATGGCTGAGATTGGAAGGGACCTCTGAAGATCATCTCACACAACCCTCCTGCTGAACAGAATCACCTAGAGCACATTGCACAAAATGGCATCCAGGCAGGTTTTGAATATCTCCAGAGGAGGAAACTATACAACCTCTCTGGGCAATCTGTGCCAGGGATGTCACACTGTAAAGAAATTAAATGCCACCTCATATTCAGCTGGAATCTCCTGTGCTTCAATTTGTGCCTGTTGCCTCTTGTTCCCTTGCTAGGCACAACTGAAAAGAGACCAGCTCCATCCTCTTAACACCTTCCCCTCAGATATTTATACACATTGCTGAGGTCTCCCCTCAGTTTTCTCTTTTCCAGACTAAACAGGCCCAGCTCTCTCAGCCTGTCTTTGTATGACAGGTGCTCCAGTCCCCTAATCATCTTAGTAGCCCTCCTCTGAACTCCCTCCAGTAGTTTTATGTCCCTCTTGTACTGGGGAGCCCACAACTGGACACAGTACTACAGGTGTGGCCTCAACAAGGCTGACAAGAGGGGGAGGATCACCTCTCTTGACCTTCTGGCAACACTTTCAAATGCAACCCAGGATACCATTGGCCTTCTTGGCCACAAGGGCACATTGCTGACCCATGGTCAGACCACTGTCCACCAAGACTCCCATGTCTCTCTCTGCAGAGCTGCTCTCCAGCAGGTTCATCCCCAGCCTGTAGTGGTGCTAGGAGTTATTCCTCCCTAGGTGCAGGACCCTGCACTTGCCCTTGTTGCCCTTCATGGCATTCCTCTCATCCCAACCCTCCAGTCTTCTGAAGTCCCTCTGAACAGCGCGCAGCCCTCTGGGGTATCAGCTACTCCTCCAAGCTTTGTATCATCAGCAAACTTGCTGACAGTGCACTCTATCCATTCCATTGTCCAGGTCATTGATGAATAAGCTGAACAAGACTGTACCCACTACTGACCCCTGGGGGACACCACTAGCTACAGGCCTCCAACTAGACTGCACCACTGAGCACAACCCTCTGAGCTGTGCCATCCAGCTAAATACCAATCCACCTCACTGTCCACTTATCTAGGCTGCACTTCCTGAGCTTGTCTATGAGGATGTTATGGGAGATAGAGCCAAAAGCCTTGATGAAGTCAAGGTAGACCACATCCACTGCTCTCCCCTCATCTCTCCAGCTAGTCATCTCAGCATAGAAGGATATCAGATTGGTTAAAAATGATTTATCTTTGGTGAAGCAATACTGACTACTCCTGATCACCTTCTTATCCTTCATGTGCTTGGAGATGACCTCCAGGATGATCTGTTCCATCACCTTTCCAGTGTTGAAGGTGAGGATGACTGGCCTATAGTTGCCTGGGTCTTCCTTCTTGCCTATTTTGAAGACTGGTGTGATATTGGCTCTCTTCCAGTCCTTAGGCACCTCTCCTGTTCTCCGTGACCTTTCAAAGATGGAGAGTGGCCTAGCAATAACATCAGCCAGCTATATCAGCACCCGTGGGTGCATTCCATCAGGGCCCACGGATTTGTGGATGTCAAGTTTGCTTAGATGATCTCTGACTCAATCCTCTTCGACCAAGGGAAAGTCCTCTTTCCTCTGAACTTCCTCTCATTTCCGGGGTCTGAGATTCCTGAAGGCTGGTTTTAGCAATAAAGACTGAAGCAAAAAGGTATTCAGCAACTCTGCCATACTCCATACCATTAAAGTAGTCCTTTGGAGTAGTCAACTTTGTGTCCATTTTTCACATGCATACTCTTGGATACTCTGTCCTTAAAGTTTCCTTCAGTTTATGCTCTGTCTCTTAGTCTGAAAAGACTTTTTGCCTCTTCAGTTTTCTTTTAAAGATTGTGTTCTTTAGACAGCCTAGTAGGCATCTGATTTCTCATATTCAAGAAAAGAGAAATTAAGGCAGTGTCTACAACTCATCAGCTACCCAGACACTTTCAGTGCACCTGGTTAAATATCTGTCTTGCTGTGAACACGCAGAACCTCAAACTAGTACAAACTTCCACTTTACTACTTCTAACCTTCAGAAACTTGACCTAGAAATTGAGACTAGCCTTATCTCTTCCCATGTGCACATTTCTTTGAGATAAGCGAATGCCAATACAAAGCCTTCCCTTTAGGGACCTAATATTTTACTCAGAATGCATCTGTCTGACTCCTGATCTTTAGTCTTCCTCAATGTATTTCCACTGGTTCAAACTGTTTTTTTTATAGGCAGAAGAAGCCCTAACTTCAAGAGGACAGCACTTGGATTAGATTTTGGAAGTAACAGGGAAAGGAGGGTGGTCTTCATCCATATTTTGGAGGAAGCCAAACCAGCTGCTTCCAGCTCTGTCTTGTGCTACACAGCTGCTACATCACTCACCTGGGTGGTCCTGAACCCTTGCCTTAGGTGCTTGCTTTTCCTTTACCTGAAAGAACAGGCTGGATAGCTCCTGTGAGCCTCACAGCCAAACCACTTTGCGTTATCTGACAAGCACTTGCACTGAGTAAACGAAACCCAGATTTTGCAGCTTTTAACTTGTTTTTAAGAGCTTGCAAGAGGAAGACTTGCAGCGCTCCAGCATAATTAAGACCTTTCTATACATCAAGTCAAATAAGTCAGTCCACCCTTTCAGGATTTTGCGCATCTTTTGTCTGCTGCAGATCACTGTGACCTCCCATCCAGGCACTGTGTCACTCAGTTACAGAAGAACTGATACAGACTTTTCTCCTGCTCTTTGAAACAGAGCTGGAAAAAAAAAAAAAAAAAAAAAAAAAAAGATAAACCCATGTTTCCTTAATGCCAGAGCCCAGTTTGCTTCAACCTTGAAATTAGAAGACAGAAGGGGGAGGCTGAGGAAGAAAGTCAAACAGAATGCTAACTGTGAATATGGTTTCATCAATTTACATTTTGTATTAATCTGAGCATTTCCCTCTGTTTAAGTGCCATAAAGCTTCACTTCATTATTTGCAGTTAACTGTAACACAGCTAGAAGATAATGATTCCTCACTGTAAATTAGATGTTATTACATGAGTTGTTTCAGATTGGCATCTTGACATTAAGAGATAGTTATATTTTTAGAAATTGCCAGGAAATTTGCTATTTTACTTTGAAAACAGTAAGCAAAATTTTGCTCTTTCAAAATGCATACATTCATGACTGGCTAAACAAGCCAATTTCCCCATGGATGTGCATCATTTATCCAACATCCTGGAGAATCTGATCCTTCAGTCCCTGTCATGCAACAGTCCCACTGAGAGAGGTAGGGTCAGTCTCAGAGCTACAGGATCAGGCCTTTGCATTTGATACAACCTTAACAAGCAAACAAATATTTTGCAAAGTACACTGAATCTACTCTCCTGAAATATCCTGAGTTTCCAACAGTGACCTTTGGATAAGACCTTGCTGAACTATCCAGACAATTTGGCAATAACCTCCACTCTTAGAATTTCAAAATTGCAAGTAGAGATTGTAAGGATGATCTCTCTCTACAATGTGAGTGTGGTATGTTTAACTCAGAAAAAGCTCATCCTAAGAAAAGGGCACATCTAGGAGAGCTGAAAAAGTAGAGAAATAAAAAGAAAGGAGTTGACATTCAAAAGAGATAGAGAACAAAAGAAAGAACATGGGCTGCAGCCAGAGATAAGTAAGAGTAATTTCATGGACTGCAAAACATATGAAGCCTAGTGGTCCTGCCCCATCCAGTTAGTGCTTGGTGGGACCTGCAGCCTTGAGTGAAAGCCAAAGGGGATGGAGTTATGTTCCTCCTTATGCATAAACAGCCTGACATCACACCAGAAGCTACTATCAGGAGCAATTTTAAGCAATTTTTTCCTCCTTTTTCACATGGTCTTTTGTAGGCCCTTGCATCTGTTTATATTAGTATACTTGCATAAGCAGTTATGCAGTAAATAGGGATAGAATTGGGAATAATAAATGTTTTATTTTCTGTAAAGTCTTCAGGTACTTCTGAAGGTGTTATCAGGGAACAGCATTGTTAACTACCCAAGCAGAAAATATTTAACCTAATTAACATCTTTGGATGACCCAGTACTGGTCTTGAACGAAGGTCAGCTATATAAACACGGTAAGACTTATGAACACTTCTTTCACCGTATTTAAAGTGAGCAAATTTTCCACACAGGCAACAAAGAACTCTCTGGAAGTCCTTAAGTCTTCAATTTCCTTCAGCAAGTCACTGCCTCTGGAGCAGATCTACCACAGTGGTCGTGAACAATGGGAATCTGAATGTGAGCCAGCAACTTTCCCTAGCAGCACAGAAGGTGATATATTAATCCTAGGGCATTTTTGTCAGAGAGAAGACATTCCTCTTTGCTAAATACACAGACCATTTAGGAGAGTATGCAGTCTTGAACTGCCCAGTACATCAGTAAACTGGAATGAGTTCAACAGAGGGTAGACAGAATGGTGAGGTCTGGAGTACTTGCCTTGTGTGGAGAATGAGGAACCAAAGTTGGTTCAACACAGAGATGAGACAGCTTTGGGGGCACCTGACATGAGTACCTCAGTACTTATCAGGTTACCCAAATAAACAGAGCAATGCTCTTCACGGCAGTGCATGGTGAGAAGATAAGAGGTACAAACAGAAATTAGAGGCAGACTGAGTGCAAGGAGAAACTTTCCAAGGACAGGCAAAGACTGAACCAGACCAATCAAGGAGGCTGTGCAGGCTATGTCCTTGGAGATTTTCAAGACCAGAAAGCCCTGAGCAGCCAGATCTGGTGTCATAACTCAACCTGCATAGAGCAGTAAGCTGCACTAGAGACCTCCCAGGGTCCTTCCCAGCCTCAAAAACAAGTTTTTTTTTTTGGCCATAGGAACCAACATTTCACTTAAGATGGACTTATGTACCCTTGTAGGCAGTCCATAGCTTGTGGTGAATTAGGATGGGGGAGGTGACAGCATTCAGTGCTTATGGCACAGCAGAGCTTTCAGAAGAAAGAAAAATCACAGGCTTATATTTAGCAAGTGAGCAATGAAGCAAAATGGCATAGCAAATGCTGACGGTAGTGGTGAGGCTGTGGGGGTGGGAAGGGGGCGTGAAAACTGGCAATAGTTTCAAGAGTGAGTTTTGGTATTTCAGTTTGAGAGGTAAGGACTAGATGCCTGTTACACCCTCTGCAGCAGGTACTGAAATTCCAATGCTGCAGAAATTTAAACACCATCATCTGTTCTTTCTCCCATCTCCCACCCCTGTCTCATTTTGAAAAATATTTACAAGGGGATGAAAGGCCACCTTCAGACATGTGACCATAGCTGCATGCTGATGCTTTCTATAAATATGGGTTTGCTGAAGTACTAAGATACATTTTGCTGCAATATGGCATTATGGCTTCTGCTTAGCAAAAACTGTTTCCTTTCTCTTTTCAGACCCCTGCTAACCTTGGCATCTGGCTCTCAGCTACATGACTCTTTTGCCCTGCCTTTCCAAAGCAGAGGAAAGCAAATAACCCCAAGTCCAGCTGTTGCTGCAGACTAGGTTCAAGTTCTATATTTCAGACTTACCTAATCAACACTAATACAAAAGTGACTTAAGAAGTCTGATGATCCCAGTCTATATTTGGGGTGTTGCAAATCGTGTTTAGTCATCATTCATTCTGTGTTTCTGGTTGGATTCACACAGGGTTCTCTGGTGCATTATTCAAATGGTTCAGACAAAAGCCATTTTTTTCCTCCTTTTCTCAACTTTCCCTTTGTACTCATTTCAACAGCCCTGCTGTCTGCATGTGTGGTAGGCCTGTTTGAAACCTAATTGCCCTTGGATACCAGATATACATGGCTCTTCAGTGGTGGAAAAAGGCTTTTAGAAATAATTATTTTTATCCTCTCCCCAGATCAACTCTTTTCCACCAGCTCCATATAATGAAACAATTCAAATTCATCTTACAGAGAAAAACTTGGTTACCTTAATTGTAGGAAAGGGTTTGCAGATATGTGCCAGAGTAATAATTTGTATTTAGTACCAGTAAGCTCAAAACAAAGTGTCTGAAACATCTAAAAAAAATCTACTGTCGGTTATGCATACAATTAGACAAAATGTTGTTCTGCTTGCTTACACCATCATCTTCCTCCACTTAGAGCTCTTAGTTGATAAAATGTGTTAAAGAGTTCTAAGAAAAACAAAGCCTCAAACCAGAAAACAAAAAATTCTGCCTTCCTGTTTTTTCCTTTTCCTGTCACTATGCTATTTTCCTTTGCACTTTTCTCCTTTAAAGTGAAAAGGGAATTTGTGTTTGGCTTAGTTTTCTTTTATTTTTAAAAGGTAAAAAACGTCACGTAATTGTTACTGAGCTCGTTCAATTCACACACCATGTTCTCATGAGGCCTAAGCTGATCACCATGAAGATTGAATTAGGACTACACAGAATTGTAATTCTGGATGTGCCCACCCATGAAATAACCTCACACCAGACCTAGCTGCAAAAATTACTTCCAAATTCTATTTGCATAAAGGTCTGCTTGCTTTGGCATCTATGCAGACGTGCACTGGTGGTTTGGCTAGCACCCAATGATGGGGTTTTCTTTTAAAATCATCTACCCCAAAACATCTGTTTTGGACACTGCTGGAAAGAGGCCTGATGGGCCTATGGCATGGCTGTTTTTATACGCCTTCTGAGGACCAGTGCTCACACCACATTTAACTCAGCTAGAGAGTTCATACCAAGAGCACACAACTCAAATGCATTTTTGAGTCATTATACAAAACATGCTGTAAAAGACAAGAAGTTAAAAAAATCTCAGGAACTAATGAAACAATGCCGATAGACATGTAGAATGAACAACTAGAAGCAACACAAGATAGCCATAAGCAAACAATGACAATTTGTTATTCTAGAAGTTTGGAATTTTATCCATGAGAACAGACTTGCTAATTGGATATCTTAATTCCCTTCCTTCCAGTATTTCATTTTCAAATATGCTATTCAAATACACAATACTTTTAAAAATACAAGACAGAAGTCTCAAGTAATCCTGTACAGTTTGACTTAATCCGGTAGATAAAAATATACAGAAAAATAACTGAAAGACAAAACTATGAAAACAAAATTCAAAAGGTATAAAAAGGTATACAAATTCAAACTTGAAATAAGATGCACTTTCCCAGCTGTGAAGATAATTAAACATTGAAAGAGCTTATCTGGTAGGTGGCATAATCAGCATAGACTGAAGTCTTTAAAGATTAGATGTCTAAGATAACCTCAATCCAATCAATGTTGGGGAGAAACCTATGGTCCACAGACACAAAATTAATAGATCACCAGAACAGTCTCTTCTGACCTTAGAATCTGTGAACATACAGATGTCCTCATATCCCCTCCTCCACTAACCATGCAGGGGACAGATTCAGATTCAGCAAGGGGCAGGGAGCAGTTCCCTTCTCCTGAGCTCTGGAGCATGCTGCAAGACAGAAGCTCATCTGAGCCTCCTTAACCTCACAGAGGTACCTACCTTTGTTTCAGGCACCCACGTGCAGTTGACAGAAGACTTTCCCACTCCATACTGGATGGATATATTCCAGGGGTTTCATGTGCTTTCTTGTTTTCTCCTCCCCCTACACTCCCCTACTCTGATGATACAACTAACTTGCTGAAAGCTGGACTGAGTAGACTAGTGCTATGAAAGACTACAAGAAACCCATTTCTCAGGTGTCTGACTAAAGGCCAGGTTGAATGCTATGCTTTGGAGCAGAAAAAACATTTTCTCCAGTTGCTTTAGCCTCTGAGTGAATGGGATTTATTTATTAACAGACTCCAGCAGATCCCACCTCACCAATTTCCCTGCCATTTCAGGAGTCCTGTGCTCTGGGAACAGTCATACTTTGCCTGCAGCGAGTTTGTTTTCCAGGGACTGAACTGTCCTGGACTAAAAAAAAGTCACTGCGCACAGATTAGGTCATCTGAGTAAAACTGTGTAGCTTGAAGCATAGAATAAGTCAGCTCACCTGACTGCTAGTTTGTTGTAGCTTAAGCCCTGAAAAGCCTTTACAAGCTGCAGGTTTGCTCTTCACTATAGATTTCTTACCAGTCAGAAACAAAACAGCAGAAGGAAAGCATAGTGCCATTCCTATGAATCATTCCCCAGTTCTACTGCATCTCTATTTGTGTTTTACATATGACATTAAGGCCTTCTGAGAGTGTCTAGAATCACAGAACAAATGACAATAGTGTCTTATCAGAGTCTCCTGAGTATATAAATAACATGTTTCATACAATTCTTCCCATAGCATACATTTACATAATGTTAGAGAAAGCCCATGACAATTTACCTGCCTCACACTGCCCTTCAAAACTTTTAAAAAATTTCTTTTCAAGAATTTCAGGAAAATGAGTATGTGAAAGATTAAATATGCTGCGAAGCAACTGTTTTCCTGGAGCTACTGGAGACCTAAAGAAATCTTTATTATTTTCATTCCCCGCCCCGCCCCCCCCCCCCCCCCCTTTACTGATTTGGAGAATCCCTATTATTAAATCCAGGTTTTGCATTCACCACAGATGTGGGCAGCAGCCACCCCAGGGCTTGGTTTTACTTTATTTTCAAGCTGTACCCCCAGTGCATCCCCAGGCAAGATGAGGAGTTTGTGAAAGCCTGTATGGCTACCAAGCGATACAGCTGACACCCTTAATTTCAGCAAGGACTGACTATACAAAGCAAAATACTTCTGTGCCAATAGTTACAGAAAGCTCTCCAAAACAGAAACCAATTATTTTGCACCAGTTTTAAGAAGTCTTGTGAGAGTACTTGTGATTTAACCATCTTTAACACTGGACCGTCTCAGTGCCTCAATGTTCAGGCATACATCTGCTTCAACTTTCTGTGGCTCTTTAGGCCCTGCAGTCTTTCTACAGCAGGATGAAGTCCAGTGTAAGCCATGGTCACACTAGTTTCAGCCCAGTAGTCTCGTGTTAGAGCTCATGAGACACTGTCCTTGGACAGAGTCCCACAAGAGAGCCCCCTGGCAAGGATGACTAAATACATGGGGTAGGGAAGGGGGACACTGCCATGCTGGACAGCCCCCCACTACTGTGAAGCTCCTACTGTCCCAGAGTCCCTTAGCCAAGCATTAGTAAACTTGAACTCTCACACTCCAAGAACTGGCCAACTCTTCATAATACAGCTACAATGTGCCTTTTCTCAACATGTTTATAATCTTCAGTTTTTCAAGTTTTTCTACCTAGATCTAAAAACAAAAACAAACAAACACAAACAAACAACAACAAAAAAAAACCACAAGCAAACAAGCTTGTACCACTTCAGTCCCCAAGTCCAGGTACATTCACCACAGAGAAGCAAAGTGTGCCTTCTCTTCAAGGGTAAGAGGCACCATGGCCAGCAACAAAATAAAAGTTACTTTAAGCTTTTATTTAAGCAGTGAGGGAGAAAAAAAAAAAAAAAAAAAAAAAAAAAAACAGGAAAGGAGCCACATGGTAAGTGTTAATAGGCTTTGCTGCCAGCTGCACAACAGTGGGGCCGGTTAGGTTCCATCACTTTCTATGCCTACCTTCACCTCTGCACCTTTGCTTGGCCCATACATATCATTCAGTGGCATGGAGAACTTGGGAAATTTTTAATCACCTCTACCCTCCTGCAGCATAATTTCATTTTTTAGGCAAGCAATACTGCTGCAAATCCATTTTTACTAATAATACCAGGGAAAAAAAGAATAGAGCCTCCAGCAATTCAGATATCGTGGCTGTGAGTCAGAAGGAAGATCTACGCTGCTCACTTCTGTAGCTTTCCCAAGAAACATATCCAACTGTTTTGCAACTCTCAGGACTGATCTGTCACTGAAAAATACTCAGAATATCAAACAGTTCTGCATGCCTTCAGTTTTTGAAGGAATATAAAAAGTTTCTCACCTCCTAAAACAGGAGGAATTGCTTTTTAATGATAATGGCTATTGAGAATTAGCACAAGTTAAGTGTTCTGTGGATCCTACTTTAACTATTTGCTCAGCTGCTGTTATGACCTGAGAAACTGGTCCAGAATGTAGGTAAAGTTTCAGTTTAATCTCTTAGCACTTTAACCAGTGATGTGATGCCCATGTCTCATCACACGGTTGGTGTCATTTGATATATTTCTTCCATTCTCAGAGGGTTCCTATTGAGAACTGTCCTACTTGCTGGATAGGGATTTTTTTTTTTTTTAAATATTCTTTAATGGTTTTTGAATGGCCACAGCCTGGCTCCCCAAGTAGTCTTGACCTGGTCAGCATATTTGATTCTTTTTTCCTCCCTGCAGTCACCAGGGCTCTGACACCACTGTTCAGTCTCTTCATTGTAAGAGCTCTGCAGCTTCCTTTGCATTTGGTATGCTGGAAGTATGAGGTCAAAGACTAGAACAAATAAAGAATTTCAAACCCTGCTTCTGACCCTGGAATTCAGAAGCTGCCCTTGTCAGGCCAGAGGGGCACTACCAGTAATGAGGACAGCCGTGTCTCCGTTCTACTTTGGGCAGGGACTGGCTACATGCTAATGACACAAGTGCTCTTTGGTTTCTTTTTTAAACCCTCTTTTCTCTGGGTGACCGACTGTATTCCAGCCAAACACCTAATAACATTTTGCAGTTTGAGTGTTTATCTGTTAAAACGAGATGCTGAAAGTCCCAGGAATGATCAACCATAGTAATCAACTCTGGCTATGCTGTCTTTTATATCTCTTTTGGAGGAAGACTCCTGTCTTGCAACAGCTCGAGAGTTTGACAGCCTTCCATGGATAAGGATTAAAGCAAGTTAATTGGAGACCTTTTGTACAAGTTATTTAAGCCAGAATATGGGAAAAAAAATAAGATTTATATGCATTTTTCCTGAAGTGATTTCATTTAACAGTGTGAGGAAGAGAAGCAAAACAGATTTTCCACCAAACTAAGTCATGCTAAGTCATTCTAGTAGTTTTACATGAGCTGTTTCCAGAAAACATTGCCTTCCCTCATAAACCTTTAGATTCAGATGAATGAATTATCAGTAGGTGTGCCTGTGGCCACAATTACCAGTTACAATTTCAAGGTCTCTTCTGGTACATATTCTCATTTAGCACAGGAGGTCTGTCCATACCAAACACCTATTTAAGTTTGTTCCCTCTTTTAATCAGTATCAGCTGATGGAGAACCCTCAAACTTTTGTCTAGGAATTGTCTTCCTTCAAGATCATATCCTACAATTTGTGTTGTACTTATTGGTGGAAAAGGAAAGGTGCACCACCACTCCATTCCCTCAAGTTCAGGTTACTCCCCTTCCTCACCCTCTTCCAACTCTCGATCCTTTCTCTTTGTGCTCTCTGCTGTCTTCCACTGCTTATTGCACTCCAGCTTTACTCCTTACCACTCATACCCCTTCTGCAGCCCTCTGGATTTTAGCAACTTCATTCATCAGCAGAGCATAGAAGGAGAAAGGCAGGACATACTAATAAAAATCTGTGCTCTGTAGAGCCCTCAACTACAGAGCTTCCCTTGCACCCTGAAGAAGCATGCAGTCATACACAAGACTGATCAGCAAGTAGGGACTAGAAGGGGAGCAACATCTACTCACCAGCAGCAAGCAGGATATTCTGAGAATGTACCACGTGTGAGCACTTATCCAAGAATATACAAACTGTTTTTTTTTTTTTTCCTCAAGTATTTAACTAATTCAGGCAAAACCCTTGGCTCCCTTTCAAAGGCCATCTTTTTCCAGATTTGCACAGAATCCTCTTAAAGGAATTATGAGTTCCTTTATGCAAGGATGAAGGGAGGGAAAAAAAAAAAGTTTTCCCTTGTCTTGTTCTTGGGCTAACATAATTCTGCTATTTCTCATGTTAATCAAAGTTGATACAAGTAGGACAAATGGGAAGGAAGATCTTAACTTGAATAATTACAAACTAGAAAATGGTAAGTAACTGAGAACAATTTAAGAACATCTCTTAAAATGAAAACTGCTATGTAGCACTTAAAGCAAGTTCAGTGTCCCAGTATAATTTCTATTATCACTGCTTCAGTAAACAAAGATTTTACCATAGCTAAAACAAAGCAATATAGCAAAACAAAGAGGAAGGTTAACACAACATTATTTTTGGTTGGTATTAACTTTTAGTATCCTGCTTGAGAGACCCTTTAAGATAGAAAGGGAAGATCCCTGATGTTTTATCCTGCTGCTCTTGTCAACCAGAAAGAGCTTGTTCTCCTAACAGAGAGCGCAACTGCCTGCTTCAATCTCAGGTGCATTGGCAGGGGAAAAAAATGCTTTCAAATGCAGGGAAAAAAAAAAGTGATATAAATATAAACGAAGTAGTAAAACCACAATATGCTTTTGTGGCCATTTTTATAATTACAGACAGTGCCCTGGAGGGCAGTCACATAGAAGTAAATACATTTTTGTATGTCATAGAGGTTATAATATTGCTAACTGAAGCAACAGCATCAGTCTAAGGTAAAAGTCATAATAGAGCAACATAAGCTTTTAAAACTCCTATGTACAGCTCAAGAACACATGATTCAAGACATCCATATTAGAAAAACAGTCTTCCAATGTACTGAGATTACTGCTGCCTGAAAATTATTTCAATTCCATTTCACTTACAGCTTCTGACAATGTTAGTGACAGCCATGTCACAGAGCATTAGGTAAAATTGTGAGAATTAATTACATGTTATTTGTTTAACTTCTCTTGAGATCTGCCTCTGGTCCTTCTGTTTGACAATTCATTGGCTCACCTCAATCATCTTTTTTTCACTTGCATTGTGCTACCCAGCCCCACATGTGCATGAAGCACTTATCTCCTTTTGTTCAAGAAAGGAGAAAATTTAAACAAATGAAAAACGCTTGAAGTGTTTATGCTCCATTAAAACTTAATTCTGCTTTTAATCCTGGACCAGTCTTGATAGATTCATTCATATTAAATAGGACTTGAGTCTCTGCAGTCTCTCTCCCCGATGAGACTAATGGAGGAATCCTACCTAGCATGAGTAAGGGTATTGATTTCTGTTCCCACTATTTGATTCTACATTATTACAAGCATTCAAAACTATTTTATATCTTCCTTCTCAGCTTCCTCTTGTTAGCTACATTGTCACAGTTTACAGTTGTAATAATATATTATGGGCAAGCAATAACTACAGGGGGCAGAGTTATTTAGGGAGAAGAAAGCAAAAGGAGGGGTAGGTGAAAAAGATATTAGAGCCAAACAGCTGTGTCCTAGTAATCAGGAAGAATATTACTCGTCATGACAGGCTATTTCTGTCTCTAACTGTTAGATCACCTCTTCAACAGTTACCTGCTGATATGCTGCAACACTGGTACAGCATTGCAGTACATTAGTACAGTTTGCTCTGAATGCAATCCTCCAAACAAACAAAAAACACCAAAACAAACATCACTGAAAAATGGTCAATGCACCATGTGACTGTTTTAAAAAAATTGCCCAGGTATCAGCCAGCATGTCTCAGGCCCACTGGTTCAGCTCTGACCTCTCAGGAAGAAATCCAGCCCCAATGAGACCAGACAAGCAATAAACATTCAGCCAAAACACATAGTTTTATGATGTATAGCATAATATGTAGTATTTAATGCCTTTAAGCACTGCACTGTCTTTTTTTTTTTTAAAAAAAAAATGCTTCTGTTCTTTGTATGAAGACATGATATGACTTGGCAGGTCACTAGACAATAAGGCTTCTTGCAATGCCCAAACATCCCCTTTGCATTTGTTAGCCATGGGGGGGGGGGGAAGCCACAAGCAAATGGTGACTCCTTTCCCTCTTGAATCAGAGCTGCACTCAGAGCAACCTCACACATGATAGAGCTTATTTTGGGGGCTTGGATCCCCAGGCTGTTTGCCCTGGGGTCATCAATGAGCAGAGACCCAGGTGTCCCCAGCCAACCAAGCACAGTTCTCTTCCCATGATATTCTGCCATCCAGATAAGACAATTGCTCTTGTTAAGGGTGGCATGCTAACAGTCAGGACAACATCTTGCCTGCAGGACGTGCATCTGCTCCCATCGCTGCAGGAGCCACACATCAGCAGAGCCCCACTTATCTCTGCCAACTCTGACACCACACCAACTGCTGCCTGCCTAAACCCAATAAATCACAGGCTCAGACAACTCCTGCAAACACCCCCAATGAGTGCTGAAAGCAGTGGGGACAGCAGAGGACTGATTTTTGCATCTGTCATCCCTGTACTTGCAGCAGCCCTGACTGCTGCCTCAACATATTCTGTCCTGAAGAGGGACATGTTCCCGGGGAGATCAAGCTGTGCTTTCTGCCGAGGACAAAAGGCACATGGGACAACCAGACCTTGATTGCCACATGGATTTTCTTTCAGCAGTGTTTTTCCAGAAATACAATGTGTTTTCATTAGAGCAGACCCACATAGCAGAGGCCTGATTAAGCAGGCAGCTCAAGCACCTTGTGATGGTGCTTCTGTTCGGCTGCCCCACAACATCTCAGATACTGACCAGGAGGTGCCCATGCTTTGCTGCCCAACAGACAAGTCTGAGAAAGACACACTTCATCTGTCCCAGGATGGTAAGCCTTGCTGGCAGACTGGAGCTCCTTTGCAATATTCACCAGAACACAAAATGTTGTCTTCCCTCCAGACAGGAGATTGCAAAAGGAAGGTAAAAGAAGAAAACTGAAGATTAACTGTGGTCTTGCCAGCAGAAAGCTACCTGGATTTAAATCCCATCACTGATGCCTATTCTGTCATTCAGAAGCTTTCAGCTGCCCTGATGTGATGCATGTAGAAGCAGCAACATACCCCAATGAGTCAGAGTGCCTGCAGGTCCAAGCTGTAGTCCTTTGGACACGAACAGCAAGAACTGTTGACAGGATACCATGAATGAGGACAAATGAGTCCATAAACAGACTCCCTAGGCATACCCACAAAGGCATTGAGATCCACAGCCCCCACCACTACAAAACTTAAATCACATTGACCACTGTGATGGTCATCCACAAAACAATTTGCTTTTCTACTTAAGAATCATGACCTAGCCTTTAATTATTTATTGCCACCTGCCAGCCTCTAAATGAATTAGAGGTAAGTTGTGTTCAGAAGCACTGCAATTGGTCTGCACGTACAGAACCAAAGCCAGCTGCACCACCAGTCTGTGGATCAGGCCACTCTTGAACTAGAAGCTACAAATAAGACAAGTGTAGAATCACCTAAAGCAACTCTGAAACCCATGAAAATAATAATAATAATAAAAAAAACAATATCTGCCAGAAGCAACAGATTGTCTGTTTTGGGTCAGGACAATTTAAGTAATAATTGCATTTTGAACAAAGTCTGACAGGTGAAAAATGAAAAAATAAATAATAACTGACTGAACTTGCTCAGCAGCACTAGGAAACTCCCCTCATGGATAGGAAAAGAGGGAAAAGCTGCCACCTCCTCCTCTAATAAAGAAGAATTTGAATTCTTTATTGCAGCCTGTTCAAAATGCTATCCTTCTTGAAGACAGCATTCTACAAACTTTACGTAAACACATTTTCTTCTGGATTCATCTATCTTTATAAGAACTCCCTTCCCTTCTGTGCCTCCACAGGAAACCTCAGCTTCCTTCCATACCCCTCTGCAAACACTCACAGCCAGCATTACACCAGACATCAAACAGCTGCCTACCTTTAATTGCTGCCAGCAGCCATCAGGACAGGGAAGAAGGAAGCGTACATTCACCAAGCTGCAGCCAGCAGTGCAAGGTAGGTAACTGCTGGCTGGCCAGGGTCCCCACATGCCTCCTCCCTTCCCCCAGGAGGCTGCTGGAGATGTATTCAGATAAGCACCTTCGTATTTTTCCCCCCCCAAACAGTACAAAGTTGGTGGTGGCTCACCGGGACTCCAAATTTTATTGCATTAACTTTTCTTTACAAAAGACCTGCAGCTCTGGAGAGAAGGGGGAAGGTGTTCCTCCTTTCATGGGGTCAGGCTGTGAATGAACAGGTACATTTGAACAGCTTGAGAACTAATTCAGGAAGGTCTGCAGAAAGATAAATTGTTGTAAACACATACAAAGATGGAGGGATTTCAGCGTGACATACCCTTTTCTTTCAGTTACCTTAGATATTGAACCCTTCATCTGAACATGAACTCAGCAGACAACCCACAGACAAATCCCCAGGGTGATATTTAAAGGCAGGAGGCGTAAATAATGCATAAGAATAACAGCTGGAGTCTCTGGCTGGCATGGGGCGATTCAAGTTTCATGTCCTCAGACTCTGAATTTGGCCTACTGTATCTTATTGCAAGTTCTGCACTGAGGTATTTGTGACACTTCACTGCCACCAAGAGCTTCCAAACCCATATTGTGCCATTTATTTATTTATTTGAAACAAGCCTTTCCCCTGACTTCAGGGGAACACTGAAGACACTGAAAATAACAATGAGAAAATGCTATTTTTGTTGGAGCCATTCTTTTCCCATGTCACTGCAAAGTTTCTTTTTCCAGCCTGTTATAATACTTCCTTTCCCATGTAATAGGGCTTCCTGTGCTTGTTTAATGTCAGTGACTCTTATTGCCAATACAAAGATTATTATTACAGTGAATCAGAAGTTCAAGAAACAGGGAGAAAGAACATACGATATTGTTTGTTCAGGAGCAGAGACACCATTACCAAGAACAGATTGTAGTAATAAAGGTCAGAAGACAAAAGAGAAAGTTTGTTTGCACTGAAGGATGGTCAGTAGCAACCCATACCCAAAGGTGTTTCATGAAGAGAAGGCCTATTGCAGACTCCAAAGTCCTTGATGAACTCTCACCCAACAGTTTTTGAGACACTGTCATCTTTTATCCTCAGCCATAGACTCTTGCATTCTCACCCACTGCACAGCTCTGACATTTCACACGTGAAAAAACTGAGTTGAAGCTGTCCCAGAAGGTCTAGTCACTAACCTTGCCAGTTCTCCCTCCAAGTCATGATATGGACACCTTAAGAGACAAGCAACTGACAAAGCATTATAGTTTCCAAAAAAAAAAAAAAAAAAAAAAAAAAAAAAAAAAAAGCCCTTCCAAAGATGCTAATTTTGCCTTTTATTTTCAAGGAGCAAACATTTATTATTTGATAAGATGAAGAGTAAAATGCTCAGCAGAAGTATCAGTTTTGATTCTATCTGGGCTCTTTACAGCATTTAAAACAAAATTAGTTTCTTTCTAATCTTTCATTTGAATATGTGACTAGTGATACTTCAAATAGGTAAGTACTGTTTTACTGAAAAATACTAGACTTTGGGGAATTTTAATATTTGTTTCTATAATTACTGCTAACACAGGAACACTAAAAAAAAAAAAAGTAAGATAATAAAAACCACTCTCTAGTGTGAGACATTGTTTCCTGGGAAAGTTTCCAGTGTCTTTAGAACCTTGCATTACAGGACACAACAGGTCACTTAGCTAGACCCTAATTACACGTTTCCAGACTAAGTAGCAAACATGTACATGACAGTTTCCTTCTATGACTTCTCCTTATTTAATTAATTCATAATGACAGAATTAGAATTTCCTCCTTGCTTAAGTTTAAGATAAACCTTATTTCTGCAGCTTAGAGATTAGGACAATTCAGATAATGCCACATTTCTGATGTTTTATAAGCACAACAAGAGAAAACAACTTTGTATGTTGTTTACATAATTAACCAGATGTCAAGTAGTTATTAGTTGTGGAAGGGATAACAGTAATGAGTTACAAAGTATGTAAAAATAGCATCATAAACTATGTAAAAATAACATCACTATTGATCATACATAGTAGAACAACACCTGAAGAGAAGCATCTCATAGAAGGCCACTGTTCTGGCAACACACAAACTTAGCCCTTATCCATTTGGAGTTTGTTAGGCTTTAAATACATTAGGCCAGCAGAGGAAGAGGACAAAATGCTTAATTAAATAGGATATAAGTAGAACAAGCAGAATTATGGCACTTATGTTTTTGTCTTTCTTTCCCTTTTAAGCCTTTGGTCCAGGACTTTGGAAAACAACATCTAAATAAAGGAAAAAAAAAAAAAAACTGATGAAGAACAGGAAAATAAGGAGGACAGAATAAGAGGAGAGTCAGCCTAGTTCACAGAAAGAAGTGTGTCTCAAAAAATAGCCCATTCCCACAAGGCAGAACAGCCCCCACAACCACAGCAGATGCTCTGAGCCTGTTACCAGCAACCACAGTACCTTTTCCTGGCACCCTCTAATTCCCAGTCTTCAGGGTACAACTTCTTCCTGGATTGTCCCCAGACTCTACCAGCCAATGTAGCTGAAATAGAAAACACAGTCCACAACTGCTAAATCTCTCAGCAGGGCTGCATCCTGCTGTCTTGTAGATTAGGGTGGTAACAAAATGGGTGGTCCCAGCTGGAGCTTGTTGCCTCACCAACGGTACATGAAGTAGCACAACCTGTTTTCCCATCCTTCACAGGTGGGAAGAAAGCTCATCATGTTTTTAAGGAAAATAAGCTGAATAACTTGGTAGAGTCTTATTTAAACATACATAAATGTTGCAACAACAAAGACAAGTGATTAAGCTATGCTTAATTAATATATATATATAACATCCTTGTGAAACTCCTCATTTTTCTTCTTTGATGTTCTGATTGATAAGCTGGTGGAGTGTATGAGTGTATCAGGGGTCACTATCTAGTCCAAAAGAGGCACATGAGTGCAGGCACGTGTACGTGTAGAGAGATGGATAGTACAGTAGATGCAGTAATAGCTAGACTGCAGTAATAGCTAGATTGCAATGTTGAAAACACTGGGGGGGAGGGGGAATAATAATAATAATAATAATAATAATAATGTTAGCCTTGAGCTCTGAAGTGTGATTCTTCCACTTTCCGGATGGAGTAGGAAGCAATCTGGTAATTTTTGCAGCTCTAATAGATAAATAAATAAATCTATATATATATATTAAAAAAAAAAAGGCTGTGAGGCTGTGTAGCCACTTAGGTATCTAAATGGTAGGTACTATTTAGCCATCCATACATAAGATAGAGCTAAAATCTTTTATCTTGGGTACCAACCAGCTGTAAAGTAGCATGAGCTCTTTGGGTTTCCTCAGTACATATATACCACGTCTGAATGGTGTTCTTACACCTGTGACTTTATCTAGTAACAAAATTAGAGTGATTTTTCCTTAAGGACACATTTACATATTCCTTTAAGACCTCACATGGTCTCCCCAGAGCAGTGGGGAGAGTCTGTGACAGACTGCAGTCACAAGCAGACCACCCCTAGAAATAGCAATAGAAAAAACATTAAGGGAAAAAACAGAGCTGGAGCTGGGAGGAGAAAGCTTCCAAGGTGGCAGCAGGGATGGCTCAGGCAGGGCTATGGGTCTGGGAGGCAGGTCAATACAATATACACGATGTGAGAGAGAATTTAGGCTTAATGTGGCTATTGCTGTTCTGAGGAAGCTCTAATTGTCACATAAACCACTCAGGCTTCCCTCAGGCTGAAATTACACCCTCAGAAGGTGGTTACTTGCTGATAATGGGCTGTACCTTCATCTGCTGTAAATCTGTGTGACTCTGCAAATGCCGAGGTAGTTATGCTGATTTAAACCAGCTGAGTAACTGGCCATGAACACCATTCAAACACTGACCACAGAGGTGTCCTCCATTTGATGGATTTACAGGCATTCTCTGCTAACATAGATGGGCTTTGTCCTTACAGTTCACTGCATTGTACGGCCCTGGCATTTTGAGTCTGGAGCTGGCATAGCCATGCCTGTGTTTTGCAGCTAGCATGTTTGCTCTGGACCAGAACACCTTGCTCATTCTTTTGCCATGCAGAGAGGTAGGGATGTTGCATACTGATACCTAGTCAGGATTTCCCTTCCTCCCTCCTTGATACTGCTTCTCCGGAGCCCCTGGACCGCCGAGGGGCATCCCTGACCAGCTGGATTTGGTGGTTTGGTTGATGCTGTGGTAGGAGCCAGAGGGCTTATGAGTCTGTGTGCAGCACTTCCCAGGACCTGTGTCCCAGCTCAGTCAGGCCATTAGTGAGCAGTAGAGAAAGCGTTAGTTGCTGCCTGGTAAATTACAGTTTTTCCTGGCTATTTTTGTCTCTGTACAAAGCCAACTTGGCACTGTGTCTCTGTGATGTCTATTTACATAATTATGACTGGATTCTGCTTTAACCCACCACCTAAGGAGTCCCAGGCTTTTTCACATGGATGAAGGAGGAGGAAACACGCACACTGCTTTTGAAATCTGTCTCAGAAAATTTCTTTGAGCAGCAAGCACAGATTACATCTCACAAACAGCCACCTTTTTCAATCCAGATTTTCAGATTTGTTATTTCTAATTATTTATAGAAATGCCCTTTCCCTCTGATCTATAATCTTCTCAAACCTTAGTGCTTTCTTGCTGTGAAAAATGATTCACACAGGGCAGCGTTTTTGTGTTAGCTGTGTGTTTGTTCATTGCCATGCAGTGGCTGATCTAGAGAACTGAATCTAAAAGAGGTTTCTGGGGAAGGGTCCCATCAGGAGCACTGCCAGCGGCCTCACCCAGTCCTCAGATGATTGGGGTACGACTGAAATTAACTTGAAGTGCCTGCAGAAGTATAAGTAAATGTCTTTACATGTTTTCTATCAAATATTTATAGCATCTACTTTCTCCTCATTGACAGATTTTGCAACAGACGTTTTAATGAGTTTACTCTCATGGAAGATTAGCTCTTTTAATTTACAGACTTAATTCTAGTGCTGGATGAACCCACACAGATTTAAGCAGGCAGTCAAAATGAGAACTGGAGTTTGTATGTTTATGTGAACTTTGATCAAATCAGTCTAATCCTTGCAGCCAGCCAGAAGGTTTCCCATGGGGCTGGGTTAAAGTTCCTGCCAACATGTAGAGGTGCAAAGGAAAAAAAAATGCTCAAGAGGGGACTTGAGCCCATTTCTGGTGAGCTGAGAGTTTAATTCATATCTGGTTCACTACAGGATCAGACTAGTCTGCAGACAGTCAGAAAAATGTGTGTAGCCTTCAGACTGCCCTTTTCTCCATTTCACCAAAATGCAGTTGCTGCACTCAGGAGCCAAGCAAATGCTGGTGAGCAGCTGGAATAGGGATGCCTCCTTTTTGCTGAAGGCTGCCTCCCAGGGCCCCACTCTTCTTTACTGATTTTCCATCAGGCATATTCCTACCCTTTAGCTATGAAGCAAAATCTCATTCTCAGCGGTGCTGAGATGGCTCCTGCAGATCTTGGGAAGGCTGCAAACCTTCCTGTCACGCTGAAAGCAGAAGCCTCAGCGTGACTCGGTGCCACAGGGGATCTTTTCTGCTCCCCTTCACATACACCACTGTCTGGTAAACTTGTCTACACCAGATTTTTAAAAGCCTTATTGAAGGTGAAAGTTTCTAAGTAGCAAGTGTTGCTTTCTCCCTTAAGACACATTTTTATCTTGGAGTGGAGAGAGGGCCCCACAAGTATATTTCAAAGGATGGGATTATTTGTTATGAGAAATCACTCAGGTAATCCATATTGACATGTTAATTATGATTCAACAAGTTTTCCATAGCAGCCCCAAATTAACGCTCATTTATTTGGGCAAGTTTTGCTAAGAAGTGCTGTAGCACAGTAAATGGAAAATAGATCAGTGCCAGCGCAATTTGCTTTCTGAAGAGCCATCCTTGCCGGGGAGCAATGCAACCACACAAAGGGCATTAGACATGTCAGGATGGGGCAGGGGGAGGTTTTCCTTCAGTGGTGGGGCTGGTGTGTACAACCACAGCACCCAGCAGGCTGCAAAAAGGACTGCTGTGAGGCAGCTGCAGTCCCATCGATAATTGAACTCATTAGCAGTGCGTGGTGACTTGGCCTCCTGTTTACCTTGGTAGGCTTGGAGTACTGAATTGTTGTCTTTTCTGTTTTCTCTCTTACATATTGCTGCTGCTCTGCGTAGATACTTTTTCACAGACAATTAAAAGACCAAAGACAGGAGCAGGAGTGAGAGGGAAGACACTGAGTGTTAATTAGTTTTTTTTTTTTTACAAGTAAATGAACCTGTCACGCAGAGGGAGTGTCTGAGATTTGTTGTCACTGTTACTATTTTCAGCACTCCCAAACGTGAAACAGTTCTGCATGAAATTAACTTCAAGCCTTTACCAGACAGGAAGAGTTTCAATAATGAAAGATTTTGTTCTTTGGGGCTGTGGCATGGAAGACAGGAACCACTTTTGCACCATATCTAAAATTTGCTCCCTAAAAAACCTATACCAAAATACTGCTAACATTGTTTTATTGACTGAGGAATATGAATATATATATATATGTATATATACACTATTTTTGCAATGAATCAAACATTTAAAAATCTGGTATTTTTACCCTAATAATTTATCAGTGAAACCTAATTTTTATTTTAAATGAACATGAACACAAAAATTCTCCCAGTCTGAATAACACCCTTTACTCTTACATCTTCATATATATAATTATATTTATATACATACATAAACTTGGTGAGGAACAATGATAAAAAGAATAACTTATTTCATGAAACTAGATCTGTACTGTCAAACCACTTGTGTGTCTTCAGTGCTCCACACCCTACAGGAAAAAAAAAAAAAAAAGAAAAAAAGAAAAGAAAAAAGAAAAGAAAAGAAAAAAGTGAAGAAAATCAGATTTCACCACCTCTACAAACAGCAGGAGGTGCTGTGCTCACGCTGTGGTGGTCTGTGCTTCAGAGTGGAGCAGCTCTTCACACTGGGTGAGCTGAGGAATATTAATAGAACCTGAAACAATCACAGAAGGAAGTTTAGACAATACTGAAATGTGTTTAAATGGGGAAAAAAAATGTGTTGTGCTTCTTTTCCATAATTTAGTCTCCTAGGTGGGACTTTGGTGGCTAAATCTTGTTCTGCAACCAATCGCTCAAGGCTTACAGGGGCACTTCATGATTAAATAAACTAGAAAACTAGATTAAGGTGCATATAGCCTTCTTTCACATGTGTACAGGACTTATTCCAAGAACAGGACACCTATACCTTGCCCAGGCACCATACTGAGGCACTTCTTCACTGCTATGTCACTGAATCCCACCTCCTTATCTGGGGGCTGCTAATTCCCACCGCACCTGGAGACGTGTAGCTTCTGCCCTGGCAGTAAGGCTGTTCTGCCAGTAAAAGGACACAGCTTTGTGTTAGCAGTGAGTGTGAGCAGAGAGGCTGGAGCATTAGCAAGCAGAATTAGTGGGTTTGCCAGCAGCTATTTAGATTAGATTAAAGAAGGTGTTAGGAGAAATTAGCTGAGAATGGTTTTGGAGATAGTGATAGGGGTCAGTGGGGACATAAGGGAGCACACAGGGACAAGACTTTCTGTACTGTGGCATCCCCAGGCTCTGGATAAGGTTTGTGTCAGCTGTCAGGGGTAGATGCATGGGGACAGGGTGAAGTGACCATGTCCTGTGGGCTCTGCATGAGCATTGCTACCCACTCCTGTCCTGAACATGAATCCATCCCTAGAAATCACCCAGTGTGATTCCTTCAGAGTGCTGGGGAAATCCACAGCAGCATTGGGAAAACAAGACTAAGTTGAGCATTTCCCAGGTGGACCTGGGCTTCTCAGGTCAGACCATGAGCTGATTTCACAGAGTTGATATAGGTTTCTGAGGACATTGCAGTTTCTGATGGGACCTATATGAACCAGAGAGCCTTACCTCCTGCAGCATCACTGCCTTCATCAGCCAACAGCAGCACTATGCATATTTCCTGACACATCATCCTCTCCCTCTTCAGCCCCTGCTCCATGTTGTTGGAGCCCATGGCCCATGTTGCCATGCCATGGTTGTAATCCTGCTCCACCTCACACTTCACCTGGAAAGGGCTGTCTTTGTCTTTCCTCTGCTGCTCTTCTGTCTCTTGTCTGAAGGTGATGGAAATGAGTCTTGAGGGGATACATCTGGATTGTTTATCTCTATCCTTGTAGACAAATGACTGCTGAAAGTGCCCTCTGCTGTTTCTTTTCTTTTTTTTTTTTTTTTTTTTTTTTTTTTTTCCACAAGGTAATAAATACTTCTTGCCTCTGAATCCTCCCTCCCCTTTCAAGCACTTTGCAGCACCCCCAGCAATTACAATAACCAAATCCACCACAGGCTGAAGCAGAAACACTGTGAGCTTGCAGTTTTCGCTTTTTCCCTGCTAGCACCCATAGTGGTTTGGGAAGATTTCTGCAGACTTCAGAAAGGTGAATGAGATATTTGGGTTCATACTTGAGCTGCATAACACACTCCGGTCTCAAAATCCACCATTCTTAGAGGATTAGTGTAATGTGTCATCAATAAGGTGACTATGTAGACAGAGTAAGCCTCAAAACCAGAGGCTGGGGCCAGCAACGACTGCTTCCCTGAGCCATCTCAGGTAGGAGGAGGATGGTAGGTGGATAAAGATCTATCTGCATGGAAGGGAAGTCTCTGCAGGTGTAATTTACATGGTCTGAAAAAAAAGATGACCAGCAATAAGCTTCTGGGAAATGAGACTCAAATAGGAAGGTAAAATGCTTTCACAACTTTAGAAAAAAAAAAAAAAAAAAAAAAAAAAAAGAAGAAGAGTAATTATTATGTGTTGGCTCTGCTCAGGCTACATAATGAGTACCAATTCTAAGGGAACAAAGGTGGCAACACGGAAGGTCAAGGATGTGCCATAAAACACATTTTTTTTTTTTTTTCCAAAATACAGATGATACCATGAATGTCCATAGGGCCAATGAGTCCTTTTATTTAAGTATCTTCCCCCCAAAAAGGGTGCCCAGAGTTCAGCAGCTTTGCACCATCATCAGCTCTGCAGACCATACTATGATGGCACAGTATTCCCCATTACCATTCATCTGACCTACACAGAAATTAATTTAATAGTTCTAAAAAAAGTCCCAACAATTCCAACTTAAAATGTAGGTATACAAAACAAACAGCATTTTACCATTGGCTGGGTAGTCTGCTTACATTGAAACAGTAACAGCACTAATGAGAATAGCAGTTTGGAAGTGGGAGAAATGAGTATTTGGGAACACGACAGTTAAATCTTCACAGAATCACAGAAGGGTTGAAGTTGGCAGGGGCCTCTGAAGGCCATCTGGCCCACCCAGAGTAGGGCACCCAGGACCATGTCCAGGTGAATCTTGAGTATCTCCAAGGAGGAGACCCCACAGCCTCTCTGGGCAGCCTGTGCCAGTGCTCGATCACCCACACATTGTTTTGTGATGTTCAGGGGGAGCCTCCTGGGTTCCAGCTGGTGCCCACTGTCTCTTGTCCTGGCACCGGGCACCACTGGAAAGAGCCTGGCTCCACCCTCACTGCACCCTTCCTTCAGGTGTCTATAGACATTGATAACACTCCCTGCTCAATTTTCAAAGAAACAGAGTATAGCAAAGCTTGAAGCCAAAGCATCATGTGTTGATTTATATATTTTTTTTAATTTCATTTTAATAAGAAAAACATTTTATTATTATAGTTATATAAATGATGTTCTAATTTCAGCTTTACGTCTTGATGTAGTTCCCTTTGTTCTTTGCCGTCTTTTTTGTTGTTGTTGTTTGTTGGCTGGTTGTTCGTGTGCCTGCTGTTAGCATCTTGCGCAGCCCCCTGCCGGAGAACCAAGCCCCCCGGGAGCCCCCCAGGCCCCGGCATCCCGCCGTGTCAGCGCGGGGCCGCCAGGTGGCGGCATTGCACCGCCCGGAGAGCCCCACCGACCCTCACGGTTCCTGCGGCCAAAAACCCGGCCTATTAAATCTGGGTACATCGCCCGGCTTTATTAACCTGACGAACACTTTATGAGGCGTTGTACCTGTCCCTTTTCTTCCCCCGTGCCTGGTTCCCCTGTGTTTATCACTGGAGGGATTCAGCGCATCTTCCCTGCAAAGAAATTGTTAGCTGGGTGTGGGAAAGTTTTCGTGAGAAGTTGGATTTCTCTTCTTCCAGAAGTAGAGGTGATGTGTGTGGCACAAAAATACTCACAACTGAAAGTTAAAGGGCAGTTCTTTATCTTAATTGTAGGAATGTATTGGTCTGTGGTGCATTACATGACTTTTCTCTCAGTACGTCCACATAAATGAAATGAACAAAATAATTATTTTCTCCCTGCACAACTGTTTCTTGCTTTTCACTTATGAACTCTGAAGTGGTTATAAAAGCTCAATTTCTGAATGGAATATATGTGTATATAAATCCACCATTTCTGGGAAACAGTTGGGATACTTCTGTTTCGTCAGACCAGTCAGCATTGTGCATAGAAAATGGTGCATGAAGCTGGATGAGAGAAAAAACTTCAGCAAACACAGCTGCACAGAGCTCAGTGGGTTCCAGCCCCCTGCATCCCACCTGGCCTTTCTACACCCTGCATTGAGAAGAATTTCAAGGAAAAATAATAATAATAATAAAAAAAGTGAAGCAAGCATTAAAATGTTTCAAGCCATTGGCATATTTTGACAGATTCTCTGTCAGTTTTGTTTTGTTTGTTTGTTTGTTTGTTTTCCAGTGCAAATTATTATTATTATTTTTAAAACAGTTTTATGAAATACAATTATTTAAAACCACTTTGCCCCAGCCCTTCCCCTCAAGAAAAACGTTTCTAAAACGTGTCTCAGGGTGACTGTGGAATATCACTCTTCAACAGAGGCTTGTGAGGATTTTCATGATAGAGCAGCCCTAGCAGGGACATCGTCCTACAACCTCTTGTTCATGCAAATAATAGATAATTTCCAGAGGACCCTTTTCAACTTTAGCTACTCTGTGATTTTGTGAGACAGCTTCTCCTCTCCTAACTGGCTGCCCCCTCACCATTGCTTTATTCTTCTCCTTCTGTGTGGTGTTGCTTATTCTCAGTGCCTACTAAAGCTGTGGGACTTTAATAGTTCAGCACTGTCATTT
This sequence comes from Heteronetta atricapilla, assembly GCA_011075105.1. Lineage (NCBI taxonomy): Eukaryota > Metazoa > Chordata > Aves > Anseriformes > Anatidae > Heteronetta > Heteronetta atricapilla. The sequence continues at coordinate 106,752,519 of CM021732.1, forward strand.
CCGGGACTGAGTCCAAAAATCTTCAACTAAGTAAGTCCCAGACAGTTATTTCCCAGAAGTGGTTTTGAAAACATCAGTCATATGAACATGTCTCAATCTGCCACAGCAATAAGCCTGCTCAGCTGGACTACCCAAAAATGCCCATAGGGCACAGCCAGTGTATCTGTTCCCCACCCAAAGAGGCTCACTTCCCCTCTAATTTAGGAACTAAAGACCATATCTGTGAAATAATTAATAGTCTCAGCCTTCTCTGTCCGTATGTGCCTGCTTTGAAGCTAATGGCCTGGGGGGCCATCAGAGAAACCTGAAAGGCTCGATGTCCAGACATGGCGGCCACAACGTGACACCTCCATAGGGAAGGGCAAAGCACAGCAGGAAGGTGCAAGCAACAAAACTGAGCTTCATGATAAAGCAAGCTGCCCCAGCTTTATGTTTAATAAGCAGTAAATAGCCAGTGGCAGCCTTGTTTATGCAGTACACATCTCCTTAATGAAAGCTGTATATGCTTGCTAGCTTGATACAGAAAGATCAGCAAATGTTTATGCTTTCTTTTAAGCATGCTGTAGAATGGGCTTGGTATTTATATAATCAGTAGTCCACAAAACCTTAAAGGGAATTTTTATCCCAGAGACCCATTTCTGTCCCCCCTGAGGGACTCAAGGAAATGGCATGGAGCTAGGACAGGGGAGGGTCAGGCTGGGTGTTAGGGAAAGGTTCTTCACCCAGAGGCTGGTCGGGCAGCGGGACAGGCTGCCCAGGGCAGTGGTCACAGCATGGAGCCTGCTGGAGTTCCAGAAGCATTTGGGCAACGCTCTCAGACTCTAGGGTGATTTTTGTGTGGTCCTGTGTGGAGCCAGGAATTGGACTTGATGGTCCTCGTGGGTTCCTTGCAACTCAGAATATTCTAATATTGTATGATTTAGTAGTAAAACTGTGCTCAGGCTTGAGACTCATGAAGAAAGACACATTTTAAACAGAATATTCTCTTAAAATATTTGGAGAAAGAAAGACTGGAACCCTTTGAAGTGACTTTCAATTAAGCTTTTAAAACAATTAGGATGCTCTTTGTGTGTAACAGCTAGACCATAAATTTGATTTCTAATTAAATGCTGGGGAGAGACTTACATCACATGTCATTCTGCCTGAAAATTTATTAATTTTGAGATTTGACCAAAGTTACTTGGAGGTACTTGGATATACAAAGTTACTTGGCTCTTTTCTCCTTTTGCATAGACACGGCAACTATGCAACTTCTGAGAAAAAAAAAAGGAAAGCTGAAGGACTTGCCATTGCATTGCTATGCCAGTTTGATCACTGTAATCACAGAAGTCACAGATATCTTTTGTAGTTCTGGTCAGATAATGGAAAGGTCAAGATTCTACTGGAATTTCTCTCATACTGTGCTCCAAAGCCTGGTTATGGTCTCTGGATGAAGCCAAGTGCTTGGTGTCATATTAGTCCTTAAAGGGTTAATGGCATTCTTTTTTACTGGACTATTTCCAGTCACATTATACTTTAAGACAAACATAAGCAGATTTCATTATCTTGTTACAAAAGTTAAGGAGCAGATAATGCTTATTTCCTACTGGAAGTGTTATGGGGCAAAGCATTTTTAATAATTACACAGTTTTGCAGGTATAACTATTTCTCTGAACATTAGGCCTGAATAGCTGTTTTGTCTCTGTACTCTGTTACCCTTTATTACTTCCAGCTCTATAAAGATCTATTCAATTTCTTCATCTAATTTAAGTGAAAACTGTATTTCTGACTGCAAAAATAACCCTACTTTTTTTTTTCTTCTGTTCTCTTCTCTATGATCCCCCATGACATTGGTTCAAATGAAATGGTGTGGTACAGTTAAACATTTTTTCCATGACAACCCTTATGGATTCCCACATGTAAATACTCTACTGGGACAAAAACAACACAAATTACTTTCAGTTTACATAATTTGGTGATAGTAGTCACTGGGGAATTACCTGATGCTGTTTCTTGTGCTGCTCAGTTAAAGAAATGTGTCTCTCTGCTGTCACACAAACCTTTTAAGTTTTTTTTTTTTTTTTTTTTTTCTGTGGGTCGAAGTGTCAAAGGCTTGGGACTGTCTGGTCAAACAAATGAGTACAGTGTGAACAGGAGCATTGTGTGCAAGCACAGTACAATCCCTGACCCTACCTCTCACAGCTCCTTAATTGCAAGGAAGTTACCACCTTACAACAGCATTGCAGAATGACTTGACCTGAAAACCCAGCCTTCAGACTTCACCAAAGATAACCTGAAGATATTTTGCTAACAAATAATCCAAAGCATTGCTAGCACAAATTACTTCTGTGCTGAGCAATACCCAAATGCACTGTGAACCCCACTCAATGTTTCTACCTATAGAATTTGTGCCATCCCATGCCTGCAGGGTCTGGGACACCTAATACACAGTCACAGTTTTATGCTTTTGAATACTGCGTAGTCTACTACTCTGCTTTGACCTTTGAGAAGGGCTTTGCTTACCATTTCACAATTTTTAATGTAAATCTTTTCATGCATCTATGGTTTAGGATTCCCCAACTAAAGCTGTTGTGGTTTAACCCGGCTGGCAGCTAAACACCACACAGCTGTTCGCTCACCCTCCCCCCTCCCTCTTTGGGATGGGGGAGAGAAACGGGAAAGTGAAGCCTGTGGGTTGAGATAAAGACAGTTTATTTAAGAGAGAAAATAATAATAATAATAATAATAATAATAATAATAATAATAATAATAATAGTAATATGTACAAACAAGTGATGCACAATGCAATTGCTCACCACCCGCTGACCGATGCCCAGCCCAACCCCGAGCAGCCGGCCCCCCCACCCTGGCTAGCCACCCCTATATATTGTTCAGCATGCTGTCAGATGGTATGGAATACCCCTTTGGCCAGTTTGGGTCAGCTGTCCTGGGTCTGTCCCCTCCCAGCTCTTGCTGCCCCCCCAGCCTGCCCGCTGGCAGGACAGAGCGAGGAGCTGAAAAGTCCTTGGCTTAGTGTAAGCATTGCTCTGCAACAATTAAAACACCAGCATGTCATCAGCACTCTTCTCATCCCAATTCAAAACACAGTACTTCACCAGCCATTAGGAGGAAAAACAACTCTGTCCCAACTGAAACCAGGACAAAAGCATGGATAAAGAGTTTCAGGAGTCACTGTTCTTCCTTCTTGAAGCCAAGGAATTAAACTGGGCTTTTCTTATTTTCTTATCTTCTGCAAGCATTAGAGCACAGGTGGTTGTTAATGTTTAACTGTACCTTAATCTTTTGTTCATGAATAGTATTTACCCATCCTATAAGAGATGGGTAAGAGATGCTTGAGGCAATTAAGATTTGGAAACTGTAATCTATTTTAGTGTTTAAACAATTCAGTTGGAACCATAAGTTTTCTCAGTCCCTACCATGTAATGTAGCCTAATGTTTTAAAATTGAAAGTGTATAATAGACACTAGTCTGTATATTCAAGCAATATTCAAGCACCTAGAAATTGATCTGTTTCTTAGAGATGATGCAAGCCTTGCACAATTCCAGAGAAGCTGTAGGGAATCGTTGCCACCAGAAAAACCTCAGCTGGAGCTTGTCCATGTTTTCTCCATTGTACAGCTCAAAAAAAGTCTATGTGTGTGTTATACCCGATACAGCTACTGCAGTCTAAATCCTGCTACTCTTACATGTGTTTTTCCTACCTAACAGTCTTGGTCAGTTTTTTTCCCCTTTTATATTTTAATATGAATATAAACCAAGATTTCCAAAATTATGACTGATTCTGAGTGGTTAATTTGCTGTCTCTCCAAGACTATCAGAGGGTGGCTGGTCAAGCTTTTGCAACTCTCAGACCACATTAAAATGTCACAAGTTAGACAAAATGCATGCTCTTAAAATGTCCACTGATAAATGGCATTACTGGCAGTGCCATAAATGAGATGAAGAAATTCTATTATCAGGCACATTAGGAGGTGGCATCAAAAGAAATGTTCAAATTAAGACTTTCTTAAATACATGGTTAGAGAGCTTTCTTGTCAAAAGAAATGTGAAGATGAAGTTTTCTTAACAGAAAAATATATACGGGCAAAACTGTGCAAGCTTGTATGGTGGTTTTACCCTACTAGGCAGCTGAACTCCACCACAGCCACTCTCTCACTCTCCCTCCTCAAAGGAAAAGGGGGAGAATATGCAATGGAAGGGGCTGAAGGGTTCAGATGAGGACAAGGACATCACTCAACAATTACTGTCACGTACAAAACAGACTCAGCATAGGGAGATTAATATAATTTATTGCCTATCACTGGCAGACTAGAACAGTGAGAAACTAAAAGCAAAGTAAAAACGCCTTCCCCTCATCCACCCCCTTCTATCTTGTCCCCCCAAGCTGTGCAGGGGAATGGGAGATGGGGGCTGTGGTCAGTCCCTGATGCTTTGTCTCCACCACGTCCCTCCCACGGGATGCCGTCCTTCGCCAACTGAGCCTGCAGGGGCTGCCCACAGGCAGCAGCTCTTCAAGAACTGCTCCCACACGGCTCTGTACCACAGGGTCCATCCCCCAGGAGCAAACTGCTCCAGCACGGGTCCCCCACGGGCAGCAGCACCCCCCAGACCCCCTGCTCCTGAGTGGGCTCCTCTCCATGGGCTGCAGCTCCGGCCCGGGGCCTGCTCCTGCGGGGGCTCTCCATGGGCCGCAGCCTCCTCCAGGCCACATCCACCTGCTCCACTGGGGGCTCCTCCACGGGCTGCAGCGTGGAGATCTGCTCCATGTGGGACCCATGGGCTGCAGGGGGACAGCCTGCTCCACCAGGGGCCTCTCCACAGGCCGCAGTGGAACGGCTGCTGCCTGCCTGGAGCACCTCCTGCCCTCCTGCTGCACTGACCTGGGGGTCTGCAGGGCTGGTTCTCACTCCTCTCTGTCCCAGCTGCTGTTGCACAGCAGTTTGGTTTTTGTTCTCCCTTTCTTCAATCTCCACTCCCGGAGGCCTTACCAGCGTCATTCACTGGCTTGACTTTGGCTAGCAGTGGGTCCCTTTTGGAGCCAGCTGAAACTGGCCCTTATCTAACATGGGCCGCTGCTGGATTCTTCTAATGGAGGCCACCTCTGCAGCCTCCCACCACCAAAGCCTTGGCGTGTAAACCCAGTATGGCTTGTAATACTCCAAAATACACAAGTGGACAGGGGAAAAACTTTTGAATCATCTATGTCCAAATGTATTGATTGGGGTTTGAATCTCATTTCAAGGGCAGACAGAGCATATTTAATTTCACTTTTTTTTTTTTTTTTTTTTTTTTTTCTTTTTTTTTTATTACCTTTAAGTCCCATAACTATTGAATTGCTTATCTATTTTCATACAGCTTTGGCAAAGATCCAGTGATTAAAGAGAAATTAAGCTCTTGTAAAATCTGTGAAATGGATTGTTGCATAGACCATTCACATGCCCCAGCTCAGGGAAAAATGGCAGTGGGATCTCATGCATTAGTAGACACAGGGGGATTTGATTAGTAGAGATACGTCTCCAGAAGCCATCGTTCAGGGAAAATGCTTATTTTTTTTTAATACATCAACCATCAGACACCAATTCTGAAGCAAATTACCATTAGTATTGTGCTTTCGGAATGAATTTTTGTTTCTGGTTTTAAAGTACCTCTATTGTTTCAGAATTTTTTCCTCCAACAATAAGCCTCTAGTCAACTTCTGAGAAGTTCTTCTGCTGGCCTGTTTCTATTCTCTTTTCAGGGTAAAACAGCAATTTCAGTGGCCCTTTATGAAAGTCACAGAAATGCAGGTTCCAGGTCTTTAAGATGCACTGGATAGATGAAATAGACTGTTCAAATGTCTCTTTTGCTAGTTTTGGAGAGACTCAGCTTCTACTAGAAATAGTATTATTGACTACATTACTGTGAACTTCAACTCTTTCCTGTTATGATATTTACCAATGACTTGGAAACATAGTTCTCATTAACTGCAGAGTAGTCTCATTTTTCCTTATCACCGAAGGCTCCATCCCTTTTTCCTACTTGCTTTTACCTATCCAGTTTCTAGGGTTTCCAATGAAAAAATAAATAAATAAATCTTTCACTTGTCCTCAGTGTGAGTCATAGATCAGGGTTAGAAAAGAGGAACATTCACAAGGGATAGCCCAATGGTGTTAAAAACATATAAATATTTTAAAGTTTTCTTTGGGAAACATTTTCAGCTGGAAGATTTACATTTTTTTATCTCTAGAACACATTAAAATGGATATTCAAAATTGCAATAAATATGCAAAAGGAAAATAATGATTTGAAATATCCTATGATATTTCAATATGTAATGCCAAGGAGCAGAAAAGGTGTGTTGATGTGGAAAATTATAATTTAATATTTGAGTAAGTATTTTCTGTCTGCTTCCCTTCCCCCTTCACTTACTATGCAAGACTTTAATACAATCACATATTCTCTGTGCTATAAATCCTCAGTTCCACATAGAGAAGTGGCCTGTGATAGGGATAGGGTGATACCTGTGATAGGGATAGGTTGATAGCGTGTGGCCTGTGTGATAAACAGTTTCTCGTTATAAATTGTGATGGACACTATAGGTCTATCTACCAACAGAATACTTTCCTGTGACTTGAAACGATTATTAATTAAGCTATTATTCCTCTGTAAGAAAAATAAAAATAGAAAAAGAAAGCAGCTTCTCAGTAATTGAACATAGTAATTGTCATCCGTATCCCTAAATATCAAATGCATTATTTCAACTGCAGAGCAGTTTCCCTAAAAAGAAATAGAACATAATTCCCAAATATCAAAATTAATTAATTTTATAATAAGAGAACATGCAGGCATCTTCTCCATGTGTTAAATAATGCAGAAGTCCTATTTTAACAGTGGTGAAAAGGTGTGCTGAACACCACTGAAACTCTGCATTTCTCCCTTTGGCTTTCTATGCTAAAAGGGATCCAGCTCATTTCTAATTTAAAATGACAACAGTAGGCAAAGCACAAAAGTGGGGGATTTGTGGTAGGCTGAAGGATACATACCATATCATTCTGTTGCTGCCTTCTTTCTTTCTTTCTTTCTTTCTTTCTTTCTTTCTTTCTTTCTTTCTTTCTTTCTTTCTTTCTTTCTTTCTTTTTTTTTTTTTTCTTTTGTAAAATAAATAAAACCCTGGCCAGTGATCACTGTTGTTACCTGCTGCTGGTAACAGCCTTTTGCTACCTCTCTTCCAGCTTTGCAGCCCACACTAAGGTTTCCATGACACACAATTGCAGGTCACAAAAACAAAACCAAGGGCATGAGTAACACCCTGGGGCTGTTGGAGCAGGCTGGAAGAGATGTGATGTGTGGGAGGTAGCTGTCAGAGGCAGGAGACAGCTATGCCTCTTCTCTCACTTCTGGCCCACTTGAGCACTCGGCAGGAATCATAGACAATTGCAATTACCAATATCTTCATCTGGGAGAGTAGTTTAAGTGCTCAGGGAAAAAAAAAAAAAAAAAAAAAAAAAAAAAAAAAAAAAAAAAAGCCTTGGAAAGTAAGGTAGGAAAGATACTCAAGAATTACAGGAGAACTTATTCTTCTTGCAAGACAGTCAAATTTTGAATTGATTTCCCATGTAAACTGAGAAGAACCTAAAGTAAGTGATAATTTAGTGAAAACCTGTAGTCACATGCTGTTTATTTGTAAACCTATCGCTATTATCTCCTAAAATCACATCATTTCATCCTTGAGGAATCCACACTTGTGTTTTCCTTCCCTTTTTGAAGAGAAGGAAATAATAGGATTTATATTGGCATTTAGTTTGTATTTCAAGAAGCTGGTGCTTATTAGTACCCTTGCAAAGGTGGAAAACTATGAGGAAAACTGCTTAACCACAGAATCTGAGCAGCATAGCTTTGCTTTCTCAGGCAAGCTGCTCAGTGAGTAGTGAAGCTGAAGAATTCACATGTGATTGCACACATCTTTTTCCCAAAGGATATCCCGTTCTTTATCCTGCTTCTATTGGGAGTTCCTCAGATTTATGCAAGGCCATGGAAATAGGTCTGACTGTGGTACTATGCTTTGCCATCTGCTTCATAAGCCTTCCTTTTTCTGATGAGCCAAGTGAAAGATTTTCAGTTGAAAGCCACCTGGGGGAGGGATAGCTACAGGGACCCCAAGAGATAGATGCAGGCTCAAGCCATTGGTAGCTATTAGAAATATACTGCAGTGGAATCCTGAATCCCACACTTTATTTGCTTCCGCAGATGGATAGGAGTAAGTTTTCAGTTTGGAGGCCAGACATAGGTTGCTGGGCAAGCCCTGCTCTGTTCCATGTTTTGGCAGAAGGATGCTGTCACTCAGAAGGGTGAAGATATCAGCATATACTGAAGCAACGCCTGCAGCAGGCAGTAGGAAATGCCTGAGCATCTTAAATGCTTTCTTTCTCCTAGACCCAACATACTTCCCTGATCACCGTGCACAATGCAAAACTCTTCCTCATCCTGGGCACTAGAATCATCCTCCTGAGAGTAGAAGGCAAGCTTGCAATCTCTTTGAGAGTACCCTCAGTGATCACAGGTTATATAAAAATTGTGGACTAGAGATCTTGCTCCACAAAAATGAAACCTGCATTTAGGCCCTTCTCTCTTGAAATTCAGATATCCCCATCCCACACACAGCCCTATACCCACCATGGCCTAAAAGAGGCTAGACCTACTCTTCACAAGCAGTTACCATCCAGATAGCATCATGAGAAACACAACATAAAATGGTGTGGGAGTATACAGCTGGTTTGGGCATTCACTGTTTGATGCCATGCAGTTTTCAGGCTGGGTCTTCACCAGGCCAGGCTTTCAGCCTGCTCCCCTACTATGTAGCGAGCAGTCTTTGGGTAACATGGATCAGCAAGATGAGGAGCAGGGCCAGGGAATGCTGCTACATGAGCACCTCAATATCAGCTTATAGATTTCTGTACCTCCAGAGTTTTTCCACTCAGAGTATTCTAGGGAAAGGCAATTTTTCTGCTTTAAATCCTACCTATAGATTTCTGTCTTTTTCTCTTTTTGGAAGAAATTATAATATATTTTAAATTAGCTGAAGTGCAATAGAGGAACAAAGAATTCAGCTGAGTGCATTTTTCTCTGCTGTGTCCAGAATAATATGTTCATTCAAGGAGAAAAATAGACAAAATCATCTGCATTGCTGATTTGGAGAAGCAGCCTGATCACATCTCACAGGCTGAAGAGGTTCTTGGGGTGGTGTTCTTCAGACAGAGGCTGCCTTATCCTGCTGTCCAAGCACAGTCAGCTCTGGATTATCTGCAAGTTTGGAGATATTCAGGCAGTGTTACTGATCGAAAGTATTGAGAGCTTGCGTGACCCCTGTAAAAACACCATAAATGTACACACAGCAAAGGTGAGCAGAGGGAAATTAAGCCTTCCCATGTGAAGAGTTCAGGAGATGGTGTTCACGCACAGTTTAACTTTAGGGGGTCTGATTAAGGATTGGTTGATGTGGGTGCTATGCTTAGAGAAGCTGTACAACTTGAAAACCTCAACTGTCACCACATGCAGCCTCAAAAATAATTTAAATGTTGAGTTAATAGTAATTTTTTAATTACTATTATTCATAATTTGGGCTGAACAACATGGAAGGGAGGACTGCAGCAGACAACATGTGACCCAACTATGACAACCAGATTGTCAGACTAAGAAAGTTCTTGGAATATCAGCAGTGGCTTTACTACCTTGTTTGCAGTGTTACTTTCATCTTTGAAAACCTCTAGGGACCCCTGGAGACCACAACCTTGGTTAAGGTTGTTCTAACCAGACATGTCAACCAAACCAGACCCTGCTGCTGCAGGATCACCATAAGAGCGCCCATCCTGCATACCTGTCTCCTCCTGGAGCAGGGCGGGGTGAATCAGGCTCTGCAGAAGCCAGCAGCAGCCTTTCTCTATGCGTTTCATTGGTGCAGCAATTAGCTCATTTTACACAGCTCTCAAATAAACCAGACTGCAGTCATGTTGAAAAAAAAAATAAAAAATGTCTGTGTCTGAAACCTGACTGCAATCCAATTTCTTTAAAGGTTGCATGACACAGATATCCCAGAAAACAGCTCTGTAGCAGAAGCAGAGATTGATTCCACTTCCCCTATTTTGCCAGGGAATAGCCTTAGCAAAACTTTCAAATTGATGGTAATTCACTAGTTTCAAAGGGCAGACAAAATAAATCTTTAATAAAGAGGTTTGCCCCAAGAAGGAACTGCCAGTTTAAGAGGCTTAGAACTCCAAATCATTGGACTGTGTTCTCTGTGTAATTTAATACTGGAGGATCTTGGCTAACTTCATTAAGAGGATGACAGTGAAATTGAGATAAATTATCCCATGGTGGGGGGAGAGACCAGTACAGAAAAAAATATAATCAGCAGAACAAGTAGGTTATATTACTGCACAGATAACTTGCTTCCACATTAGTGTTCAAGTGAGTTTTATTGACACAAACTATACATTTGGCACCAGCCCCCATGTTGTTGTAAAGTCAGGTATGCTGCATAATTCACATAAACACATCTGTAGTTTCTGGACCTTTAATAGGTTTAGTTTTTGATTGTTTTCAATCCACTGAGTGAATTTTGCTCTTTTTTTTTTTTTTTTTTTTTTTTTGTAGTCATTTTTACGTCTTAACTAATCTCAGAAATGTCTTTACAAATCTTGTAAATCTAATAATCTGAGATTTTTAATTTGTTAACTTTTAACTTAATTTAAAATACTTATTTTTTTACTGTATGGAAAGATTCCCACTCTCTACAACCTTTTAATATAGTCATGCTAAGCCAATACTTGCTAAAACTTCAAAAATGTCTCACAATGACCAGAAAAAAACACAGCTAAGAAAGATATCCCCATTGTACATATAGAGCTGTAATTCTATCTTGTAACTGCTGTTGTGGTTTTTTGTTTTGGTTTTGTTTATCTTTTTTCCCCTACAAAGAATATCAACCATTTATGTAAAGACTTTTTCTCCAGAAAGCTGAGTCACTGGTTTTATTAAACACATTCAGCATAAAATGTGCATTTAAATAATGCTTTTTCTTGCATTTTGACAAAATTTGTCCTGCATAATATTCAGTTCTTCCATCTGAGCAAGATTTTAAATTCAGAAACCTTATTTCTGGCTTTGTCTTCACAGTTTTTCAACACCAGCCCTCTGTAGCACTTCTCTTGCTTGCGTCTATTCCTTTTTTCAGAGGCAGGGTGCTGGATGCTGTGGGAATGGCTGCTCTGGTTTAACCATTCTCTTATCTCAGCTTTTGTCCATCATTGGTGGTGCACATACAGGATCATTTTCACTCCATTTTAGAGGTAGCAGCCCAGGACAGGTAGGTATGGGTTGTGACACCTGTTTTGGCTGAGCCCTGGATGAAATAATCTTCTGAAACAAAGAGTATGAACAGCCCATGCTTTGGCATAAAATATTATAGTGTAAAATTGAATGATACCCAAGAGCCTTGGCTGGAACAGGTAATCTCTTTTTAATGATTTTATTCCATTTGCATTGAGTTATAATACATTTCCTTAGTACACAGCACAGGAAAATATTCTTCTTATAACTGATTGATTTAAAAAGGTTCTGCTCTACATCAGCCATGAGGGACAATGCAGGCCTGCAGTGACAGATAACCTAGTCTTGAAATAAGAGCACTAGGAAGCATTAACTCCTGCACTAACTGATCTGTCACATCACCTGCTTGAAGAGACTTAAACAGGGACTTAGAGTGGATGATCACTAGTTATGTCTGATTCCTTGCTACTTACTTCTGAGGTCTGATGGATGCTGTATATAGAGTAAGGGCAGTTACAGGGGCTGTGCAATGCTTAGCTGCTGCCACCAGCCATGATGTGTCACCTAGCTCTACTGTGGGTGAGTGTCGTGGTAGCCAAGGTCCTCCCTGGGCTGAGAGCTGGGCTTTGCTACCTCTGGGCAGATGGAGGAGGTGGCTGGTCTTCCCCTGGCTCATATGTGTGTGGGGGGGAGATACTGCCCCTTCAAATTAAATTCCTATCTTCATGCAACCACCAAAGGAAAAGTGAAAGCAAGCAAGCAAAGCTGATCTTTTCAGTATCCTCCTCATGGTCTCTACCCATTTTCAGCTCAAATTTCCATGTCTCTTTATTTATGTATTTAGTAGCCCTCAATTGAATTCTTCTCCATGCCTGTTCTCCACCTTAAATCTACTAAATCTTTTATCCTACAGCCTAAGGAAACTTCTAGTGTTCAGTAGGAGCTGAGCTCACACTGAGATCCCCTTACCACTCTTCTTATTGTAAAATATCCTTTATTCAGATGACAGAACCTTAAATTCTTTATTTTGTTTACATTTCATATGAAAGAGGAGTGACAAAATCAATCAAATTTCACAGAATCACAGAGCAGTTGAGGTTTGAAGGGCCCTCTGGAGATCACCTGTTCCAAACCCCTGCTCCAGCAGGGCCACCCGGAGCAGGGTGCCCAGGACCATGTCCAGGTGGCTTTTGAAAATCTCTGAGGTCAGAGACTCCACAACCTCTTTGGACCACCTGTGTCAGTGCTCCATCACCTGCACAGTACAATGTATATAGAAACAGTAAACAATCATAGAATTATAAATAAATAAATAGATAAATAAATAAATAACCCTGAAAGGTTGCTGAGAAGGTTTCTAGGCCTTTCACAATCACAGGGCAGGAGCAGTAATAATTATTTTAGTCTTGATATTTTTTTCTCTTATCTGTTCTCCAGGAATGCAGACCCTACTATGCCTCCCAGCAGCCTTTTCCATCCTGACACAGAATATTTGCTGTTTTTCTATTTTTTAATATCTCACTCACTTTGTTTTTTCCAGTTTATATCCACTCTCCACTGCTTCTCTTCAGAAACAAATGTTCTTCTCTTTTCTTTTGCAAAAACCTTTAACTGTTGGTTAAACTTCACATTCAGCATAGAAAGCAAGCCTGACAAACTAAAATCCTTTAAGAAAACCTATGATATATTTCAAAAGTTCTCAGTTTGTACTGACTGAATTAAAAGTATTCAAACAGAAATGCTTAATACTATTCCATATATAAGAGTTGGCTTTTGCATTATATTTCCCCAAACTGCCTCTCTTTTAGCACTTATTCCATGAAAATAACTACACAAGGAAGAAAATTTCTAGAAACTTGGCCTCAAAAACAGGCTTTGCCACATACTGACTCCAATTGTTTTATTAAAAATGTTCAATGAACAAGGCCCTCTGGAGAATTCTAGATGTTTTCAAGAGGACACCACCACCAGGGCTCCCCAAACTTCCCATGAAGAGCTGCCATGCTATGCAAATATCCATGCACAGCTAAGGGGAGTTCTGCAGTGTGGCACAGGAATTTGCAAAGCTGCCTCAACAGACAAGAAAACAGCAGTGTTCTGTGATGGAGAGGTAATCTTGCTAGTTCTGAGATTAGAACAATGTTAGAAATATATGGAAAGTTTTTCCCCTAAAAAGGGAGATACTGTCTTCTTCTGAACTGCTTGACTGCAGCCACTTATGAAACAGCTTTGTTTTCTAACATCTGCAGTTGTTAGCTGTGTATTCTCAGACAAAACTTCTTATACTGCCAGCATTTCTCTATGTAGGAAGGAATTGAAGACTTCTTTAGGAAAGACATGTTTTTCCTCTGATGCCTCAGTTCATGGAAATATCAAATACTCTAAAGAGTGTTTTTTTTTTTTTTTTTTTTTTTTTTTTTTAAAAAAAAAAAATGTCCCTAAGAGCTACTGCTCATTAGCAGGGATAGGAGCACTCTCCATCATCTGAATATCTTCACACAGCAGGGAAGGGGAATTAGGAATATTTACAAATACAGAGATCAACTACTGTGATAGGACTTAAACTTTGGCAAAAAGCCATGATGGTAGCTAATTATACAGGAAAGCATTATAACAGGGAAAATATGTTGTATATAGGACATCACTTGAATTTTCAATCATGTTTCAAGTGTTTTGGACTGAAAGGGATATTTCATTTGAATATGCAGAAATGCTGAAACATATCTTCACCAAGCAATTAATTTTGTATTTGCAATTGAAAGGATCTTAAATCATTTTCTATGTTCTGGAGATTTCTACCTGTCCATCAGGTGAAGACTGCATAGCTACAACTTGCTTTTTACAAATGAACAGAATTCAGAGAAAACTGGAGGGAATAAATGTTTCATACCAATATTGCTTTTACAGTACAAGGAGTTTCATATGAAATAACCGGAATGTTATCAGAACTTATACTTGATGCAGTTTATAATCACAGAATCATAAAATGCTTTGGGATGGAAGGAAACTTAAAGTTCCAGCCCCCCTGCCATGGGCAGGGACAGCTCCCACAAGACCAGTTTGCTCAAAGCCCCATCCAGCCTAACAATGTTGTTCAAGGGGTGATCTCTCCAGGGATGGGGCATCCACAATTTCTCTGGGCAACCTGTGCCAGTGCCTCACCACCCTCATAGTGAAGAAGTCCTTCCTAATGTCTAATCTAAATATACCCTTTTTTAGTTTCAAACCACTACCCCTTGTCCTATCACTCCACTCCCCAACAGAGTCCCTCCCCAGCTTTCCTGTAGGCCTGCTTTAGGTACTGTCAGGCTGCTGTAAGGTCTCCCCAGAGCCTTCTCTTCTCCAGGCTGAACAACCCCAACTCCCTCAGACTGTCTTCATGGGAGAGCTGTTCCAGCCCCTTGATCATCCAGCCCTCCTCTGGACTTGCTCTAATAGGTCCATGTCCTTCTTGTACTGGGAGCCCCAGAGCTGAACACAGTGCTCCAGGTGGGATCTCACAAGAGCAGGGCAGAGGGGGAGAATCACCTCCCTCAGCCTACTGGCCACTCTGCTTTTAGTTCAGCCAAGGATACAGTTGGCTTTCTGGGCTTCAGGCATACATTGCCAGCTCAGGTTGAGCTTCTCATCAACCAACACCCCCAGGTTCTTCTCCTCAGGGATGCTCTCAAAGCCTTCTCCACCCAGCCTGTATTTGCACTTGGGTTTGCCCTTACCTTGCCCTTGAACTTGGCCTTGTTGAACTCCATGAGGTTCGTACAGGCCCACCTCTCAAGCCTGTCCACCTCCCTCTGGATGTCATCCCTGCCCTCCAGTGTGTCAGCTGCACAACAGAGTTTGGTGACATTGGCAACCTTGCCAAGGGTCCACTCATTTTCACTGTGTATGTCACCAACAAAGATGTTAAACAGCACCAGTCCCAACACTGACCCCAGAGGAATACCACTTGTTACTGATCTCCACCTGGACATTGAGCTGTTAACCACAGCTGTTTGAGTGTGACCACCCAGCCAATTCCTTACCCATCAAGTGGTCTGTCAATCAAATCAGTGTCTCTCCAATTTGAACACAATGATATTATGAGGGAGACAAGGCTATCATGTGGGATATAAATAATATGATATGATATAATGTAATGTAATATATAATACAATATAATGTAATGTAATAAATATTAGCATAGTATAATATAATAAATGTAATGTAATGTAATATAATGTCATATAAAGCATTATTTGAAGACTAAACTGCAACAAAGAGTGAGTGACAATTTCTCTGGTCATAAATACTACTTTCATCTAAAAAACATAGTGGTAAATGAGAAGGAAAGTAAAGAAATTTCATTTGCTTATGTACCTTAGTACTTAAGCACCTGTATTCAGCATTTGATTTCAGATACTTTCTCCAAATATTTTTTTGTCTTACAATATAATAAACATTACAGAGGGTATAAAATTTCACAAAATTTGGGCATACCATGTTCAAATAAAGAATATGGTGTAGCTAGAATCAGTGAAGGGATGCCTATACTTTAAAATAATATGTGTGTTCTATTATTAACTGTTCTATTATTAACTGGACACAAATCCTGTCACCAAATCTTTGTTTTCTAAATTTACTAAAAATGGTAAAATTTGTTATTTCCATTAATTTGCCAAATGCACTAAAAGAAGAATATTTTCTTCTTGTAAAATGCCTTAGAGAGCACAAATCTGTCAAATATTGGTGACTAAGTCTGAAATAGAAAGTGTTCCTGTAATTTCTGTAAAGAATTTAAAACCTTAAAAAAAATAAAATAAAAATCCCAGATGTACTGAAATGTATAAAAATGAAGGCAGACACATTGCAAATGATAACAGACCTTGTAGTAATTGAGATATACATCAGAGAGTAAAGGAGTATGTAGTTCAGATATGCTGAGGGAAGTAGTTTTTTTCTTAAAATGCCCCTCAAAAGAAAGATTCCCCAGAATTTTTCCCATGATGGAAAGGGTGTCCTATCCTGAGACCCTTCTGTCAGGTTTCATTGCATGGGCCAGTAGATACAAAAGCTGTTAGGAGGCACAAACACAGGCAGCTAACGCGAGCATGAAAACCTTTCTTTCTTGGGAAGTCAGGCAAAAAAACCTCCATCACTGACCTCAGATGTCCCAATAAATGGGTAACTCAAGTTCAGCCAAGCTCATTCTACATAGCTGCATATGGTGTGTTGCCAAGATATAGACTCTCATTTATATAACATGTAAGCACCAGCAGCAGCAGCTTTGAAGCTAGTGTTAGAAGCATAATTGGGTGAAATCCAGGCTTCTTTTAAGATGATGAGAATTCTGGCAGGAGTTTTTAGGAGTCAGGGCTCCACTCATTAACTGCAACCCAGTTCAGCAATAGGGGAAACATGACAGATTTCTCAGGTCCTAAAAATATATATTTCTACACCTTATTCAAAATATTGATTCATATACTTCCAAAATAACAATAACAATAGTAATAATTATAAATAATAGAGGACATACTACAGGTTTCATAATAGGAATGAACTACAGCCAGTGCTCCACCAGATGCCATTATCAGAGAAACATTGGGTGCCTTTGACACAATTAAACCGTAAGCATGTGCAGTTTCTAAATCTCAGCCTGTGGCGATTTTTCTTGATTTCCAGTGATTGGTATAGAGTGATGCATAATGGCTCACTTGGCAGACTGCGTTTTTGCAAAGGGACAGGTAGATCTTGTCTGTAAAAAGAGATAACATAAAAATCCTTTATCCCACACTCTAGAAAATAATGACTCCCTATCATTGATTGATCAGGTGGATTTGAGAATACATGTGAAACTAGAATTGCCTCACGTGAGGATTTAGGACCATTGTAGGATCATAAGTAATTCATTTATAAGTACACAATAAAGGTTCTTGTTGAGAGTAAAGTCTGAATATTTATTAGCTACTCTTGCTTTAATAAGCTCCAGATTTCCTTGGAAATTTTCTGAAGTTACTAATGGTTTCTGAACATATGAATGTACTAAATACACACACAAAGTGCAGCTGCTCCCTCATCCCTCCATCTTCTTCAGCTGCAGCTGGAACAATTTTTGTTTCCAGATAAATTAATGGTTTTCCCTTAACAGCAAAATAAAGATTTATTTATTTATTTATCTATTTATTTTAAAGACAAAACATGGTATCAACTTGTTTGCCTCCCTCGCACATAGACATATAAATCTAATCAGCAAAACAAAATCAGGAACAGTTTGTAAGGCTCTTGGTGTAGGCTTGCAACACTCTGAAAACAATGCTGACTGTCTGACACATTTGTTGAGCTGGGCTTTTTGTCACGTAATAGCACATGGCTTTTGTTACTGTGGACAGGCACAATATTTCACCTATGACAGGGTGCTCACTCCCAAATTACTTTTTTTTTCTTTTTTTTTTTTTTTTTTTTTTTATGGATAAAGCAATTAGCAAGCAAAAACTGAGTAGGGAAGATGTGCCTGATTTGTCTCACCAAAGTTTCCTTTGGTGAGTACTTTATTTCACCAAAAGAGAATGCCACTTCATTTCACCCAGAATGTACATTGCAAAAATGTACCTTAAGTGGTCTATGTTACAGGGAATAAAGTGATGTAGAAAAAATCTGTAGGAAAAATGATTCCTCTGACCAGTCCTGTAGCTCTAGCACAATCCCAGAGTTTGGCCTGATGTTTTCAGGGGTCTTTGGTGTCCACTTGTGGCCTTTTTCATGTCACTTTCTTCCTTGGTGATCTTGTGAGATCATCCTACCTATACTTCGGTCAGGAAGGTCCTTCAACTGTTGCTCTGTTACTGAAGACTGGGAGGGGGCAGTCTTTTTAGCTATGTTCTCACATTGCTAGAGAAAAAAAACATTATTTGTTAATGGCACTTGATACTATACATTCTTCTTTTGTCTGCGCTTTTGGAATTTCAGTCCAAGATGGAATCAAAATGACAGCAGGAGAGACGTAGTATGGTCTAATGCTCAAATGACAGTCACAAATCAAAAAGGAGTTGGCTGTTTCCTGTAAATGTCTGCAGACATACACTAAATCCTTAGGATGATGCATTGTTCCTCTAGAGACACATACAGACTGAAAGAGGTAGAATTTCTTTTCCCTTCTGCAGAGCATTTGGCATTTCCCTGAGTGATGACGTATTCGTTTTCACCAACAATCTGAAAATTCACGTGTGGAAACGTTTTTTTTGCTTCTGTAGACAGGGGTACTTGGGTGAAATGAACAGATCACAAAATAATAAGGAACAGGACAATTATGAGCAGAACTCATTTTTTTTTTTTTTGTCTGCTGTCAAGTCTCAGCAGTGGAGGGAACACAGTCATATGTGTGCCCTAATAGAATGTGACAGGCGTTTAGAGACCAAAGGCTGACATTTACTGACAGCATAGCCATCTGCACACTGAAAGCTGCTAGCATCCGGACATCATAATCTGTTAAGGACTGTTTATTATTGTACCTTCAAATTGCAGGTCACGCAGATCCTGGAGTTGTATGGCATCATCTCTGTATGCAGCCCTATTACCTCAGCTAGGACTGTAATTCTCAATCTCTCAATGTGCTCCCTATCTGCATGTTTAACGTTTTGAATAATCAAGACACTTGCATCCTAATAGGCTAAGATACAGGTATTTGAAAGGGGACAGAAAGAAAGAAAGAAAAATCAACAAAATAGGCTCACCAGCCTCCTTAGCCTGCCAGCAGGCAAAATAGATGTTAACCTAATTCTTACCAAGGCAGATGGAGTTATATAATCTGATTTCTAAGAGTAAGGGTTTTCTCAAAGAAAGATTTAGCATATATAGTATATAGATGTATTGACAGCTTCAGAGTTGTAACATGGCAGTAGTTTCTACAAACCTATCTCTACACACAATGCAGGTACAGACAAAAATATTTGAAGAATGAAATGTGGTAAAGATAGTATTTTGTTTGTTTGTTTTCCTATACCAAGGAACAATGTTACCTGAAGTATGCTGGAAAACAGAGATGTAAACAGGGACTAGGGGACTGAGCCAACATTTTATTCTTAACATTTTTTATTTTTTTTTCAGAGCAAGGAAGAAGGTGGCCTTGAGAGACAATAGTACAGGTTAGCTGGAATAAATAAGAGCAGGGGAAAAATCAATGGAGGTTAACTTAATCTTCAATGTTTCCTTGCATTGCAAGGAACAGGAGAAGATGCTGAAGCCACATGTCAAGTTATAGAAGCAGATGTTCTGATTTTAGCCTGGAAGAAAATGTTTTTTTTTTTTTTTTTTTTTTTTGTCATATTAGGTACCCTGAAAAATGGTCCCATATTCCAAACTTGCTTGCTAGAGTACTGTGTTTGCTTTCCTGCCTGGCAATGAGCAAGGAGTACTCAGGGGCTTTATTATTATTATTTCCTTGAAAAACAAACAAACAAACAAAACACCACCACAGCACAACACAAGGAGAGACTTGTTTAGCTGCTCCAGGTGGTGGAGGAACATTTCTGGCCAGGTACAGTGTTTTCTGCAAAGTTTTACTCCTTGGAGATTGGCTCTAGACATGTTTTTGTTCCACCCAGCCAGCTCCTCTGAGCACAGTGATGAGAAAGGTGCCACCTGACCTGGGCACTGATCTTTGAAGCCAGCTGTAGCAAAGAAGAGGGAAGAATTTGCATCTTCTGAGCTGAAAGATAGCTCTCAACTAGGTGGCATCGTAGTGTCTCAAGTGATGAAGAAATATGGGAATTTGGAACATCTTGTTCTTTCACACAGTTATGAGAGGGGAAAATATTGTGGGTCTTATTTATTTAAATTAGAGAGTGATTCAGGGATGTACTGGGTCCTCTCAGGTACCCCTCTTTTTTTTTTTTTTTTTTTTTTTTGGATCTGCTCATTTGACTTTTGTCTGGAGGTGAATACATAAAAATAAAGAAACGCATGAGGACAAGAGAAGAGCTGCAAAAGCAGCTCAGAACTGAGAGGGACACTTTATTCCTTGTAGATTTCAGTGATCTAAACTAAAAAAAGTACAATGAGTATCCCTGTTCCTGCTTATAGATCCAGAAAACCTAATGCTCACTGATGTGGTCTGTGGGAAATCTGAAGTCAAATAGACCTAGTCAACAGTCACAAGTCAGGGCAAACTGTGCCCTAGGAACAGTTTTTGCCTTGGAAGTAAGTATAAAAGATCACTGTTTTAAGGGTAATCTATCAGCAAGAGAATGTAAGGAACCACTGACTAACAGAGTCCTCTTTGGAAATTAACACATACAGTGAGCTGTGGGAAAGGGTCAATATTTTACCAATGAGGCAAGTAAGATTTATTATATTCACTTTCCTTGTTCAGGAAGCAGGTGGTTTTCATAGTTCATCATGATGAACTGATAGCTTTTCAGAATGAGCTGTCCCATGTGGAAAAAAAAATAAATAAAAAATAAAAGGAGAGAGAAAAAACAGCATTAGTAGGAGATATGTTTACTAAGCAAATATGTGGCAAAGGCATCTACTATGGAAACTGGAGACTGGGGTTTAATCTTCTGGGATGCAAATGTACACATAAATGCACATGTGCAAAGCATAGCAGCTATTCAATCCCAAGGGCAGTAGTATTACTCTGCCAATGGATGCAATTCAAAATCTTCAGTAGACACAAGGAAGTAGCATGTAAGTTTTCAGAGCAATGCAGTAATGTTCATTCCACCTCAGATCACAAAGCATGTCATTAGAGTCTTCACTAACTTGTTTCTGAATGAGTTTCAACTCTAAAAGCACACATAGATCATTTTCCTTAAAGCTAACGGGAACATCTTACTTTGGTGTTTTATAATCAAAGTAAGTGGGTTCCTCCTCTAGTCCATGAAGGATGAAAAAACAACTTCCTTTCCTCTAGGACATCATTTATTATCTGACAGAGTTCAAACTAATCAAACCCAAACTTAAGGTGAACTATTGCTTTAATGGTAAAACTAGGAAGCTCGCATACAAAAACCAAATAGTAGGCCACTAGAGGAAAAGCCATTGAAAAGACAAGCTGCTTATGTTAATTAAACAAAGAAAAATCTGCCTGGCAGACAAGAACAACTTTGAAGCAAATGCCTTAAAAACACTCATCTATTTCTTAGTGTTTGCCAGAGAACTCAGGCATAGCTAATCCGTGTACTCATCCATCCCTTCTTAAGGATTAAGGCAGTTGTTGGTCAAATTGACTAAATGTGGTGGAGATGCATTTGTCTTTAAAAGCAGAAGCACATACACATTGATGTCCAGCAGGTTTTGTGGGAGTAGCTACAGAAGTAGATAAAAGAGACCTTGCTTCTTCTTCCTTTGAAAGGCAGGATACAGTGCAACTTATTAGGCCTCAGAAAATCCCTTTGTTCCAGAAAAACTGAAACAAGGCAAAAGGTTTTGTCAGTACTTATCTTATGGGGCCCCAAAGAGCCAGCCATGATAAACCAATCAATTGGAAACCAGGCTACATCACTACTGATGCTCACTCCATAGTGAGTGGCTGGTGGCTGTGAGGAGAACATTATCAACAACTCAGTTTTCTCCTTCACTCCCACATACTCTTTTAAATTGATCCAACAGCTTGTTGCAGGAACCAATGGAGAGAAATTAGGCTATGCCAATATTCAGGTATTCATAGATTTTTTTTTCTCAGATCCAAGAAGGCAATCAAGAGAATAGACTGAATCCCATAGTCTTTCAAAAATTTATTCTACTTCCCCTTATCTTTTTCCCCAAATTATTTTAAACTTTTTCATATAAGCCTTTTGTAATGACATATTAACACCTGCATTTGGCATTAGCACACATGTAAAGGACAAATGCAGCATATTTCAATGTAGTTATATCAAGAATAGCGACATTGCTATTTTTATAATCTTATTGTAGACACACTACATTCTGTGATGTTTAAAAACATGGCCAAAAAATCAGACATGATACCAGTAGGGACTTTAATTAAGATTTTTAGATGCATCGTTTGCTATTGAGTAGATATTCAAGAATATCCAGCTTTTAACTATAATGTTATCACACAATGCTATTATTTATCTGAAAAGATAAAATGAAGATGTCATTTTCCAAGTTACATGGTTTTGCAGGTTTTTTTTAATTATTATTATTGTTTTTCTTTCACATTTTATAGCAGGGATTTCCTGTGTATCTGCCCAGAGCTGACAAATTTATGAACAGAGACAGTAATTAATCTCTTACAATGTCCTGCTGTGCCCATATGAATTTCCATTTAGGTGTTGCTGCTTTATGGACGGTGTCTGATTACATTACAAAGAACAGCCCAAGTACAGTAATAAAATTTTGATAATCAACCTAAATGAAAATATGGCAAACATATTTTTTTGTGGCTAGTGTAAGATAGGCACAGACACCTGATTCTACTTCATGAAAAGAGATGCAAGAGTTGTAATTTCACATTTGTGTATCTTTCTACTTACAATTGACAAGTGCTAAAATGTGAATTTATTTTAAATACATTTAGATGCCATTTTGATTGTCTCACACTTTTAAGATATGAATTATTGTAGTGAATAATGTTCTCAGTACTACAAACCTCATGAACATACTGCTTGCTTCATAAAAATTTATAGTGAATCTGAAAAATTTATAGTGAATCTGAAAATTTCTTCCTTTCTTTTGTTAAGAGAAACAAGAGACATGTAAGATGTTAAAATTTCTTTATTTGTAATCAGACTTGCATCACATCTGTAATAATTTTTAGTCTGTATTTTTGCCAGAAAATATAATCTGTCAGTGAAGATACCAAAAATACCTGCTTTCACCATTTAGTGAGCATAAGTCAAGGGTTAAGTTTTCTTTTTGTGCAGTTCTCTCACATGCAGTACTGATCTCAACTACATATACTGAATGCAAGTGGTGTGCAGAACATCCTTTGCCAATAGGCAATACTAAATGCATGCCTTAATTTAGGGATATATACTACAGATAGGAGATGCATTATTTGGGTCTCAGGGAAAACTACACTGTTTATGCAAGGGTATTTGTTTTTCCTTGATAGGAGACCATAGTAAACCTCCTCAAGGCTCTGCAGCACTTCTCTCTCCAAGATTAGAGTTCTGACAGCACTGAAATGATATGCATGATGTACTGGTTGAGTAACAGGGTGTCTAAAAAGACTAAAACAGTAAAGGGGTATTGGAGAATAGCATAGGAAGGGTGGAATAGGCTTATAGGGTGGCAGTGGCAAATACCTGGATTCACTGGCTTTTGAAGTTCCTCTTTTTCTAACATGATGATTTAAAGAAAATATATGGATGTGCAAACTAATTTCCAGACTACTGTCAGATTACTAAAAATATAATTACCAGGAATATATAAAAAGATATCCATGCAAATTTCTGAGGAAAAAAAAAAAAAAAAAAAAAAAAAAAAGTAGAACAATCCCAAATAAATGGTGATTTTGCTTTCCTTACTTTCCATATCATTCTAGGTGAGTCTTTGGCAAAAATCATTTTACACCAGTCTCTCCAACAGACTTGCTTTCCCTCATTCACTGGGCTTGCCTGCTTATCAGCCTCAGAGTTGAACCTTGACTCATGATCACGATCAGTTTCCTTAGGATATCAGAAAGCAAAGATGCATTGAATGGTTAGAAAAGAGCTATCTCCCAAGTGAAGGCCAGTCGATGAAAAAGCTAATGTTGAAAAATGACTATTATGACAAACATGCAAATGCCCCAAGACCCAAATATTTCCACGTGTCAAAGCTTGTTTGGCTGGGAAAATTCACTCATCATCTATAGAAGTGAACTGTGTACTTGCAGTCCAATTCAGTTTTCATTATTAGAGGATTTAGAACAACTTTAATAATGTTGAATTTTTCTTTGCATTTTTAAGTGAAAGAAGATTGAGCTAGATCATTATCTGGTATGAGTCTGTTCTGGAGGAAAAAAAAAAAAAAAAAAAAAAAAAGCAACCAAGCAGAGCTCAGAGGCTTAATATTAGAGTATGTGGCTATTCATGACTAAGCTCTTGGCCATCAGAAAGAATCCCGAAACTGTTTAACACAAGCAGTAGGATACACTAAGTAATAGCCAATTACTTAAACCAAGAAGTCTCTTTGAGAATCATCTTTCTGGGTAGAAAAGCAATTATGATAGTTTATATCATTCTTTGCAGATCCTGTGCATCTGTTTCTCCATATTTCTAGGTATATTACCACAAGAATTTAGATGCAGCACAGCTACAAACCATTTCTAAAATGAAATATACTGTTACTCATTTCAGATGTGTAATAGTGCAATCATCTTTACAGTAAGGGAGCATAAAAGTGAAAGCTACTTATATTTAATGTGTATTTTCAGAAATATCATGGATTTCTTCAGCTATATAGAGTAGTTTAAGGGTAAGTTCTGTATTACCAGCTTAAAGCAGTGCTACTTAAGGTCAATCTATGTGACAATGGCAAATATCTGAAGTCACTTTATGCCCAGCAGGTGAGAAATATCTATCATGACAAAACAAAATTCAGACACAGTATATTTCCATCCTTCAAGATATTAATAAATTCAAAAACCTTTTTTAAAGCCACTCCAGCATTCATTGTCTGTAAATCAAGCCACAGCAAACTTTCAAAACTGAAGAAGGAGCTAGTGAACTCCATATCAGTACATCAGTTTCTCTTCTTTCATTATCAAGAAAATTAAAAGCAGTAGTCGAGGCACAAGTGATTTTTATGCAGAAGTTCAGAAGTTTTTCAAATAAGTAGATCAAAACTTCAGTACTTATTTTAACTTCTTTAAAAGAAAAAGACATAGATCACAGATCTATGATCACAGTCATAGATCATGGTTGCTGCAAAGTTGCACTGGATTGCTTTTCTTTCCAGGATGAAAAAAAGTTGGTTCATGGAACTTACCAAATCAACTTTATACTGCCATTTCACATAGTCCATGGTTAATAAAAAAAATAAAAATAAAAATGACAATCATGTTTCAAGGCAGCCTGAAAGCATTCTACTACACTCAACAATAAATTATTTCTTCGGTGAAGACAGCTTCAGTGAACCCAATTATTCCAAGAAGAATCTGGCCAGCTGACCTGGCAGCAACACTGCGTGCAGAACTTATATGAAAGTGTGCTGACAAAAAGCTTTCAAAAATAAGTCCATACCATAACAGCTTGTGCTTGAAACTACTTTTATAGCTAAGATTATTGTTTCTGTTAAGAGGCACTGCATAAATATGGAGTAAGTCATCTAATGCACTTAATATTTCTCAGCCGAGGACTATTGCAGCTTTACTCTATGTCTAGGTGTTGATTATACTTTGGTTTGTTTTACAACAGTAACATTGCACTAGCAATACAGCTGATACTAAAGAGAAGGCTGAAAACACTGAAGGATCAAAATAAACAAGCTGCTCCTTTACTTCTTTTCATGCTTCTTGGTTAATTTCCCTCTTTCTAGCTGGAGGCTCATACTGCTGTTTGTTCGCTTTTCTTTTTGTTGGCTTTCCTGAGAAACTTGCTGCACTGCTTGGAGGATAGCGGTCTGCACAATCTGCTTGCTGGCATTCTGCAGCTTAACTTCATCTTGCTCTGGACCTGGTTTCTCACCTGCAAGAACCAAACAACAAACAGACAAAGTAAATCAAGCATTTGTGACCACTCTGTGAACACATGAAGGATAGAAAACGAGAAGGAAAGAAAAAAATAGAGAAAGGTGCTTGGAAACAGTTTATGACATAGGGGACCTGCTAATACAGAAGATGACATAATAAGTTGGAAAGTTTCTACTGCATGTTCAGCACTACTGGACTGAATGAAGGGGCAGAATTTGAGTTATAGAGCTCAACCACCCAATTCCCCACCCTAGGAACAGCTGTGGTTTCACAGTTGAAACAAGTACAGCTTCATTTTGCATCATCAGAGGGAAAGAGTGTTGTTGTTGTTGCATTTTTTTTTTTTATTTATTTTTTTATTATTTTCTCATCCAGCTCTGAATCACATCCTTTTTGACTTCAGCTGTACTTCTGCAGAGGGAATTTGACTTCATTTTGCAGATCTGATATGTTTTCCTTTACCCATAAAAAGAGAAAGTTTTCTATGAAAAGCCCTCACCCATCAAATTCCAATTGGCAAGGGAACAGAAAAAAAAAAAAAAAGGAAGAAAAAACAAACAACAGAAACTTAACAAATATACCTTTCTTATGTGATACTTGTTTTTTTTTGTTTTTCCACAATGCTAAAATCTCGAGAAAAACAAAGTAATCTAGTGTGACAGATGATATACAGTAATGAAGAGAAGTAGATTATGACAAGAGGTTTCTCTTTTGGAAATATTTTGACTCCTAGCAGCAATGATAATTATGAGGGAGGGACAATAAAGAATGCTGTAAAATGGTCAAAGCTTATCTTGATGTAAAAAATAATAATTCTGAATTAAAGTGAGGTACACCCACTGACAACCTGTATTTAGGAAAAGGTGTGCTTGATAATTTAAATGTTTAGAGTAGGTGCTTATTTGCATCACTAGATTTGATGTTTTTTAAAGGTTTTCAGATATTAGTCTTAATTCTTTCTTAATCAACTGTACTGTACTCAAGTATTTCATGAAGTGGGATCTGTATTTTACTGTCTGTTTGAAGATATATATTTGAAACTCTGTTCTGTGAGAAGTAAAACAGAGTGAATTAAAGGTCAGATGCTCTTATGAGAGGTCCACATTTGGAGCTGTGATACATTCTTGATGTTCCTTAAGAAATATTTGGAAGAAAATTTAAGATAGAATCGAAAAGTAAAGTAAAATCACCTGATTATCTTACAGAAGACACTATAAAGACCTGTGAGCCCAAATCAACCACTAGCAAACCTTATTATGTGAGAAAGAAATAATTCAGTATCTCCAACATCTCTTTTAAATTATTTAAAAATATATATTTATTTCTATCAGTTATGCACATATTATACAAGTTCTGGCTAAAAGTAAAATGCAAATGTGTTTTATTTCTGTTGAAATGAAATACATTAATAAAAACCCATAACTGTACTTAGATGACTAACTCTGATAATAGTTCAGAGGTTAAGACCACAAAAACTTAGAAAACACATTTTAATTTGGAAATACTGACTGTACTGGGTCTGGCTGGGATGTTAACTTTCCCTGCAGCAGCCCATCCAGTGCTGCCCTCTGCACTTGTAGCTAGGACAGCAGTAGTATCACACCGGTGCCGTGTCTGCTGCTGAGCAGTGCTGGCACAGTATCAGGACTCTCTCTAACCCTCCTAGGGGGTGGGCCAAAAAGTGAGAAAGAAACATCACCAGGGCAGCTGACCTAACACAACCAAAGGGATATTCCATAGCATACGATGTCACACTCAGCAATAAAAGGTGGAAAAAGGAAGAAGAGGGGAGGGGTGGGCTCTCATTGCAAAAATGTCTCTCCTCCTCCCGAACACTGACTATGTGAGTTGAGGCCCTGCTTCAAGGACGTGGTCAAGCATCGCTCATTTGTGGGAAGTAGAGAGTAATTTATTTCCTCTGCACTTCCACATAGCCTTTACTTGTTTTGTTTTGTTACTCCCTTTCCCCCACTCTCTTCCCCTTTCCCATTTTTCCTTTTAGTAGAATTGTTTAATTAATAATAATATTTCCTTAATATATATATATTTTTCTCTTTAATTAAATTATCCTTATCTCAGCCCATGAGTTGTTCTTTCCTTTACTTCTTCCACTCCTCATCTAAGGAGGGGGAGTGAGCGAGCAGTTGTGGTATTCAGCTGCCTAGCACGCTAAAACCACCCCAACTGACTGAATGGAATCACTTGAATTCTTGGCTCAGTCAGCTTCCATGATTCATTTTGTTCCACCCATCAGCACTTGAAACAGTGTTATTTGGATACAGTTCAGTTATTTAACAGCAATGTATAGATATTCCTTTTTAAATCAAATATTAACTCACATTTTTTATTACAGAACAAATTAGTCTTCTTGCTGGGTTGAAAATTATCAGCCAACTCAGCTGGTGTTCAGAAGATAATATACTAGCAAAAGTATGAATAAACATGAAATTCTAAAGACGTGAAATTGTAAATACAAGTGAGTATGTTGCAATTGGCTATGAGGTAATATGAAATGTGAGAAATTTGTCAACACCTATAACCATAAAAAATCAGAATTTGTTGTTAAAATCATACTGTTGTTAAGCATGTAGCTGTTGAAAATTACCAGATTTAATTTCTTTGGGGGTGCTTCATGATTTATTTTGTTCTTGCTACTTAATCTACAAATTCTGGTTTTGTTTTGTTTTGTGTTTTGTTTTATGTTTGTTTGTTAGTTTGTTTGTTTTTACATTAGCAAGATTACCTGAGTTTTTCAGTTGTTTGTCATGGAGCAAAATCTGCCTTAAGTACTACTCAGATAAGTGAGACCTTGATTATGTCTACTTGTTAGATTATTCTGGTTTGTGCTGGAAAAAACAAACCAAGCAGAGAGAACCCAAAACCTCTGATCTACTTCTGCCTTAATTCTGATGGCTTAATAAAACAGCATAAGCACTTAACAATTTTACAGCCATACAACATATATAGCTTTGGCTATGAAGAAAGGTAAAGATGTTGGCCTGAGGTGATCTAAGCAATAGGACCATTGGCAGCTTGTGCTGACCATCTAAACTAGAAAGCAAAAATAAGGTTATAAGAAAAGACCCAGGAAACTACAGACCTGTTAGTCTAGCCTCAGTAGTTGGAAAAATTATTGTGAAAGGCATTTAAAAACAAAGCTACTATCAGGCATAGTCAACATGTTCAGATAGGGAAAGTCCTACCTTAATAATTTGATCTATGATAAGGTCATCCACTTAGTGAATGAAGGGAAGGTTGTGGATGTAATCTTTCTGGATTTCAGTAAATCCTTTGATCCTGTTCCTCACAGCACCTTTCTGGAAAAACTGTCCAGCTCTGACATGAAAGGGTATACACTATGCTGTGATGGACTGGCTGAATAACGGAGCTCAAAGGGTTGTAGTGAATGGGGATACATCTGTCTGGTGTCCAGTCACTGGTGATGTTTTCCAGGGCTCAAGTCTAGGGCTAGTCCTGTTCAACATTTTTATCAATAATCTGGATGCAGGAGTGAAGTGCATCCTCGGCAAGTTTGCTGATGAGACTAAACCGGGAGGTGCTGTTGACTCATTAGAGGGATGAGAGGCCATGCAGAGGGATCTAGATAGATTGGAGCACTGGGCAATCATAAACGGCATGAAGTTCAACAAAGGAAAATGCTGAGTTCTGTACCTGAGATTTATTAATGCTGTACAAAGGTACAGACTGTAAGATAAGCATCTGGGGAGCATGTCAACAGAAAGGAACCTGGAGGTGCTGGTGGCAGCAGGCTCAAGCTTTCAGTCAGTGTCATCTTCAGGCTGAAGAGAGTCAAAATTTACTATACTTTAACTTTTATTTTCAAAGTATCACAGCCATGGGGTACTTCCAAAAGGAAAACCTTCCTCTCCATTTGTGAAACTGAGTTATTTTGTTATTTTGCCCTATTAGCTAAAGAGTCTTTTGCATTCCATTATGTCCTAAAAATCTGAGGTTTTCTAAGTTGCTAAAAAAGAACTCTGCTTCAAGAAGGGTATCTCCCTCACTTTTCCCTTTTCTTCCTCTTTAGATAACCCATGGCATCATAAAGTCTGAAAATAGGAAAATGTAGCAGTCATTCACCTGACAAGTGTGTGTGTGTTTGGTTGCCTTCTTGTTTCCAGCAGGTGGAGGGAGGAGATCCTTCCCCTCTACCCAGTGCTGGTGAGGCCAACTCTGGAGTACCGTATCCACTTCTGGGCTCCCCAGCATAGGAAAGATCTTGGAGGTCTCTTCCAACCTAGATGATTCTGTGGTTCTGTGGTTCTGAAGATATGGAGCTAGTGGAAAAATTGTCCAACAAAAGGTCAAAGAGATGATGAAGTTCCTGGAGCACCTCTCCTATGAAGAGAGGCTGAGAGAGCTGGCACTGTTCAGCCTGGGGAAGAGAAGGCTCCAGAGGTATCTTATCAATGAATACCCGAAGGGAAGGTGCAACAGAGACAGAGACGGGCTGTTGCCAGTGGTACCCAGTGCCAGGACAAGGGGCGCTGGACACGAACTGAAACACCAGATATTCTCTCTGAACATCAGGCAACTCTTCAGTGCTGTGCAGGTAACCAAGCACTGGCACAGGTTGCCCAGAGAGGTTGTGGAGTTTTCTGCTTGGAGACCTTCAAAAGTTGCCTGGACATGGTCCTGGGCAATCTGCTCTGGGTGGTCCTGTCTGAGGTAGGGGATTGGACCAGATGACCTCCAGACCTGAGGTCCCTTCCAACCTCAATCATTCTGTGATTTTGTGACTCTAGCTGGCAAGGCTGCCATAAAACACAACTTTTCCATTTCCTGAAGGAGTACACAGCAGTGTTTAGAAGGGTATCATGATCACCTCCTCTTCTTCCAACTATTAATTTCACGGAAAGCAGTCAGCACAAAGCTGTTTTCTGAGAAGCTCATTTCTTTGTTGATATTCTGCTCCTACTCTGAACAAGAAGAGAAGGATTGGCTAAGAAAAGCAGAGATGACTCATGCAAGGATCCCAAAGGGACTGAGCTGGAAGATATCTATCAAACTGCTCCACCTTACTGAGATACAGACTGTTGCGGACGTGAACAAAGGCAGAATTCTGAGTGCCTATAGAATTAATCAGGCATTTTAAAGACCACATACTTTACATTGGGTAAAACACAGGCATCTCCACTTTTGCCTAAGCATTTTGTGTTTAGCTAATCAAACCAAGAATGACTAGGGTGGTAAGATACAACTAATTTTATTTACAGTTTTTGTTTGTTTGTTTGTTTTGAAGAATAACTTTGTATTTAATAAAAATTCCATGACAAAAGTTCTGTTGAAGTACTTGCTGGTAAAAACTTGCAGGACAGCATAAACAACATTCTCCCAGTAAGTTATCCTTGTCTTATAGCTACTTTTTTCCTTTGATATCAGAAAATCTTTTCTACTTATTCTCTGCCTTTAAATGCTCACTTCAGTTATACAGGAACCCAGTACACCAATCCTGTAAACAGAGAACTGAAAACTCCAGGCTCAATGATGCTTAGTACTTGAAGACAAGGTAGCAATTTTATCATTAAGAAGTGACAAAGTCTCTTTAGTGTGTTTATATCTCTTTGCCTTTCACTTTGTGAATTTTATACCAACTGACATAGCAAATTAAAAGCAATTTGCAAACTCCAGCTTGGTTCTGCAACCTAAAATACAGTTTAAGAAATTCACAAAATCTCAAAGTCTTGTACTGCCTTCAGGAATCAGTCATATATTCCTCTTTCATCTAGTTTTTTAGTACCTCAAAATTTCATGAAGGCAAAATAAAATAAATGCTAGCAGTTTGGAAAAAAAGAATAAAAACATTTAAAGTAGATTCCAAATTTTCCTTTAAATTTCTAGAAGTAACAATAGTTTTAGCCCAAGAACATTGTGTGGGGGAGATCTTATATTATCTTAAATTTCTGGACTATGGAATATGCCTAAAAAGTATACATGGAAATCTGTACCTACAGAGAAAGAACATATAGCACAGATTAAGTCTTGAACAAGAATTTCAGTCTGGTTGCACATAGATCCCCTTCTCATTTACACACTTCACTTTCTTAAGAGCAGGATGAGTCACTTCCTTTCCAGTCTGCAGTCAAATCAGTCTCCTGTGCTTTCTGTTATCCCCTGTGTCTTTTCCCTTTCAGCTTGCTCCTTGTTTTATTTATTAAGGCTTATAAACACTCCTACCCAATAATACTCAGCAGCAGGTCATTTGTTTGAATCAGCAGTTCATTAAGTTCTCTACCATACCTTCTCATAGTATTACTGGGGATACTATCACGAAGCTAAGTTACCACAGGCACGACCTTGCTCTCACAAATATGCAAGCCCATCTCAAATCCAATGATGCTAGCAACAACCAATGGGGAACGAGCCAGCTTTCAGTTGGTGAATAGTCATTAATTTAGAAGGGAACAGAAGCAGTGTTTCTCACATGAAAAGAGGGTAGGAGTAAAATGGTAAATGGGCTTTGATAGGAAAGAATTTCAGCCTCTTGGAGACCATGGACTAGAAATAATTCATCCCATACTTTTTAAGAAGACACTAGTCACACACAGGCATGTATGACCATAAATGCACATCCAACCTGTGTTACCTCAGCAAATTTCTACTGTCCCTCAATTATCCCTTTTCCTTCTTCAGCAAGCTTACTGCATTTCCCGTGAGAAAAATAATGTCTTTAATTTCAATTCTGCTTTCCTCAAAGCATGCAGTCTTTATGCAGTTCATTATGTCTTCCTCCAGGTTAGGTCTCATTTGGTCTTGAGACACAGCACAAACACTGCATTTGAAAACAACTGCTTAACTCATATGTCAGGTTCCATGAACCCCAAGGGCCATGCATCATAGGTTAAAAGTTTACATTTTGTTCCACAGGAATAACAAATGCAGTTTAATTCCAGCAAGTGAATTCCTCTAACGCTGTTCTTCTGGGGAAGGGGAAAAAAAGTTTTTTTTTTTTTTTTTTTTTTTTTTTTTTTTTTTTAACAGCAAAAATAAATATATTACCCAAAATATATTCCCACTGCCTACAATTTAAATTTATCCAAAATTTCTGAAGGAGGAAGAGTCACCAAGCAAACATGCTTTCTCCATTTTTACATGAGATTATGCAGGTACATCCCTTAAACAGAAACTTTATTGCTTGTTTTATGAATATATTGCTTTGGTTTGGAATAGTTAACCATTATACTATTTTTCTGCAGCATTATAACATTAGAATTAACTTCTTCTCCATGATTAATAAAAATAAATAACAATACAACAAAACATTGCTTTTTGATATGTCTGTTTCAGTTCTATTGAAAATTGCTACTGTAAATTTTATAAGCAAACTGACAGTACTGGTGACATTTTAAATTAGAGTCAATATATAGGTAAGCAAGATTGTGATGATGAGGCTTCATCACAAAGTCCAGTATATATTTATGGGAAAAGTTACAGTATATTCCTTAATTTGTGTTTATAAACTATAGTTCTTTCAAAAAAATTCAAGTACCTGACAAGTTTGCCATGACATAATTGAATGTGTATGTGGTAATAGTTAACAGTGACATTCTTTACATCAATATTGATATTCTTCTACTACATAAAACAAAGTCAGTTCTTTAACATCCTTAACCTTCCAGTGGCATTAGGCGGTGACATATCTCTTCATCTTTCCAGTCACAGCATGCAAATTCCAGATGAGCATCTTCTGTGGAACATTTTGTAACCTATGAATCAAAATGGTTAAAAATCTCCTTCTTTGAGTTACTTTGTAGGTTGATGCTAGGATTTCAGCACTGCAAGCCTAATTTGAAGAAGAGATATAAACGATGAGGCTGCACATCATCCATATTCAGAAAATGTTGATGAGTCATGTTAATTACATCCATAATGAATGAACATGGCAGCCAGCCAGGGCTTTACGCTTTCAAACGTGTACAAAACCAAGTATAAGCATGAGTGTCACTAAGCTATTTTCAGGATTATATACACAATTTTTAATGACATAAATAACAATGCAAGTTCAGAAATCCATGAAAATGTTCTAGAATAAACCTTTAAATGAGAGGAGAGGAGAGGAGAGGAGAGGAGAGGAGAGGAGAGGAGAGGA
>CM021732.1:106791538-106814616 GCA_011075105.1 Heteronetta atricapilla
AAAACAGATATAAGCTTTAAGCTTTAAAGGATGATAGTGTTCACACAATGAAACAATCTACCAGTTTAAATTTTGCAATTTTCTTTACATATTCAGATCAAAATTGACTCTTCTAAAAAAAAAAAAAAAAAAAAAAAAAAAAAAGATATTATTTACTAAAGAATAAAAATTCTTATTTAAACACAGAATAGTATGGTGCTGACTAAGTGAAACAATAATGGGTTACAATTAGACTAACTTGGTATTATACTGTGGTCTTATGTTGTAAAGTAAAATTCTCAGCATATCCTAAAATAATCACTTAAATGATATCCTAGTGAGAAATTTGCTTAGGAAACCCATTAGGAAATATACAACTTTAACAAATTACTAACTTTATTCCCCAGCTAGTTTTGGAAAATGCAGACCATCTTTGTGCTACATCAGTGCAGATACACAGAGGACAGAGGTTTAAAACATAAGTATTTGAATGATTCATGTGCAAAATTGTGTCAAAAAAAAAAAAAAAAAAAAGTTTATTTTATTTTACCTTTACACATCAAAAGTTTTGGGGCTGCAAATTAGCATGGAATGTGCCAAAGATCATTTTTGGAGAAAAGGAACCAAAAGAATTGGCAAAAAAAGTAGTATGATGTTGATTAGGAACATTTCAAATAATTGTTGAATCACAAAGATTCAATTAAAAACAAAAATACAATTATTATCAATGGATTATTGATATTGGAAGTGATTGATCACTACTTTCTAAACTAATGATAGGGCTTTCTTGCTTCATTCTAAAATAATATTTTCATAATTTTTGCTGATGCTTCAGAACAAAGAAATATTTTAATAATTCTTCATTCATCACATTATAATGATAGATATTTCAGCTGTGGAATCATTTACAAATATCAACATTTTGTAAGATAATCTGACAGTGCTTTTTTGTTGTTTTGTTGTTTTTTTTGGGTTGTTGTTAAGTCTAGAATCCATTATTTTCCAGTCTCCTAATAAAACCTGTCACTTCAGAAATGACTTCTCTTTTCTTTATGGCCTAATTCAAAAACTTGAAATTGCATGTTTCTCTACTGCAGTCTCATGCTTTCCTCCATCCTTACATTCGATGATCAGTAACATTTTCTTGTCTGCTTCTCAGGCCGCCTAAAGTAGTTCAATTCTGGAAAGGTAAACAAGCTAAACTTTGCAATGCAGTAGTTGGTCCACATTTCCATTACATGGATCATCCCTTATTGACAGGGTAGCATTATAAACAGTTTTGTCATGTGGGAATCCTCTAGGTAGAATGAATTCCCAGACATCTCATAGAGTTGGCATTGTGTTTCATATGCACCAGTCTATCATTAGTCAACCTGCAAAAAAAAAGTTCAATGAAGCCCCAGTCAGATTAAACTGTATAAGGAAAAATTGTCCTTTTCTCAGTTCCTTTTTTTTTTTTTTTTTTTTTTTCTGGCAGCTTGTACAGACATTTAAGTCAAGACTCAAAGTTAATTAAAATTTGTTGTGAAGAAAGATCACATATGAAGACTAGCTTTTGCATAGCTATAAACAACAACACGCTGATGGGAATAAGCCATAAAGAGTCATAAAGTCCACTCTTCTTTTGTAAAACAAATACTGGCCTTTGTATATGTTGACATATCTGGCTCAATAATATCCATGCCCTTAAGACTTTTTTTTTTTTTTTTTTTTTTTTTAATATGCTTTTTAATGGCAATCCACAGATAGTTGTTTTCACTTTAAAATAAAATAAAAAGCATATTTAAATTTGGTAGGTTTCTTCTAATTAACAGTTTTTAAACATAACGTTAAATCAGTGCTCTGCAATAATTCAGAACTTCATGTTATTGATATTCAAAATCTTAGCTTTGTTTTCAGCTTAAAAAGTTATTTTTTTTTTTCCTGGAATAGTATTTTTAGTTTCTTTTGTTTGTTTGTGTGAGTGCACGCATGGGTCTTTGTTTTTTCCCATTCTGGAGGAATGTTTATCTTTTTAAGACTAAAAGTTGTAACATATAACCATTTAAAAATAGACAAATCTCTCTCCCCATCCCCCCCAAAAACAAACAAACAAACAAAAACACATATACATGAAAGTGAGAATCAGCTCATTCATTACAATGAGATAAAATCATAAGTTGAGACAAGAAAACAAAATTTAGCTTCTTAGTAAGTGCATAGGATTCCTATGTCATGTAGCCATAACTATGGCTACTATAAAAATACTAAGGATGTATAAAACCCTGATTTAAATATACATATACATCTTATACATCCACAGAAGAGATAATGTCAGAAGGCAGAAGGGCTGATTTGCAGTGAGGAAAAGCAATCAAAACAAACAAACAAAAAAAAAATAAAGAAGGAAAAAAAAACAGGGCTTACTGAATGCAAAACAGAAGTGTCAAAGCCTTCTGTTTTATCATCTCTTCTACATATTTAGTTACCCTATGCATATTATGACATTTGCAATGAAAACAAGTGTTTTTTTTATGTAAAAGCAGACTGAAAAAGAATGATTATACGGGCAGATTTTTTTTTCCTTAATGGATTAGAGTTGTGAAAAGAACAATTTATGTAGTTATTAATGAGATTTGAGTTTTGTTCATTGTCAGTCTTTTGGGAAAAAAGCATGTGTTTTCATTATTTTAGAGGTAATCTCATCCTGCAGTACTCTGGTCCCATAGCACATTTCAAAAATGAGTACGGTTAATGGTGACAAACTGACAGACAAAAGGAGTTCAGAAGAGAACCCTTAATACTGAAAAGTGTAGTACAAAAGAATAGTGGCTGGTTCTATTGAGATAAACAACTTGATCCCAATTTCAGGACAGACTGTGTTGGAAAGTTGGAAAGAGTTTCAGTTGTTCAGTTAGAAAAGTGAATCCCCAGGACTGCTTTTGTAATGAGGGTGTAAAGGTTTTGGATTTTTACCCCACCTCAGACTGGACACAGAATTTCAAAGAAAAACAAAACTTCTGTAAGCTTTGCAAAAGAAAGGTTTTAATAGTTCTTCATTGTCAAGTTGCTGCCTTCACTTTACCTTTTCTGAAGACCCATTATTTTACTGATAGTTATACAATTTTAAAGAAGTCAATTGCAAGTTATTTCCCTACAGAACGACTTTAGTATCCTAGAGCTCCTGGGCCTTTCTGAACAACAAATTGACTATTTCCAAGCTGAATGTACTAAGTCCAATGCAGCTTCTCAGTGGTCTACTATATCTATACTACATACACCAGAGACCCTGCACCCTTATAGTGTGAGGACTCAAATGAAATCCTGCTGGAATAGGAACGTAGAAGGAGAAAAAAAAAAAAAAAAAAAAAAAAAAAAAAAAAGCCTGAATAAACTTTCTGTTCTCTTCCATTCAAATACTTTAAGGGGAGAGTGGGGGGTGGGAGAGTGGAATTTTGTAAAATAGCTCCATCAGCTTTGAAGCTTGTGTTATTCACAGCTGCCAGTGGGGGTGTTAGGTGGACCCACTACCCAGGCACTGCGAGGCAACATTTCCCTTCTTTTGTGCAGTCTGGTGTGCACAGCTCCCTGCGCACTTGCACAGGTAACGCTCCTGTCCCTGACGGGAACCACAGGGTTGACCCTCACAACCTCTGTCTGCACAGCTGAGCGCCTCCCTTTGAGACTGCCTGCCTCTACCCAGCAGCAGGGCTAGTTCGGCTGCTGCCCCCTCCCCTGCAGACCTCCAAGTAGCTTCTCGGGCACGATCGGGGCCTTCCCACTGCTCTCCCCCAAAACGGGCGCGGGAAACGGCTGCCCTTACCTGGAGCAAACACCATGGTGCTGCCACCCCGCACCGTCAGCACCTCGGACAGCGGCAGCGCCGTTCAGCACCACGGGCAGCTCCCGGCCCCGCACCGCTCAGCACCGCGGACAGCTCCCGGCCCCGCACGGCGGCGGAGGCGGCTGCGGGCCGCGGTCCCTCCCTCCACAATGCGGCGGGGCGGGGAGGGGGCCGGGGCGCCTCCGCCGCCCGCACGGACGGACACGCACACACACACACACGCACACACACGCAGGCACACGCACACTCACACTCAGAGCAACACCGCTGCCACAACTCGGTGCCCCGCAGCGACAGAAGCGGGAAGGGAGAGAAAGGTAATAGGGGTCTGCCCAGCAGGGAGACCGGCTAATTGCTCCTAATTACCTCTCGGCACCAGCCCCGCTGCCTGACATTTCGGGGCGCGCTGCTTTCACCACAAGCTAACAGCCTTGCTAATAGGCTTCAGCGACGCTGCACTTTGTCACGGCATTGTAGCTCTCAAAGGTTTAAATGCTGAGGAATTTATACCGTGATTTCGGAGGCCTGTTAACACAGCTCTAGTGACAGAAGCACTTTGAATTATGAGGGAACATTAATGTTCCAAAACATAAAACAAGACATCATGGCAAAAAGGTAAATAAATAAATGAATAACTAAGTAAAGAGGAGGAGGGCTAACAGTGTGAAATGACAAAACTTTAAAAACATTCACAACTTCTGTGTTTCACCTTTAATTTGCTTTTATTTGTAAAACCAATGCTCAGGTTTCATGGGGTCCCAGAACTTCCACAACAGTAGGAAGCACTGACAACAGTCAGATGGGACACAATTCAGAGGAATTAACTGTTCAGTTTAACTCTACACCTGCAAGAGGTAATTTGAAAAACATCGATTAACCAGGCAGATTAGAGAAAAACAGATGGAAATGACATTTTTAGTTGGTACATTGGCATGTAAATTTTTGCAATATGCAATGCATTTTCCAGTCATATGTTTATAATCTACAGATTTCTACAAACCTGGCTAGTTATTTTCACAAGCAAGCATTGTATACACACACAGCTTTCCAAATAAATCTGGAATAATTTAGGTATCCAAATAAGTCCTTATTCTTAGAATATGGATACAAAAAAGCCCTGACTCACTTAAATAATTCTGCCTATATACTACAGCAAGAACTCAAGAATGGCATCAATTTCAAAGTCAAACTAATCACGTGGTGACAGTTCTATTTATTTATTTATTTATTTGTTTGGAACACGTATAAGATCATGTCTGGTTGAGAAGGCCTTCAAGATTTATCTTTACATACCATTTCTCGTATCTGATTTCTGGAGTTTCACAAGATCTTCCCTTTATCAGTTTCAGCTTCTTTATTGCCATTTGTTCCTCTCTTCTGCCTTGTATTTCAAAGATTCAATTTCACTTCTCTCAGACAGCAACTGAATTAACTAACTCAAACATTCTAACTCTGACTGTTTAGAAATAGTGTTGTTTAAGAATGCTACCTTTAAAAATCTTTATTCTAACCCTTTTTTCATCTATTGTTGGTTTGTATCCACCTTAAATCTGAGAAATAATAGCATACCTATGAACTTAGAAAAAAATCTAGTACAAGTAGTCCACATAAAATACAGGCGGAAAAAAACAGTTTTGTTATGAGAAAGACAAAAAGTACCCTATAATCTTTAGAAAAACAGGACTTTTTGAAAGACTGTAAGAAAATTCATACTAGTATTTTTTATGATGTATCTGTTACATGGCCTCTGTATGCTTCACTCTTGTGTTCAATGGAGAGTCAGTCTTCATGGAAAAAATTGTTAACCCACTTTTCTCTAAAATAAAATAAAATAAAACAAAAACGCATCAAATCTATAATTTCTATTATATACATCCTCAAAGGAAATTAGGTGTATGTTTCCAAGACAGTGGGTTGTGGTGCTACAGTTTCTAAAAAGATATTAAAAGATATTAAAAACAGTAAGTATGTTTCAGTGATCAAAAAGTTTGTAACCTACCTGAAATATTATTTGACTTTGTAATAGAATCTACAACTTTTTGGTAAAAGAATACAGATCATTAGCCATAATGTTCCGCACACATCTTTAACTGATATCTGCATTTAATCTAATGAATTACTGAGAATGTATTGTTTTATTATAGAATCTATAGAATCTATGTTTTATTATAGAATCTTTAATTTTTCTTGCTCAAGTTAAAAGCTACCAGCAATTAATATTTTCTGACTGAAGCAAAAATGCTATACTGGGCTTCTTTTTTCATTTAACTAAAATGTTTTCAAATTCCACATTTGGTCACAGATTCAGCAGCACAAAAATCACTGAAATAGATGCACAGCACACAGTTCTGTTGTAAATTGTCACCTCAAATGAAATACTGATGGAGGAAAAATTTTCCTCCAATTTATAAAATCTTGGAAGGGATAGCAGTAAGCAAAATGTGCAGTTAATGCAACACAATAATGAAAACAAATAGTGCACTAATAATTATGCTAATTCATCTTCAGATCAGTGGAAAACAACATCAGTTAAGCTCAGTTACTCAATAAAGCCCGAGAGTGAAGCATAGTGCTAAAAATTAGGTTATATCATTAAAATACATAACCTTGTTCTTTTAACAACTTTAGAAAACAGAAAATACGAAAACACAGAGAAAAATGTTGTATATATCTTTACCATTAATTATATTGTCCCCCCTCCTTGTGTATCATTTTTCTTACTGGTTGAGTGAGGAACTAGTAGTCTCTGTATAAAATCAGAAGACTTAAAAATTTTCAAGTATATGTCTTCAAATATTTTTAAAGAAGTTTTGACTTACTTAAAGGGTACTATGTTAAGAATGTTAACATTTTTAAATAGATACAAAAATCAGTTGACTGATGTCACTTTAAAATCACCCACATACCTGATGTAAACCTTTTATTCTAATGGAG
The DNA here is from genome assembly GCA_011075105.1 of Heteronetta atricapilla. Lineage (NCBI taxonomy): Eukaryota > Metazoa > Chordata > Aves > Anseriformes > Anatidae > Heteronetta > Heteronetta atricapilla. The sequence goes on from CM021732.1 coordinate 106,798,275, forward strand.
CTGAACACAATTATGTCAACACAGATTCATCAGTTTAGTAAACATTTTTTAAGGAAAATTTTTATCTGAAGATGTTCAAAGTTTCAAAATCTTGTTAACAAGAATGTACAGCTAACGTTTTACAGGTAGGCATCAGAGTGTTTCTGGAAGAATCAGTTGGAAGTAATCACCTAAATATAAATGAAAACATTTAATAATAAATTATTATTAAAAAATAAAGAGATAATCAGGAAGATTTCATATGTATATATCAAATGCTAGTAAGTTTTATATTTTATAAAAAGCTGTCTCCCCAGCTTTGAGAACAAGCTAACCCTTAGCCACTTTTTATTTCCTCTTACACTACAAAATTTATAATCAAACCTTGCTCTTTCAGAGGGAAGATTAATCTGATCAGTAAACCACCTGTACTACTTTGATGTCTTTTGCTAGACTGAGTACTATCATAAATGTCTTCAAAAGAACAGTTACAGACACTGGCTATCTTATGGTTCAACTTAATAAAAATCTCTGCTAACCAAGGTGTAATACATTACAACTGAAACTGCAAGGAGGCTGTTCAAAGGAAATAATTGTGACTGAGTGTCAGCAAAAACAGCTAAAATTACTTAGATGTATATCTGAAGTGTCAAATGACAATTTGTACAGACTGGATCATAATATTCAGCATCCTAGATTTAAACTAGAACAATTAATGCCTCTGTGATTAATATGCCTCTACCAAACAGATGTAGGGAATAAACAGAGTAGGGAAAAGAGAAAAATCTAAACAGGTAGAAGTACAATTCTCCTGAAAATAAATAAATAAATGAAAAGCCAGTTACCTTTCCATGAGTACTCCAGAAGAACAGCAATGCACAGACTTCCAGCGGCCCAAGACACGAGACCTTGAAAGCCAGCAACAAGAACATGCAACATTTTCAGAGACAGGAGAAAGCGAACACCATTAGTTTAAAGACAAATGTGGCCATAAGAGTTTCAATGCACTAGCCTATTAATTTTTCTTAATTAATTTGATAAACTACATATTAGTCGAGGCTCAAGATTTACAAACATGGATATGTTTTAGAGTCTAGGTGAAACAGTGGTACTGTTTAACCTTTTTTTTTTTTTTTTTTTTTTCTTAATTTAAATATCACAGAAATGAGTCCACACTGAGACTTCTCACAGCAAGTAAAGAGATCCAAAAAGTCCCATATCCATCTAGAGAATCTCTGTAGCTTCCCTAGATTCTCCATCTAGGAAATCTGTGATACACAGCTGCCATCACATCATGCTTCACACCCGTTAATGATTTCATCTTCCAACAGTCCCATCAGAAATTGGTATCTTTATGTTAGAAATGGGAGTGAAAATTATAGAGAAGCAGAACCCAAAGCAAAAGCCAACCAATAAGAAATAAAGACGTAGATAAATTTAGAGGGTCTAAATATGAGACTGAATGATTCATCTATAAGCATCACCACACATGCAACAGTGGAAAAATCAATGAAGCCAAAGTAAGCAGCTGCTCCCACCTGCCACACCTTTGTAGACAACCAGCCCCTCCACTGAGACAGATGAATGAATCACAGTCCAAAAACCAGAGCCTCTAGATCACACTGGAATTATGTTATACAGCAAGGAATTCAGTCCAATCAAGTCCTAGGCTAATGGATCTAGCAGAGACACTGTGAAACACAGGAAGAGACTTTAAAGGATCTCACATACAACTCATGACAGGGACAAGGACATACCATTCTACACCACTCTAGAGACTCATAGGATAGGTTGGGAGTATGCCATATAAAAATTCCCATCTTCAAACCTTTTCTGTTTTACCAGTATAACATGTCCTTTAGGATAAAACTGAATACTTTTGCATTTATCTCTCTCTTTTGTATTAAAGGTGTTTAAGACTATGATCATACCACAGCTTACTGGTGTCTGTAACCTGCCTTAAGTCATAAAATTAGGGATATGCTCAAGTCTTTAAAGAACCTAAAAGAAGAGACACACAAAAAAAGCATTTATGACTCCTGTCAAAAAGCTAAAGTGACAAAGGCACCTTTAAAATAAATGAAAAAAAAAAATCAAATTTGTTAGAATATAGTATTTCACTAGACTTCGATAAATTCAAATATGACATTTTAGTAAATGCAAATAACCTAAATATTAAACTACATGCTTAATACTCAGAGAAAAAATACATTTAATATGTAAATATAAAAATAACCATTTTAACATGTTAGTAAACAGCTTAGATTGGTTCAGAAGGGGAAATTGTATTGAACTGCTAAAGGTCAGAAACATAACATACAAACACTATATAACATGGTTTCCTAACTTGTTTTGTAGAGCCAAAAAGATGGGATTTTAGCCATCACGCATAGCTAAAAATTAAAATGTACACCTATTTGGCCTAACTGTTTAAACTACATTTGTAAACATCAAAAGAAAAGACATTATAAGGTATCACAAAAGAAAGATATCATAACAGTAGAGTGCCAAAAGTCTGACGTTAGCAGGATTCACACAGAAAAGACCATGCTCAACTGAAAAATATTTATGGTAGGACATCACTACTCTAATAGAATGGATCACATCGATCAAATCTGGACTTCCCTCTGCATATAATCAGTCCTTACAATGATGGGAAACTTACAGTCATACAACTGGATACAAGAAATGTTAATGACTGAATTAGAAGATTAAACTTAAGTTTCATATTGAAAACGTTTATTAACTCTGTTAAAATTGATAATTGTTGACTTTAATCATAACATTTCTGTTTTACCAGACATGTATTTAGAATGGAAGCTATGACATTCTGATTTATTTCAGTTTCAATTTTTGCAGACTGAAAGGCAAACTCTAGTATGAGTAAACTTGCCTGTCATGCACTTCACAAACTGTAGGTTTTTTCGTTGCCATGCATATAGGTCCACTACCTGTTAGTAGACCTATAAGCAAGCTTAGTCATATTCAGACCTCGTACTAATCAGACCTCGTACTGATCCTACATATGAAGTACATGAATCAAACTCTTTTCCCTTATTTGATTTAAGATCAAATTCCAGAACAAAGATTAATTCCAGAAACAAAGTTAGAATTTATTTATTTTTTAAAAAAAATATCAAGTCTCACTTTAATGGAAACATTTAATGAGGTCTTACTGCTTTTCAGGAATACAAGGTTTCATGTAAAGTACTAAAAGGTTTAAGACTGAAAACTCAGACCACTGCTACAAATTTAAGTCTCAAAATCCTGGTTTAAACTCTATTTTATATTTTAAGAGCAAGCATATAGTAGGAGTCATTGCTATAAATCTTATTGGAAAACTTGAAAACTTTCCTGGATAGATAAGTAAAATATTACTGGGTAAAATAACAAAATCAATAACAGCTGTAAAATAAAATAAGGTATCTTGTAAAAAGAAAATATTTAAATGCTGGCACTACAGATGAGGAAAAAAGACTTGTTAAAAGTAAAGCACAGAAAATTGTAAGAAATATCAGAGAACAGAACTAATTTCTGAGTAAGGATTTTTCACTGAAAGAAGGCAACTCTAGAACAAGAAAGCCTTCTGCAGCACCAGCTACGCAACTGAAGAATTCCATTTAATCCGAAGAACCAAATTTAAATATAAACGTATCTATGCTTTTTATAGCCAGGTCTTCAAATGGATCCATACTTACCTATACCTGTAAGGAAATAAAAATCACTCATTAAAAAATCTTCAAGTTTAACAGAGAAGCCTAAACTAGAAAGACAGAAAAAAAAAAAAAAAATCTGATTTCCTTACATGAAATCAGCTGATATCACCTGATAAAACATGGTATCTGTGCATCACTGTAGACTTGATTTATATTACTTGCCAAAAGCTAAAAAGACTGATGAATTTTACAAAGTAAGAGTGATCTAAATAGATTTAGAGAATATTGTCTACTTCTAAAATTTGTAAACATTAATCAATGCTGAAAAAAATATTTTTTCATCCTCTTGGACTTACAGTTTTATCCTTCAGTGAGTTAAATGTCTACTGTCTTTTTAACTATTCTTTTCTCTTTAATCTGAGCAATTTGCCACAATTCAAGGCTTTGTAGGATAACTAGGTGAGAGGCAAGCAGGACTCAGAGTAATCTAAATAGTAACCAAACAAAAACCAAAAAGTTTAAACTTCCAAATTCTATTCCACTCCCCCCTCCAGTCAATAAATAAATCAGAAAACAAGAAAAAGGAAAGAAAGAAATGAAGCATACACATTTCTCTCTTCAAAATCCCCCAAGTTTACCAGCAGTAGATTTTGGACAGGACTTATGTCTGGTCCTTTCTGTTGTCTGGTTGCCTCTCACAAACACTTTGCAACAAATGCTGTATTTTAGCAGCTTGTGTTGAATGTTGTACCAAAATTGGATAAATCCTGCTCCATTCTGTCTCCTAACTAGCTATGTGTTCCTGCCACTTACCTTGAATCAAATCTAATGTACTGGTTCAACAAGGTAGGCCAACTTAAATCTAACTCACTGAAGCACTGAATTGCTCTGTTATAGAAACTCACTCAATTGGCTTATCCTAAAGCCCCAAAAGTCATTAAACAAGGCAAACAAGAGGGAGGAAACAGGTGCAAAAGGCACCAGCTAGAGGGGAAAGGACAGAACACGTTTGCCCCTCTTAGTAACAATTTGCAGCTTTACGGCAAGTGAAACTCAAAGGTGCTGTCCTAGGAGGCAGTCCCACTATGGCCAAAGTCCATGCAACTTGGGGTGGTTCCTCCACTGACCCTAGCAATGGGGCAGTCACGTACATGGTGCTGCACTTCAGGGAGCTAACAAACTTAAGAAAAAATAACTCAAAACAACTCTTAGTTTTTGGTGCTTCAGCTGTCTACAAAGAAGTTCACTGAGATATTATTCCACAACTGCTGCTTCAGACCCAACAGTAAATTGCAGCAACCACAAATCAGGTTGTCTGAAATTGCCATGGATCTGAAACCTTGACCTTCTTTAAGATTTTCCCTTAATTTGCAAACAAGGAAACATCTCATGATTTACCTCTGCCTTGGACGTGAAGCCTACAGCTTCATGCATTACCTCTCTCTTTGTTATCACATAAAACAGATAAATAGACTTGAGTTAAAAAGAGTGCTAGGCCTGTTCCTATGACTTAAGAACATTGAGTATAGACTGCCTTCGTATTCAAGGGGAGAGCCAGTAGCTTACTTTTTTTTTTTTTAAAAAAAAAGGTACAGAGTATCCAACATATTAACTAATATGCATGATATTAGTTCCATGAAAGTTCTAGACATAGTAAATTCTACCCAGAAAAACAGCTGAAGTACCGTGCAGCTTCACTTGAAACTCTCTGTCCTGAAAAGTCTTCAAAAGGAAAGAATTCAGCAAGGAAAAAGAATATAATTTAGGAATGGGATTTGTCCAGACAAGATAAGAGGGTGGCTATATAAGATAGAGCGAGCTGTCACTCATTTCACTACAGCTGAAATGAGAAGGTGGTCCTGCTCCTTCCTGTTTACCCTTACTCCTTTTTCTGTCTGAATACCTTCACCACTTATCTTACACTGACACAGAAATTCACCAGACACCTCTAGGAGTTGGAAAGGGAGAAGGAACAAAACTCTCCCTTTCAACAGAACTAAGCTTTACCACACAGAGTTTGCTTTGCTATCCCTTTAGAAGACTGTCTTCTCAAAAAAAAAAAAAAAAAAAAAAAAAAGGTTTATAATAGAAAAAAAATCAAAATAAATGCTTAATTTTTAAAACAAACATAGAGAAATATCACATTGCAAACTGTCTTTCCATAGAGCATAAGTCACTTCTATTCACTTTGCCTCTTTGCAAAGTAAACAGATCAGTCTATCAGTATGTGAGGAAAGCATTCTTAACGCCCTAGGCAGAACTCAAGAAAAAATTAATTATTTTGTAACAGAAAATGGGGGAATGATAATAGGCTTATGAATTCCCCAGTAAAAATGAACAAACAAACAAAACCCAACAAAAACAAAAACGCACAAAATGCTTAGGTAAAGACAGTCAGTAAAACTAGGTACTTCTATTGTAATAGATCTCTATCAAAAGATACTTCATGGCTTTCACACACAGGAAAAATATCTGTACACAGATTCTAAATATTGCAGTTAAGGTAATGAAAACAAAACAAAGTATCATCTTAGGCGAATGACTTCTTAAGCAAGGGAAAATATTCTTAAATACAACCAACCCTATATACGGTAAATAAAAATTTGAATTTAATTTGTATTAGAGCTGAATAAATTCAAATTTAAGAACATTTTTTTCACAGTATGTACTTGCTTTTAATCCACCTCCCTAACTTTGCCCATGCAACCTTAAACACAACAGAAACACATTCACAAGCTTTGACTGTTTGCAAAATAGAACCAACTAGTATCTTCATAAGACATACAGTCCTGAAAACCCTACTTTGTAAACTACAATGATTCTGGCAAGTACAAAATAGCAATAAATAGCATAATTGATAATTTCCCTTGAAGAGAAACTCCTGTCTGAAGTTTCACAGTATCTTGTACATTTCCATTTCCAATTTCTAAAGCAGAAGGAAAAAAAATATGTTTGTTTTTGTCTGAGTACCTCCTCTTGCCTGAGCACATTGAAATGCCACTAAAAGGGTTTGTTCTTATAAGCACTGCCTGTGGTATTTGTGACCCTGAAAAAAAAATAAATAAAAATAAAACTTTATTAGGGAAGAATGAAACACTAAAATTGAGCTTCCCTGCAGCTAACTTACTTGCACACGCAGATTACTCAAATGTATAAATAGCCCATTGGGAGGAGGTCAGAAATCTACAAAAGTAAGCAGTGTGCTTTTTTTTTTTTTTTTTCTTTTTTAAACAGAATGATTTTGCATCAGAAAATATTTTTTTTCTCTAAAATGAAAGAATTTAAATTATCATTCTTCATAATTCTTAAAATTTTATGATTCCATGAAGACCATCTATATTCAAGGTACTTTCCATTAATTTCTTTTACTTCTACATTAAAATACAGCTTTAAATCTAAATGCATGCATAGCATGTAATATGTGATTATTATCATATATATTTATCCAAAGTGGCTCAATATTGTGAAAAGGAAAATACATTTGGAATTTTTCAGTAAGAATTTCAACCTCTTGTTAGCATCACTCATGACTTGCAGTTTTGTATTCTTTCAAGAGCTACAGACTTTTAAATATAGATATGTATCTTAGATACATATACATCATATGTAAATACATATATGGATATATAGGTTATCCTAGAAGGAATCTGGTACACAAGTACACAGCATTTGTGCTGTTGGCCAAGCCTTTTAATATCCATAAACAATAGGTTAGGCTTGGAACAACTTCATTCAGACAATCTACATGTATTTTAAATTTATCTATATAAAATTAGATGCTTAGCTACAGATTATTGAGGATCAGAAATACTTTAGAAGTCTATTTCTATCTTAAAGAGCTCTCAACACAACAGCGCTCTTCTGTTCATATTGGAATTGTTGAAGTCCTTTCACAGTTTTATAAATCTCTGAAGGAGTAGGGTCTGCAAATAAGAAAACATAAAAGGGCAGTGAAGAGAAATACTTTAAGAAAACCAACAACATATCAATATTATATAAATCGCCATTTTTAGCTTTTCTATTATTTCCAATTCCTTGTATTACATTTAAGAATCATTCCTGAGAAGAGATGTCTCGACTCTCATGACACATATCTAATAAAATCTTTTCATGGAAGTCCTCTGTCTGTTCTAAAATGAATGCTATTATAATTGTTTTAGATCTATATAAAGACAAATGACAGACCAACTGCTGTAATGGAATTTTTAATGATACTTTTATAACTTACCGGGCATACTACTGTGAACCGTGGACTAACTGAAAAAGATGAAAATTCTCTAAAACTGTCTTTACATTCTAGATAGAATTACACTATTCTGTACTGCTTTGTAAATGCTTACTTTAAGAAAAATCGTATGCTGTTAGTGGTAGATGTACTTTATTTCAGCTATACGCTGCTTCTGTATGACAGAAGGGTGCCTGAATTGATAAAAGACTTAAGAAAAGATAATCTGTCTCTAAAAATACCTTCTAAGCTTAGATATTATCTGACATTTTATTCTATATCTCAACCAACTCTATTAATTTAAATAACCTTACTCACTGGAATTATGAAGTCAGCCCTAAAAGTACATCTAAATTAGAACACTGGGACCAAATCTCCAAAAAACCCTGCAGACTGGGTAAATAGCAAAATTTTGAGTATTTAGTATTTTGCAGCTTACATGAACAAATAGAAGCTGAACTCTTCAAAATTTTGCTACTCAAGTCAGCATGAGGCATTTTCTTTCACGTGACAACCTCTAAATATCTCATTTCTGACCTAAACATGTTTTTTCAAATATTAAATCAGAAAATGAAAACTCAAGTACTCAACTGTGAAGTGCTTCATTTTCTATTGTTTGTTTGAAGATTGGTAAGAAGGGTGTGTAGAAGATGGTTTGGGGAGTGGAGAAGGGCTGGAAGGTATTCTTCTTTCATATGGTCTCTTTGTTCTTTTTGTCTTTAGAAAACACTCGTTTTTAAGAGCACACAGTCAAAGTCACAGAATAGCAAAGTTCATATTTCAAGTATTTCTTTTCACTGTAGATTATTTAGTCTTTTAAAACACAAAGAATCTTAATTAAACTGGTATACTTCCTCAGCTTTTGGATGTTTTTGCAACTCAGGAGACTTTGGGCTAGCATCTCAACTGGTGTCAATCACACAGACCCATTTGGGTCACTAGAAATCAACTGATATGTTGTTGCATTACACATACATGTGAATATATATATATATATTATATATATATATATATATATAAAAGCCTTGAACATGTAAATGGGTATTTATGTACTTAACATATGGAGAGTTCTGTTGAAGCCACTTGGCCACATGTCACCATAACAGGGACAGACTTTCAGCATAAGCCAGAGTTTTTGCTATCCTCTGTATATGAAAGACATTACTGACTTGGTTTTCAAAACAGTAGACGGAGAAGTGTATATTTAGGACTAATTCAAGGCATGCTATTTTTGCTACTTAATTAAATATATATATACCATATTTAATGTAATTCTAGCCATCCATGTTTCTATAGCATTCTGGCATTCTTGCACACACACTAGCTAGCTAATCTGTCCCTGTGTCTGCAAACCTTGTTAGGAATATTAGGCTAGTCTGGTCCCAGTAAGTAAAAAAAAAATCCCATTAACTGGACAGGATCTCATCTACTTTCTTGTAAGTTATGAAAGAAATCATCATTCTTGTAAAAACAAAAATAAAACTTCGCCCATTCCTCAATCAGACCAGCTCATAGTTATTTATCATGCTGGAAAACCTCTGTGGCTTTGAGCTGACATACATCTATCTGCTCCTGTGCATAGCGTCTTTTGGTTCAGACAGAAGCTGGGAGCAGTGATGTCTTCAGATGCAGTTCACACTCAGACCCCCATAATACATAAGCTACAATCCCTTCAGAAGGTATACACGTAACAGGAGTAATTTAAAATACATTGCCAATACATCTGAAGTTACTTCCTAAGACCTCTTCCAGAACTTTAAACTGATTTTTTTTTAATTATTCTAAGCCATATTTTGAGGAAGGACATTTGGAAAAAAAAAAAAAAGGAGGAGAGGAGGTAGGAAGGGAGGCTTAAGCATTCATGAACAATACTGTTGTTGTTGGTCTCTGGAAAATACAGTGGTTTTCTGACTCCTTTGCAGGTAAAAACTAGTAAGCCTAGGAACTAAACTAGGAGCCTATGCTCCTTTGGAAACCTATGACATGGGAGTAACTCCATTGTTCTTATTTTTTTCCTATGGCAGAGTGTGTTAAGGCCAAATCTCATGTAAAGTGTTTATGCCACACCCAAGACACATGTTGTCACATTTGTTCCTGCCTCTGAATACTGCTGTATCAGAGTACATAAAATATCAATCTGTCTCAATTTTACAATGCTACAAGCATCATGCAACCCTTAGAGCTGTAACCTTATATAACTCTTACAGGTGTAAGCTTAAAGGATAGCAAAACCTACTCTGATGTAAAGTCTATTGTTATTACACTTCTGGTTGTCTTTCAATGCATTCCTGCTTTCCTGTAAGTTTCAAATTCACAGCCTGATTGCTTGTGCACACGTCAGACAGAGGGATGTTTTCTTCTGTACGCCTTGAGCTCTCTTACCATTCAAGTGTTCATTTATTACTTCCCTAGCATTCCAAAAAACACCACCAAAGCTAAAGAGGCTCTTCAGAGGTTGTTTAGCTTACCCTGCAGCTTCAAGGTAGAATTAACTATATTTAAACCATTCCTAAGATGTTTGTCTAACCCAATCTTAAATACCACCAGTACCAGAGATTTCAGCACCTCCCCAGGCAGTTTGTTCTAATAATTCATTATTCTACCCCTTAGAAATCTTTCGTAATGTCTAATGTAAATGTAATTTAAGCTCATTACCTCTTGCACTCTTTGTAATAGACCTAGAGATTTTTTTTCACCTTTTATGCTTCTGTAGTCTTTTCACAACAGATTTGTTTTATGTAGACTTAACCACCCCAATTTTATCACCTAATAAAAAAATGAACAAAAGATAAGAAAACATAGCAAGACTACTATACTTAGAAAGAAAAAAGTAGATCCCATTCTGGACCTACTATCTTTATCTGTGATCATACACAATAAAACATTTTAACAATGGTCATTTATCATGTTCCTCAAGAGAACCAATAAAATGCAATGAATACACATCCTCTGATGTTGCACAGATACAAAATGTATAGTTTGTTTACAAACTAATATTACTGAATGTAAAATGAAGCAACATTTTAAAAAAATATATTGGTAAAAGTCCAAAGTTTACATTTTCTAAAATATTAACTTCGTGTTTTATTTACAGACCAGCTTTCAAACGATTATTGGCATTTTAAGATAATCGCTTAACCTGATGGGTACATGTATAAAATGAAACTGTAAAACAAACAAACAAAAACAATAAGCAAAGTTTCATATAACAGTTCCAAAAACGCTATTTTCCATTTCTATGTAGAAATGCAAGATGTGATCTACCACGCAGTAACTTACCAGACCCTGGTTTAACACTTCAATACGCTATAGGTTTCGCAAACGACCAATGTTATCCAACCACGTGCCCAAGAGTGCATTTTTTGCCTGTTCTAACTTCAAATGAAGCGTTGACAACAGTTGTAATATTTACAAATTTAAAATAAAGGCTCAAAATTCCTTTGGATCACATTATCACTGTTATTGTGTCTTCTCTTGTTGACTACACATAGCAGACTGCAATCCAAAGACTACGTATTTTGCTGACTCTGTGAGTTAACAGTTAAATTAGCAGCATCTACCTCAGCTTGTCTGGAGAAAAAAAAAAAGAAACAAAAAAAAACAAACCAGGCAACTCTAAGTAACAGACTAATAGTGAACACTGATTCTGAACCAGTTATGACTGAAATCACCCACTGAACTCTCCCTCTCGCTGAGAGGTGGCATGCCAGAGGGTGGAAGCTTTGAACCTTAGCAGGACCTATTAGCTGGTGTGACAAGTCAAGATATAAAAACCCAGTCTGAACATTGCTGGCAGGTATGCGATAGCCCATGGCTGTGCTCTGAAACTCTGGAGGTCTGGCAGTGAATTCCAGTCACTCACCAGTGCACCTAATTCTCCTGTGCTGCCAGAAACTCTCCTTTGCCTTAACTGTGCTAGGTTAGGTGAAGTGAAAGCTGCATAATAAAAACTACAGCCTCAGGCTGTATTAGCTTTAACTCGTTTCTACGGGCCCAAGTAAGGAGAGTATCTCCTTCTCCATGATGCACTTTTTCCTTTGTGGCTCCGTCCCATCTCCTGGGGCCTGCACAAGATTTCTAAAATGAACATAGAAACAAACGAGTCAGACTCTTTATCCCCACAGCAGAAAGGACTAGTGAGTGCAGTGACCCTTCTTCTTTGCCAGCCTGGACCACTGTGAATAATGCCATTTTTTCAGGAAAGCAAGTACTTCCTAGTCCATAAAACTTGCCACCTCAACTAAAATGAGAGGATATTTGAGGGAGTGGAATAAGAAGCAATTTTGATTTGATCACGGCCCTCCAGTACACTCTATGGTACCAACCTCTAGCACCTACCTTTGGTGAAAAAAGGAGGAATTAAAGAACCTAGGGAACCAACGGTTGTTTCTCAAAAACTGTAGGTACAGCACCTTCAAAGCTATGAAAAACAAGTATTTCCTTTCCATGTTTGTTATGTTCTCAGATCTCGGCATTTTAAAACATAACTCACTGATTTTGATGTCTATACCATATGCAGTATTCCATACTGGATGAAACAAAACATCAGCCAGTGACGATCCTTGTTTTATAGAGAACTTGATCATACTCTTAAATTAAATCAGGTATTACTGCATTGTACTGCTAACGACAACAAAACTATTTTATATTCTAAGAATACCCATCTCGGAAATATTTTAAAATACCTAACCAAGCAATGCTTTGTGTTCCTATGTAGCATTCAAATCCTCTAAAAATAGTTTTTTGTTTTTTGTTTGGAAAAGATAATTATCAGTCTAAATGTATACCAACAATAGATTTTGTTCAATTTCTTATATTATTTCTGATAAATTTTCTGTATTTTTTTCCTTTTTTTTTTTTTTTTTTTTTTTAACTACAAGCTATAGTTTCTAATTGCTGCTCTGCTTCAGCAGCCATAGCTGCTGCCTGTAATTGTTCTGTTTCACTCTGGATGGAATTGGCTGTAGTAACTTGTTTTCTTTCACTGTGCATATTGTTCTCATGCCTTTTTAGATCAGATGCTTTAGCAAATGCTTTAGTGCAGGAACTGCAGACAAAAGGTTTCTCTCCTCGGTGTCTTCTTTCATGGTCTTTGAGGTGGGACTTGTGCTTGAAAGCTTTATCACACATATGGCATGCAAATGGCCTCTCATTACTGTGAACTCTTTCATGCTTTTTTAGATCTGGTGCCCGAATAAAAGACTTTCCACATACCTCGCAACTGTAAGGCTTGTAACCTGTGTGTATTTTCAGATGCTCTTTCAAATGAGCTTGTGTGGTAAAGCCCTTTGTACACATTTCACAAACAAATGGTCTATCAGCAGTGTGTAGCTTTTCATGTTTTCTCAGTCGTGCTTCATCAGAAAAGGTCTTACCACAAGCCTGACATACAATGTGTTCCCTGTGACCATAAAGCAAATACTCAAACTTCATATCACCAGCTGCTGTCGTCCAGCCTGGTGTCTGTTCATCTTTCACCTCACTTATGCCATCATTAAATGTCAAAGCCTGAGGGGTTTGGGATCCTAAGTCTTTTGATTCAGTTGTTTCCATGGGCTCTACCTCTTGGCCGTAGCAGTTTACTTTTCGAACCTCTTCGCTTCCCAGCTCTTTCAGAATCGCCTCCTGAACTCTCAGCGTAGTGGTAGGTGATTTTCCATCTTCCTGACTGGGGGGAGTTCCTTCCACTGTCACATCGGATGGACTGTCATCGTGATCTCCAATCTCTTCCACCTCATCGTCTTGGGTATCGTTAGGTTCCCCAATAGGACGGTTTATTTTTAGACAGTACTTGTTCTTGGACTGCGTGTTTTCTTCGGGACTAGATACATCACGCTTCTGACTGCAGAGTTTATCTAGAAAGCGAATACCAAGAATCTGGCCCGAAGACATCATCAAATTTACATCCTCTTTCTTAACAGAAATCTTTGCAGTGTACATGTAATTGAGAACCTCCTCAAAAATATCAGAACGAAGAAAATCTATTTCTATTACTGATGAACTATCGACTTCTAGTTTTTTGAAAAGCTTTTTGAAGTAGGTACTGCAGGCAGCAAGCACACACCTATGTGCTCTGAACTTAACATCTTCAACCACAATAGCTATGTCACAAAATTCTCCTTCCAAACGTTGTTCGTTTAATGTTTTCAGGAACACAGTTTTGTGATCATCGTCATTGTACTTAATGGTTTCAGACATACTGATGAAAAACTCCTGTAAAACAACAAGGAAAAGTTTTGTAATAAAGTAGTCTAAACCATAAAATCCCAACAGCTGATGCCATTTACACTCCAAAAGAATTGCCAGCTGAATTTTTTAGCTTAACAGAACCAGGAAAAGCTTTTCAGAGTACAAAACCATTACTCTTAAACCTCTTTTAAATTTTTGAATATGTGAAGAATATTGTAAATATAAATGCATATAAGTAACTATAAATACAAAAATCTCTCCCTATATTACACACTTTATAGGACCCATTACTTGTAGAGGATACTTTTTGCATTAAGATAATAATTTATTCAAATATTAATTCACTCATCCACAATTGAAAACTTTCTCTGTGAAGCTGTGATTCCTCGTAGATGTGTGATCCAACTGCAGGCAAAGTCATTCGTGTAACTAAACCTTCATACTGAAAACTGCATAGGAAAAACTCAAAATGTGTCAGCACAACAAACTAAAATGTGAAATACCGAATATACCTCTTGCCTTATAATAACCAAATATACCTCATGTCTTACCATGAACAATGCAGGAAATTTTCTGAACAAATGGTTAAGTATTTGACAGATGATTAACCCTTACAATGGCCCACCTTCAGCCTGAAAGACAGAAAGATAGTAGCATTTTAATAAATGATAAAATATATTCCATAAGTTATTTTAAATTAGCGTGTTAAAACACAGTATTTTCCATTATTTACAACGATCCTGTATACACTTAAAATGCCCCGTTTTTCAGATTGATCCTTCCAGTGACTGTGTAAATTGATCTGACAGTACTGGTGTCATGAACTACTTTCCTCTGGCTTTTACGTTTCCCTGACTCTGCTTTCTTGCTACTTACTTTGGACTGGAGCTGAAAGACAGAAAAAACTTCTACAGGAATCATCACAGTTAACCTATTAAGCCATCAGAAAGACCGAATGACTGAATTCTGCAGAATTAGTGAGCTGACCAAGCCCAGTGAAGAGAGTGGCAAGCAGACAAAGCAGCTCAAAGGACGGCACGTTGGGCTGCAGATGGATGAATAGAGATGGATGCAGAGAGATCATGGACACCAAATCTCCAAAGAAACAATAGAGATACTTGAATGGCAGAGGGATAGTGAAAAATACAGTTCACATTATTCAATCCCAGTCTCCCACAGGCAGCCACTTGTGGTAGCGACAGGAAATGCACTGTAGAGGAGGGTAATCAAACAGTTGGTTTGAACACCTCTCTCCACCACCTCACCTGCAGCTACGGGGCGCTTGGCTCCTAAACTCCCGCTTATCCTGATTTTTCTTTGACCATAGGTGAAACGGAAGCAGCTGGCAGGTATGCAGCTGCCACTTTTTAATACAGCATGGACACAGCCAGCACCTTACAAATGCGTTTGCAGGCCTGGTGTTGCAGCACGTCGTGCCACCGACAAGAAAACAAGTCAAAAAAAAAAAAAAAAAAGAGGAAAACCAAAATTATTTTCGTTGTCCTATGTAAACAGATGCTAAAACAGCCAGAAAGGAAGTGTACTGGTATTTGAAATACAGAAAACCAAGAAATACTGTGTGTGTTTTCCTGGGCTGCCCGGCTCTGCCGTCCCAGGAAGAGGCATTCACCCAGCACCGATGAGGGCAGGACCAACGGGATCTGCTGGGAGCTTGTTGCCGGCCGGGTAAGACGCGGCTGTTTTTCTGCACCAGCAGCAGGGTGTCAGCGTTAACAACCGAGCGGCGATCCCACCCCGCGTTGTTAAACACGCAGTTTCGCCGCGGCTCTGCCGAGCCTTAGAACCGAGACGGGCTGAAAGCGGCGTCGCTGCGCACACGAGCAAGGCCGCGCTGAAGGGCCCGCGGCTAAGCGGCGGGGCCATCCTCCGCCTTCCTTCCTCCCCCTTCAGCCGCGCCGGGCGCTCCGTGCGGCCCATCGGCGCGGCGCCGTGCCCGTGCCCGCCCGCTCCGCGCACCCGCCGCCGAGGACGCGGCGCGGGCGGGCTCCCGACGGGGCCCATCCCTCACAGGAACCCGCGGCAGGAAGGTGCCGCCCGCGCTCCCGGCCTCCCCCCCCCCCCCCCCCCCCCCACGGCGCCGCCTCACGGGGCTGCGCAGCGCCCCCCTCCCTCCCTCAGCCCGGCCGCGGCTTCCCGCCTCCGCCGCCAGGCCGCGCGCCCCTTTGTTGCAGCGGCGCCCGCGCGCACCCGGCGGCGGCGGCGGCGGCGGCCGCGTCCCCCGCGCGGCGCTGCCGTTGGGAAAGGGGGGGGGGGGAGGGGAGGGCTCGCGCTT
>CM021732.1:106815016-106968347 GCA_011075105.1 Heteronetta atricapilla
CGGGTGGCGCGCGGGGGCGGGGCCGCGCGCCGGCCGTGAGGCCGCGGGCGGGAAGGGGCGCTCGCGCCCGGCGGCGGGAGCGGGAGCGAGAGGCGGGGCCGCGGCTCCTCGGGGCCCGTGGGCGGGAGCGCTGAGGGGAGCGTGCCCCGGCCGGCGGCGCGCAGCGCGCTCCTACCGGCACCTCGGCCGCTGTAACGGCCGGGGACAGCTCCGAGAGAGCCCACGCACCCGCTGGGAAGAGCTGTGGCCGCACCTTTCATCACCCGCCTCGGTTGTTATGTTTTATTCTGTTTTCGCGAGGTGCTAGCCTGGTGGCACGGTGTCCGGCGAAACAACCCGTGGATAAATAAAGCTTTAAAAGTTGCGGAGCGGTAACTTTTGCCCCTTCCTGAGTCATCGCTGAGAATATTTGTTTATCACGCAAATATATTTAGTGAGTTGCTCTCCAGCTGGATCACTTACATTTTTAAAGTTATTAATTAGAAAACTAATACTGTCTACCCAGTTTTAGATACCGTGAAAGTAAGCTTATATTTTGACTGGGCAGCTGGGACTGCCAGGCTTGTTTTTGTAGCGACACAGGCGATTTGCATTCAGGAAGCAGAACCGGCTGTATCAAACCAACTCAGGAGTATTTCTGACTCCCACACGAGACCTTCCCCCAGCATGGAAGGAGCTTCCCAGATACAGCTTCAGGACGTGTTGTATGCTTTTGTGACAGTGCCAAGGGCACTCTGGTGGTACCCTCCTGAGTCCTGAGTAACGTAACCACTGGGTTTACTGACTTCACAGAGCGGCTGAGGCTGGCAGGGCCCTCTGGAAGCCCCTGCCCCAGCCCCCTGCCCCAGCAGGGCCACCCAGAGCAGGGTGCCCAGCACCACGTCCAGGCGGCTTCTGAAGTTCTCCATGAGGAGACCCCACGGCCTCTCTGGGCAGCCTGTGCCAGTGCTCAGCCAGCCGCACATTCAGACAAAACCTCCTGTGTGTTGAGCTCCTGCTTGTGCCCACCGCTTCTTGTCCTGTCACTGGATGCCACTGAAAAGAGCCTGTCTCCTTCTGCTTTGCACCTTCCCTTCAGAAGTTTAAACATATTGCTGAAATCCCCTCTAAGCATCATCCTATTTGCTGTGCTATATAGTCCCAGCTCCCTCAGCCTTTCCTTATATGAGTGCTCTGGTTCCACAGTCATCTTAGCAGCCCATGGCTGGACTCGCTTAGTATCTCCACGTGTCTCTTTCACTGGGCAGCCCGGAACTGGGCACAGCACTCCAGATGTGGTCTCACCAGTGCTGAGTGGAGGGGGTAGGATCATCTCCCTCACCCTGCTGGTGATGCACCTAAAGCAGCCCAGGATATAAATAGCCTTGATTTACTGCAAGGGCACACAGCTGGCTCGTGATCAACATGGTGTTCACCAGAACCCCTGTGCCAACCAGAAAATTGTGCCTCTTATGCTCTGTGTTTCTGCTCCACCTGCATGGTGCCCAGCACAATGTGAATGTTCTCAGTACCCAGGGGCAGGTTCCACTGTAGTGCACGTTCCGAGTTAATCTGCTAGTGGAGGACAGCAAGGTTACCACAGGGAACGTATGGCCCTTGGTTTCCTCTCTCTGCTTTCTGTGTTATAAGCTACATTTGAATGAGTGCTACAATTTTCAAGTTGTATCAAGAGCAGCTCTCACTGAGATGCTAAAACACAGCAAGCCTGTGTTCAATATCCAGACTGTATCTCCACAACTATGACCTGTTGAAAAATGAAGCGTTGCTATGCCAAACTGTGTCATATTTTCATCACTTGTACCATCCCAGTGTTTGCCAAGTGGTCTGAAGACAGCAGAGCTCTTTGGTGAGCTTGCAAGCTGAGCTAAAACCTTCCTCGTTTCTGCCTGGAGGTGCAGGAACACTGCCTGATTGTAAATGCTATAGATGTTATAAAGCATGTACAGTGAGCAGTAGGCCTAAAGGTTATTAAAATTCAGCAGTATCAGGTAATAATAATAAAATTGCAGGTGCAGGTTATTTAAACTACTGCATGTGAGACAATTACCCATTTCCCTGTGACGACTTTTGCTGAGTGATTGAAGTGGACAAGAGATAGAGACCAGTGTCACATGAAAAAAAGTAATTTCACAAGCTTCTGGTGAAAGCTGCTTGTCTGAAATGCAGCTACAAGCATGCATCCTCTACGTCTCTTGAAGGCCCTACACTGAAAAGTAGCAGAGGCCTAGAAGTCATCTCAAGTGCTGTTGTATGGAAATTGCAAGTAAAATGTCTGCACATATGAAACTGAAGCATGATAATGGGTCTGGATGTGGGCAGGTTGCTCTGGGCTTCAGGAATAAAAGAGAAAAGGTAGAGGTCATAGAAGTTTCTAATACAAAGACCTGGGATCAAAAGTACACACTACTGAAGGTAGAACATAAAAATAGGAAAACACCTCCACTAGCATATCTGTGGGCTAATATATATCATGTCAGTTTGCCAAAAGTGTTTCCTCAGTCTACTGGAAAATTCCCTTCTGCAGAAGTGTAACGGGGAGGAAAAAAATGCCCCGATCTTATGTATCTGAATGCAACACTCTTTCTGTGAAATTACTCAGTACCCAGCTAGCCAAGATTAATATTCAGGATTTGAAGCAGATTTGCAGTTTTGCTATCTGATGCCCCAGACTGTGGATACTAAGGAACTGTTGAACTAACAGGCTGTTTCCAGACTGTTTTCACTGCAGGGATATACGTGTAGGGAGAATGAGACCTTTGTAGGATGGGCTTGCTGGTTTTGCAAATTGAGTAACAGGAGTGCAGGGTGACAAGTGCCACTTTCTGCAATCATATGTGAGTGAGACATTGGAGATGCAGGCAGGGAATGCTGAAGGTTTTCTTCTAAAATGTTGAAAGTGGTGACTAGCTTTAAAATATATATTGTGTCAGTGTGTTCTTGTGTGTTTGTGGTGTTTGTAAAGTCTGTATGAGTTACAAGCAATGATACAAACATCTTAATAACATGGCCTGTTTTCACGTGTTCTGATTCTATCTCGGTCTTGCAGAAAGAGTCATCCTTCAGGGACACAGATTTCCCATGCGAACTTTGCATGGGTCGGATGTTTCATCACACCGAGCATGCAGAAGACAGTGAAGATACAAAATGTCCACTGTTTGTGAAAGAGAATCTCAGAGCCTGTTCACGTATTCCCACACGTCAGCAAGGACTGTCTGTTTAAGCCTCTGTGGAGTAAAAGCGAATGTGCTAGGACAGAGGAGGACAGTCACAGAGCAGATGCTCCTCGCAGAGCATGTTACCCATAGCAACCTGGCGAATTTCCCAGCAGAAATTTGCGTGCAACTTAGTCATGGTTTTGCATCATTTACTCACTTCTGTATTTTCAAGCATCTTCAGATGCTTGAAGATGGAATAGTTGAGAGAAACAAGGAGGAGCAGAGCATAGGAGATGGAGGTTGGTGGCACTGCCCTCGGTTCAGCTGTACGAGCAGGAAAGGTAGCAAAGCCATCTCACCATCCCAAACACTGAACAGTGCTAACAGTTTGTACCTGTGCCTGAAGGCACACAGGTCCTGTCTAGAGACCCTGAACTCTGAAATTGTATTTAATAGGACTTTGAGGTAGAAGACCATCTTAATTGTACACTCTTCCTTGTGATTTAACCTGTCAGGCAACTAAATACCACACAGCCATTCTCCCACTCCCACACATGGTGGTTTGGGAAAGAAAATAGAAAAAAAAAAAAAAAAAAGGTAAAAACTAGTGGGTTGAGATAAAGACAATTTAATAGGACAGAAAAGGAAGAGAAATAATAATAATAATATTGGTAGTAATAATATGTATAAAGGAAGGGATGCACAATGCAGTTTCTCACCACCTTCTGACCAATGTCCATCCCATCCCTGAGCAGTGATACTCTCACACCCACACCCCATCCAGCCACCCCATAGTAATTGTTCAGCATGATGCCATAGGGTATGGAATATCCCTTTGGCCACTTGGGGCCATCTGTCCTGGCTGTGTCCCCTCACAGCTCCCTGAGCACCCCTAGCCTCCTCCTGGCAGGGAGGTGTGAGGAGCTGAAAAGATCTTGACTCTGTATAAGCACTGCTCTGCAACAGCTAAAACATTGTTGTGTTATCAGCATTATTCTCATCCTAAATCCAAATCACAGCACCACACTAGCTACTGTGACGAAAATTAACTATCATAGTTGAAACCAGGACATCCTACACCTTGTGCCACATTTATCTACAGTCATGTATAGTAAGTAGTACATGATGATATGCTTATCAAAAGTTGTGGTAGATTAGGATATGTGGTATGCAAACTTAGCAGTTCATGCTCTGTGCATGCACAAGGCACTCCATATTTTTGTTCCTAAACAAAATAGTCCAGATGTAGCTTGCATAATATTAGATACCTTATTACAATCTGTGTCTGACCCTCTGTCTCCCTCTTATTCTTTTTCAAATATATCCTTATTGATGTTCTGCAGTTTGTGCTCCATTTCTTTATTGATTTTTCTCTATTTCTTCCCTGTATCCCCACCACTCTCTCATTTTCCCTTTACCTTCCTTTCACCATCATTTTTCTCCAGGCCCAGTACTTGACTCTGTATGACACCCTTATTTGATTCAAACAATGCAGGGAGAGAGTGAATGTATGTCACTTCTTAATGCCAAGTGCCAGACATAATTCATGAAAACCTCACTTTCTCTCTTCCTCTCCACAAGTGTCCTTTCTGTGTTTCCCTGCATCCTATGCCATTATATTCCTGCCTTTCATAGTTTTGGTCCTGTACTCTGGTGCTGGAGCTAATGATGTGACTTAGTGACTTAGTGCAGCAGCAATGTTTACTGCCATCCATGACAACCAACAGAAAGAGGACACAGAATATAAGTTAGAGGTCCCAGAGGAGAAAGTGCTCCACAGATTTGGATTCTTCATCCTAGGCAAATATGGTATCAAATGAACAAAAGCCTAAAATTACACGTTCGGTCTTAATGTGGATATTTCTTGACTTTTGAGTGTATAGTAATGCATTATAAAAAGAATGGAAAGCATTTTGGTGAATTAATTAACATTCATTAGGTGGGGGTTGCTTCTGTAATTGATTCCTGTTCGTATTGCAGGTCGTGCTAACATTGTTACAAACACACTCCTAAGAAACAACTGATCCACAAGAGTATAATAGCTTTCCTATGACTGGCCTATCAAAAAGAACAGATTTCTCGCCTTTACAGGTGAGGTATCTTTTTGATTTACAGAACACACATACCATCTGTTCCTATAATGCTGGTACAGTGACTGCAATTTCAGCCATGTTTCATGTCCAAGGCAGATTCTTTCAGAATGCAGTTAATAGAAGAGACTGCCATTCTGTGAGTGATTCACTTGATGTCCAGTTTGCTTATTTTAGTAGGTTAGATGCATTTTTTTGGATGAATGATCTGCTGATGTGAGAATGGGCTGAGGAGTTATCAATTTACAAAGGATCTTGCCAGGGCTATACAAAACTAATTTTTGTTCAAATAAGTCTTTTTGGGCATGGCATTTTCTGCATTTTCTGAAAGGAGCTGAGCTTGCTAAGTGTAAGTGAGTACTGTTAACTATAATGTATTTATTTTGTCAAAAGAAAAGCAAACAAACAAGCCTTTATCTTGCTTTTGAATATGGAAAATTTGAGGGAAACTGTCCCTCATATTTATGGATAGGCTATAACCAAAAAATCAGTTGTCTCACAGCAACAACCCTCAGTCTCCCTTCACCCTCATTCTTTGTGTTTCGTTATTCCTAAAAATTAGATGTTTGTTGTTTACAACAAGAATAACTTGTTAAATTCTCCATTGCTATTTTGGTTATTTAAAGCTCTATAAATAAACTAAAAGCAGTGTCTGATCTGATAATTTCACATCAGTCAGTATAAACAACCACACAGGGTACAACCACAGAATAAAATGGATTCTTGTCCACACTACACAAAATGCTTGAAAGTCTGCAGCTGAGACCGAATGACCAGGATTCATGCATCTCAAAAATGCCATCGGTGGAGAGGAATGAAGTCCCCTTAACAGATACCTCACATGCGTTCAGGTGACACAGCTGCCTTCATCAGCAATTGATTGCAGACATGAGATACCCTTTTTGAGAGCATGGTCAGGGTGGCACTTTGGTTATCAGAATGCAAAGGCAAGCTTCCTAATGACAGCTTTTGCCTTATCTACAGTGGCAATTAATAAAAATGGTTTTTATTTTTGCTTTCCTCCTCACGTCTTTGCCATAATACAATAAATGTAAAGTCAACACAGTGGCAAAGAGAGGCTTAAATTCAGAATTTGTATGATTTTATTTTTCTGCTATCTGTTACTATTTGGATGTTTGGATGATCTAAGCAGTTGAGTTTATATTGGTGATCATATGCTTAAAGACAAGTGTAGAGCTTCATACAACGTACAAGTTGTGCAGCTCTGTGCGTGAGATTCTGTTTAACGTTAATGGGGTTTTCTGCACATTTGCTAATAAACATGAACTTTCACTTTTTTTTTTTTTTTTAAAAAAAAAAGTGGAAATTGTAGACTGAAGAGCACTTTCGCTGAATATTCTATTTTACACATTTGAATCCTCTACCAGCACTTTTTGCTAAAGAAACCAGGAATTTTTAGCCTGTTAACACCTGCAATGTTGGTCTCACTATTGTATCTGAATATTTGTTGAAAACAAGGAAACAATTTTATGATAATGAAAGCAGAATTCAGAACTGATCTCATCTAGTACCAAAGTCATTAAAGATCACTGGGAAAAAAGAAAAAAAAATCACCCCAAGAAAACATCCCCATCATCAAATTATTTGAACCGAGCTGGAATCAGACTAGGGGCAAAAATGCTCAGTGTTCTGTCAGAACTGTTGAATATCACTGATTGTAACCTGCTTAAGAATAAGAAATATTTAGATAAGGGAACAAAAGGGAGACACATTTTATTTGTTTTGAGGGAATAAATGGGCCTAGAAAGCTAAAACAAGTTATCCTCATGTCATAGAGCACTAAGTAATTAAGAATTGGCTTTTCAGCTTTCTCTGTTCTAGGACAAACACAGAACGTTCATAACCTGTTGTGACAAATGTAGAAAAAGAAGGAACATCTCCTGTTTCCATTTCACTTGTCTAAACTGAGAGTCTCTTTGGTTGTATTAAAGATGACATTAACTGTCCTGTGATGTCAGTCATTCAAACTAGTTTCATTGTAATTACCTTCTAATGATACATATACATGAAGAAACAGCAAACACAGAAATAGACATTGAAGTTCTTCTGGTGCTTACTGTTGCTTATAACCTTTCAATTTCAGAAGAACAAGCCTCGCACATTGCCTTCAGGCAACTCTGAGATGTAACTAATTTGCACCAGCACTAAAGCTGTTTAAGATACTATTTTTGGCTGATGCGTTTGGTCACACAGAAAGGTATGCAAGGAAAAAAAAAGAGCAGAAAATAATTTCAAAATTATTTTGAAGGCTGCAGAAAATGTTTTACAGTAAAGTACTTTCAAGGCACAAGTTATTTAGCTCCCTCAACAATAATACATTATGATTTGATTACAGAGACTAAGACACTAACTTAACTTAATGGAGAGAAAATACCAGTTGAATAAAGGATTCTTTAGACCAAAGAGAAAAAAAAAAAAAAAATGAATTGCCCATAGCTGGAAGCCGAGACCATGAAACCATTCAGATAGGCAATGAAGCATATATTTTTTAAACAGAGTGATTAACTGTTGGAACAAACCAGCAAGAAAATTAATGGATTCTCCATTTTTTTGAAATCCTCCAGTGAAAAATGAATGACTTTGAAAGTCGTGCTTAGTCACACTCTAGTTAATTGGCTCAAAGTAAAAACAGCAAGTGACATTGTGTCCTGTTTTATATAGGAGGTCAAATTAGACAGTTGTAATAGTTCTCTTTGGCTTGCCACCTCTGAAATACTGCAACTGCCAAAGGTCTACATTAAAGGAAAATTAATGCATTAAAGTTAGGCACTCCAAGGGTAAAAAAGGCAGAATTAAGGTTACTCCACCAATCTTCACTATGATCCTTTGTGCATTTGCATTGTGATGCACTCTTAACTGCTCAGTCACTCAGATTGTCCTCTCAACACGGACCATTACCAGAGTTATAATCCTAAATCTTTAGAAATCACATACTCTTCCATTGCTTGATCTAAAGAAATAGTCCTGTATTGGGTTTATGTGACAAGGTTTTGGTAGCAGTGGGGCTGCAAGGGTGGCCTGTGTGAGTGGAGTCCAGCAGCTGCCCCTTGTCAGATCAGAGCCAGCTCCAGGTGGTTCCAAAAGCGACCTGCTGCTGGCCGGAGCTGAGCCAGTGAGCAATGCTGGCTGGGCATCTGTGAGAGCAGATTTAAGGAAGAGGAAAAAAACAAAACCAAAAACAAACAACAACAAAAAACACTGCTTCATGATAGCAGGTGAAAGAAAGGAGTGAGAAGCAGCCCTGCAGTCCCCACGTCAGTGCAGCAGGAAGGCAGGAGGTGCTCCAGGCAGGCAGCAGCAGTTCCCCTGTGGAGAGGCCCCTGGTGGAGCAGGCTGTCCCCCTGCAGCCCATGGGTCCCACACAGAGCAGATCTCCACGCTGCAGCCCGTGGAGGAGCCCCTGGTGGAGCAGGTGGATGTGGCCTGGAGGAGGCTGCGGCCCATGGAGAGCCCCCGCAGGAGCAGGCCCCGGGCCAGAGCTGCAGCCCATGCAGGAGCAGGGGGTCTGGGGGTGTTGGTAATAGAAGATGAAATATACATTTATCCAATGAATATTGCTTAATAAATGTTACATTTGTGATGTACTGTGCTTGTGCTGTGCTTGGAAAATACAAAACATACGTGCAGAGATAGCATGAGAGAATGCACAGATTTATGATGAGGAATAAGGAGGACGACTAAAAGAACGCCAGTACTTGCAAGGTGCCTAGATAACAGGGGCCCCTCAGAACCCGGGAACCGAGTCAAACCAACCTTACAGTTTGGACTGAGACCAAGGACTCAGAGAGCACGTGCAAGAAGATAAGGTGAAAAGTTCAGCTCTGATGAAGACATCTTACTTCATCCCGACAACCACCCGGATGACCACCAGCGAGTACTATGCAAGTGCAGAAGGACTGATAAGATAATTAGCATATGAAGCGGGGCAGGGCAGAGCTAGGAAATGGATATGCATAGATGTGTTGCGAAACTGAATGCATATGTAATATTTTAGGGGGTAAAAGAGAACGTGAGTGAACAGATCGGGGGAAGTTAGATTTGGGCAGACATGCCCCTAACTTCCGGCGCCTAATAAAAGCACCTTCATATAATTGCTTTGTGGATTATGTGTCTTTATGAACACTAACAGGGGGAGCTGCTGCCCGTGGGGGACCCGTGCTGGAGCAGTTTGCTCCTGGGGGATGGACCCCGTGGTACGGAGCCGTGTGGGAGCAGTGCTTGAAGAGCTGCTGCCTGTGGGCAGCCCCCGCAGGCTCAGCTGGGGAAGGACGGCATCCCATGGGAGGGACCCCACGGGGAGCAGGGGCAGAGAGGGACCGTGAAGGAGCAGCAGAGATGAAGCCTCAGGCCCCCATTCCCCGTTCCCCTGCACTGCTTGTGGGGAGATGGAGAGGAACGCACTTTTAATTTGCTTTTAGTCTCTCACTGCTCGTCTGTTAGCAATAGGCAATAAATTATATTAATCTCCCCATGATGAGTCTGTTTTGCCTGTGACGGTAATTGGTGAGTGATCTCCCTGTCCTTATCTCAACCCTTGAGCCTTTTTCCATCATATTTTCTCCCCCTTTTCCTTTGAGGAGGGGGAGTGAGTGAGCAGTTGTGGTTGCTTTTCAGGCTGAAACCACCACAAGTTCCTGTCTTCTACTTTTATGTTGGTCAGCCTCAGCAAGGGGTGCAATGAGCACATAATTGTATAATAGACTGGCAGAATGAAAGGCACTTTTTTATCAGTGTTGAGTGAATGGAAGTATGGGAACTCCCAAGGACATGGGAACTCTTAATCTTGAAGGAGAAAGGATACCCCATTAAGGTATCAGTCTTGTCCTGCCTATTCTGAAAGGCAGCATGGGTATGGAGGTGACACAACCCTGTAATATTAAGAACAAATATTTTATTCATAAATACAGATATAGCATATTGGTCACAGCCTAGTTGCAGAATACAATATATTTTGTAGGGAGGATTTTTTTTTTCTCTTATGTATGTATGTTAGCTGAGATACAGACAAATATGAGACTACCACGTGCCTGTTAAGAAAATGGATGATACTGTGAAAAATTGTTGCCCAGCAATTTACTTAAATGCATTCTACTTACAGTCAGTAGGAATGGTGTGACTCATAAGGGAATTAGGTGTGAACCTATAATTTATAATGCAGTATGCAGAGAAAACTTGCTTATCCACTAACATGAATTTTTGAACACATCAATAGATTTCAATTTGTCTAATTTT
Organism: Heteronetta atricapilla; assembly: GCA_011075105.1. Taxonomy (NCBI): domain Eukaryota; kingdom Metazoa; phylum Chordata; class Aves; order Anseriformes; family Anatidae; genus Heteronetta; species Heteronetta atricapilla. The sequence continues at coordinate 106,825,515 of CM021732.1, forward strand.
AGTGTGCCCCTAGATTTTTATGTGAAATATTTGAAGATCTCACTCTACATCCAATAAATAAATAGAGTAGCTCCCACTGATTTCCACCAGATACAATGTCAAACTGCATTTAGGATAGGGTTGAGTGTATCCTAGCTCTCTTCAGGTTTAATGAGTTTTATTCTGATAAATTCAAAATACTTACCATAAATTAACAGTCTCGTTAGTTATAAGATGAAAAAACAACTACATTTCCATTTAACTCAATGGGAATATAGAAAAGTAATATCCCCTACTAGAATCAGCATAAGCATTATTACTGTCTCCTTAACAGATTTGAATGTATCTAGTATGATCAATACTTCTATTTCTGTGCAATCCTCAACAAACTGTCTTGTTCCAGTTCTAAATTTTTAAGAGGTGCAAAGATGAATAGAGATGATGAGCAAAAAATACTAACTTAAGATAACACAACTTTAGCAGCTCTCCCACCTCCTCCCTCCCTCCCACCCTACTCCACCCCCAATTTCTTCTTGGCCCATCAGCACTGTCCAGAGTTACAGGTTCCTCAATATTTGCTGGACCACAAAAAGCAAACAAAAAACAGCCACATGCATATTACATGTAGTGGTCAACAATATACTTTCCTCCATTTCCAGTGTGGATCCTTGTGCCAGGAGTTAGAGGTGGCCACAAATAATTTCAAAGGGTCATATTACTCAATACTTTAATTCTCCTCACTTCATAGAAACCTATTAATTTTGCCTTTATATGACAGCAGCATTTGTGTCAGTTAACTCAAGGAGTTACTGGTATATTTCCTTCACAGAGTAAAATATTTCTAGCAAAGTGGCTGTTTTTTTTTTTTTTGTTTTGTTTTGGTTTGGTTTTTTTTTTTTTTTGGTACCTGGTCTTACCAGTTCTAAGTCCACAGCATACATCACAAAGTCCCCTTTTTGGCTACTTTCCTGTGAAGTCCAATGTCAAAAAAACCCACCTAATACTACAGCTTTATGAAGCTTGGCTCTGCCTCAGTTTTGCTGCTGACTTTAAACACAGCACTCTCTAATAGCTTTTCAGTGCACCCTAATCACTCTAGGTCAGCTCTGCTACCATTAGAGAACCTTGAAAATATCCCAATACATTACAGCTGGTAATATTTAACCTACAACAAAATCTGACTGACCTTTGAGAGAACTGTTTAGATGCATGCAATAGACATACAAAGATCACAGGGATAATGTACTTCCTTAAATATACTCATGAACACAGATGCCAAAAATATAGATGCAATGCCTACAGTGTAAAAAAAAAAAAAAAAAAAAAAAAAAAAAAAGGTAGAATAAAACAGATATGGCAAATAATAATAATAATTAAAAAAACAATAGCAATCAATTTATAATTGGTCTGCCACAGCAAGAAGTTATAGCACACTGAGGAAACCTATGAATATTCTGAATATTCCAGTTCTGAAATGCTTGCATGAAAGGGGAAAATTGAAAAAGATTCATAGGATATAGCTGCTGCACTCTAGAATGATGATCAGCTGTTGTGTGCCATTTCTGCTAGTGAAATGCTGTTGTACAGTTGGGCTTTGTTGAACAGTGTTGATTGTTCAGCCACGGGATTATCAGATTTAATGCCAAAATATACTTTTCTTCGCACCTTGTTTGACCAAGGTTCTTTCAGCTGCTCTTGTCCCCAGTACAAGTGTATACATTTTGCATACTGATGCACAGTGTCGAGTGGATGTGGGCTTCGCAGTCAAAATCAGGCTGTGTGATTCAATACCATACAAGTTGCATGTAATACAGGAAATATAACCCCATAACTCATTGCAAGTTATGGGAATTATTAGTCCCATGAAAATAAGTAGAAGTTACGTATGCTTGGTTTGAACAGTTTATGCTTTATAACCACAGTCCGTCAGAGTCTTTTCCACACAGAACCCATAAAAATATTTTCAGCAGCTGTGACTGCCAAATTATGTGGAGCAAGTGAACATTGCTCAGTCTCTGTAAGTACAAAGAGACTTAACAGTCATGCCTTATGGTCATCCCAAGCATTACTCATTTTGCTTTGCCTAATGCATATTTTGGAGTTAAATGCCCACTGACTTCTCAGCCAAAGCTGTTAGTGGTATAACTACAGCCTCTGATGGCAATATAGCAAGGCTTTTTGCTTGATATGTGCTATGATTACAAAATAAAGTAGGGTTACATTAATCATTTCTAGTACATCTGCAGCACAATTTGCAAACTTAGAGTCTGATTATTTTATGCATTGGCAACTAAACTAATCTGTATTTATTGTTCAATCCCCATTTATTATTCAAGGAATTCAAAGGGTATGGCTAAGCGTCATTCTCTGCTTTCTAGCTTCTGCAGTTTCCTTTCCTGTTTTGTTTTAATATGAATGCAGAGAGATGGTCTCAGGAGTGGGGGAAGAGAAACATGTTCTTAAAATATGAAACTGTAAAACTCAAAAGGATTTTCACAACCAAGATAACAATCATCTGACAGAGATACTGACAAAAATATAGCAGCTTCTCAATGACCTTGCATAAATATAATTTTACACATACACAGGCCAGGAATTATTATTACAGCACCAGTTCCAGTATCTGTATGAAACATAAGTCAAAGGAGGAAGGGAAAGGGATAAAAGGAAAGAATTTTACTAGTATTAACCATATAATAGCTCTGGCTACTGTCTGTTAAATAGTTCATTTTACAGAAAGTAATACTTCAGGGCTAAATCATCTTGGATGGGTCTCATGCAAGTCAAGTCAACAGAAAGTCCATCAAGCGCTTTAAGAGAGGTTCTGTCCCTCCATAGGCTTTTCCATCTCAACTATCATCTGTCCCTAAATCAAACGAGACTGGCCACTGCTGATGTTCATACCCATTAGGTGGAGATAAGTGCAAATAAAGCAGGTATATGATACACTGCTATTGCAGTTTGACTTTCATTCTCTAAGGTTGTGAAAGTCAAACCAGAATATTCCACATGGTGGATGGACAGTGCTGTCCATATGGGTGACATTCACTGAATAGATAATCAGGGTTATTTATGCACTTTTTTTGTTAGAGAGATTTTTTCTTCAGAATAACTGCAGCAATTTCCATATTTGCTACCATATCAACAGGATATATGGTTAGTAATGGAATTAAACCAAATTCTGGGTGCTAGCCTTATGTTTGCACAATTATATCTTGCCATAGCTGATAAAATAACAACAGAACAATTCCCATGCATATTTATGCAAATCAGAATGCTAGGATAATTCTTACTTCAGATATGAAGGAATGGCAGTTGTTTCTATTAGACCGTCTTGCTAATATCTCCTATTGATGCCTACAGGATGAGTCCTCATGTGCTCTGGAGGCAGCTTAGCCCATAGGATTGGTGCCTTAAGAATAGAAGCCCTAATTCCAGAGAAGTCTTTCAAACTACCTGAAACTTGGCAGAAGTAAGAGTAAAATAACAACAGCTATAAATATCACCCCTTATATTGATATAGGTTCCCTCTTATATTGATACAGGTTCTGTAGATTTCATTCATTTCAGTAGCAGAAGGTTCTCTGTTTAGGTACATGATATCCACACAGTGTTTCAGTAACCTTCACTATTTCATTATAATCCTATATGGTACTTCACATCCTGTCATACCCTTTGACACTTAGGAGGGTGAACACTTGTAAGGTGATGTACCACATAAAATCCACATAGCTATATTTTGACTCTCCTCAAAGTCCAGTTTAGAGAAAACTAGCAGTTTTTGGTTGTTGTTTAAGTTAACCAAATACGTGTGCATTCTCCAAGGTTCTCATGTTCTTAGATAATTATCATCTTTTTTTTCAGAAGAACTTGATACAGCCTTTTTTAGCCCACTAGCTTTAAAAGCAACTGGATGTTTAAAATGATAAAAATAATTTTTAAAAATAAATGAAGTAAATATATTAACTTAAGAGCACAAATCTTGGCATATTAATGACACTATATATATATATATTTAATTTTAATCAGTGACTTTTTGTTCACAATATTTAAGTATTTAATGCACCATCCAAACCAGGAACAACTGTTAAAGCTTTGGATCAGTATGCTGTCTATTAGCATACTGCATTAAGTGTTAGCATTATTATAAAAGTTTACATGTTTTGCTGTAATAGTTACCACATCAACAGGGCTACGTATGATCAACTCAGACTAAATAGATCATAAAAGCCTTAGGCTTTGCAGGCTGCTTTGATTCAGCAATATTTTCTTGCTGTCCTCTTAACGTGCTATTAAAACTTTTTGCTTGATCATTGTGTAGGAGCAATATAAACCATGAATTCTTCTCAGCCAATTACTTTGCTTATCCTGAAATATACAGTGTGTTGCTCACAGGAGTTCCATTTAATCTTGGTTACTTATCACCACACAATTTCTCCTGGTACATTGCCATTCACTGTGCCATTTTCCCCTCTCTGGTGCAAATCAGATCAGAGTGAGGATGTGACAGATTTCACTTTCTAGTTTTATTTTCAAACATTTTCACCCCCTCTGACTTTCATAGCATTTGACTGCACCTGACTCTTCTCTTATTATCTCCTGGGTACCTGGGCTCACTGTCTATAATTTTGTCTTACAGTTCTTTGCTGAATGTCTTTCTCCTCCTCTTAAGGCTCCACATCCTTAGGCTTGAGTGATCTTGTTGATGACCCACTTTAGCTTCCCATTTCCTCTTCCTCACCACTACTCAACTTCTTCCAGGCTTAGCTCAAAACTTCCCACAAGGCTAATTTCCCCATTAGGATCTTCATTAAATAAAACTCTCTATGATGCTTGGCTCTATTTCACCTCTGTAAGCTTCAGACTCTTATATCATATATCAGGCTCTTATATCTGGCTTTTGACTCCCATCATCATGTCCTATCACTAGTTCAGCCTATCAAAATTTATGCCTTAATCTCTCTTAGCTGACTTGGCTCTTAAATTGAGGTCATCCTTGATTTCTTCATGTTTAATTCTTCTATACCTTTGCAGTGAAGGCTATTTTAATCTCCACTTTGAGGTCAGCCAAGCCCTGGCTGAACATTCATCTTGTCTTTGTGTCTTCTCCCACTGGTCTCTTTGCACATCAGGGCTTTGGTGCTGTGTCCTCTCACTCTAAAGTCACTTCTGTCTTGTGCACTGCCACGTTCCTGGAAAATAAAATCCCATGTTCTAAGGACCTGTATTTTCTCTTGGTGTTCTCCCAGGCAGTCCACTGTGGGACTATTTTGATTTGTTCTTGGAATTTTTTATAAACATACATAAAAGTATTTATTGAACTCTCCTTAAAAATTCCCCTTTCAAAATTCTTGGTAGCAGATAAGACGTGCACTGGGATTCTTCACCGACAGAATCTCATTGTCTCCACCTGTGTGTTTATATCCAGTCCTCTCTTTTATTACTCATGTATATACTGTGTTTATTTCCTGGTTAGCAGATTCTAGGATTGTGTATTTCTGATGATTCCAATGAGACAAAAATATCAACTTAGATCAAAGCATAAGCATACTTGCTTTATGAATTATTTTTGCATGGTTAAATCAGCTTCACCAGTTCAGGCCTTCAGATATCTATGGCCCTCAGACCATGCTTGGCTTTGTTTATGTTTGAAATCTGTGCTGTAATTATGAGGTTGTTCTGATAATGTAGTTCTAGTGATTTGTTTTGGGTTACTGCCAGGTATCGGGTGGAAAAATCCCTTTTAAAGGAGTATTAGTCTTTTGAAGCAAAATTCTGAAGCAAGATCATACTTCAAAGAAGTACTGCACACACTGTTTTATGAAGCATTTGGAGACCTAGGGTTTTAAAGGGCAACCAGCCTTCAAAAGACATAACTGTAGTTTCTAACAGTGGAACGTATGCATTTTGTATAAAGTTTAACAAATATCCAAAACATTGTATCTGGAATTGGAAATACCTTGTAGAATTGTTTTCTGTCAAAACAAAATTTTCCACAGTAGAATTCCTGTCTCCTCTCATTTTCTTTCAAGTTATGCTCCAACTGTTTTTCATTAATAGAACAAATAACATCTCCTGCAAATTTTGTTCACAAGTTTGGTTCTTGCACTACAAACACATAATAAAACCTGAGTTCCAAATGACTTTCCCTGCTTTCAGACCAACCTGATGTATCTGTAATGCATCTGCTGTGTGCTATATGGGTTATATGTTTCAGATCTGTTAGTTTGGACTAGTTTGACCTCTGAGACTACAGACTTTATTTTCCATACTAAATTGTTTCTTACAAGAGACAAATATTTCTATTTATCCTTATGATTTAGACATATGCTATATTTTCTCCTAGGCCTATCATAATGTCTCCCATCTGGCACTGTGGGAAGGAATATGCATTCTTTAATATCACATGACAAATTTCCATGTCTTGAGATATCTCCCTAGTAAGGTTTCCCCGTGCATCTTTGAAACTATGTCTCTCAACTCTCACTGCTAAGCCTGATTCATTAATACTTGCAGAAGGACAAAGAGACAGAAAACTACATAAAATCCAAGTGACACTTTTTCCACCCAGCTGGTATTTCTATGTCATGGGATGCTTCCGCCTGCCTATGATGAGGCCACAGAGAACAAACATATTTTATGGTCTGTAAGACAAACATATACATCCTATCCTGTATTTAGGATATATATAACATATATATATAACATATCCATGTGCTATATTTACTGTTGCCAATCACAAGTAACTTTCTCTGTTTGAAGCACAGCTTCCTAGAGCTGTGCCCACAAACTGTACCACTTCTGTCACAAACACCACATACACCCTAGTAACTGAATCACTGAATTTGTGCAGGATAGTGACACTGTCATCATTCAAATTTCATTAATTGGGTTCTTGTTCTCCTTTGCTTGCATGTTAGGTGAAGATGGTAATTAACCAAGAAAATTGCCATCTATCTTGCACTGTTCAGCTTCTATCAACAGTACAAAGCAATGAAGAAAGAGGAAGTCACCAAGAACAAGATCTAGAAAAATAAATTATTTCAGAGGCAATCTTCTGGAAGACCTGGGAACTGACAATTGCCTCTGAAATATATTTTAAGCCTAGAACAAAGTTCTATTAAGTCTGATCTGTTAGCTATCGGAGAATTTTATTTTAAACTTGATTCAAAACAGTAAAGAGAAATGAGTAGTAAAGGAGTTGCCCTTACTGTTCTGGTAATCCTGGGACCTGCAAAAGCAACATACCTGGCAAGCCATGTTATTGAACAGCATAACACACAGCATGAGCATGTGGAGGAATCTACCTTCAAATGAGAGCACACAGCTGTTGTGAAAGGATTGCTGTTGTGTTGCCCTTTGCAAGTGAAGTAAAAATAGATTCGGATACATCCAATGTGTTTGGGTCCATTTGTGAATTTGCTGTCTCTCTTACTGCTGAGGATAGTAAGTGGTCCTGATAGTTCTCACTGGTCCTGATAGTTTCTGGCCTTGTCATGAGCTGCTACATCTTTCTGGGGAAAGGTGATAACCTTCTTTCACCTCTTTTGTGTTTGAGCTGAGGATATTATTGTTACTGTTGAAGTCACCTATATACAATCATAGAATCACAGAATGGCTTGGGTTGGAAGGGACCTTAAAAGTCATCTAATTGCAATGCCTATATTTTTACATATCAATGTGGGAATTAGAGAATGAGCTGTCTGTTTCTCTACACCAAATGACTGAGCTTAGTATAAAGAAGTTCCTATATAGTAAAGGAAATATTAAAGTTTGTCTCCATCAGCTGTGAAATTAATAATTTATACCTTAATATTTGTAATGGAATATGTTAAATTCAGGCTATTTGTTTTATGATTAACTCTAATGGCAATAATAGTAACACGAACACTGCATTTGTCGACTTTTGCTCATCAAACATAGCAGCAGAATATGACCAACTATAAATGCTGGTAGGCATTTGTAGGAAATAGCTGCTGATAAATGCAGCACCTTTCTTCTACTGTTGGAAAAAAGAATATGGGGAGGGAGTTACATTTTTTGCATTTGCACTTCTCCTTTGTTAGCTTCTGTTCAGCTCACACAAAGATCAGTGCTTGCTGAGAGGCACCACAGGGACTGAGACCCAACACCTTGGTTTTTATAATGTGGAAAGATCCTGAACCTGTTTGCCGTCATGGCAGGCTCTGAATAGGCCACACGTATTGACTAACAAGTAGGCATGAGGAAAGTTTACCTGTCACTTTGTATGGATGTGAATGCTATGAAAATTCTGTCACCAAAATGGTAGGAATATTGTTTTTTCTAACTTAAATCCAGAAGACAGATAAGTCAGCTCTTCATGTCTTGTGATATGGGTCACTGTTTTTTGTTTGTTGTTTGTTTTGTTGTTGTTGTTTTTAACCAGGAAAATGGCAGTAAAGCTCAGCATGAACTGGGACTAGGGGAGGAAAGACAGAAATGAAAAAGCTGAAAGCTTAGTGAGAAGAAAGATGAAGGTGAGTGACGAATGCTCAGGGACAAAATAATAATACAATGAGACACATAGAAGATTATCTGGTAGAGTTGGGGGGTTGGAGGGAGGATTTAGAAAGCAGAAGCAGAAAACTGACAGTGAGGTTTCACCCCTCCACAGTTCTAGAGTGTTAGTTAAAGTGTAACTGAGCAGGGAAAGTTGGTGAGGAGTCTGCTGCAAACCAGAGAGAAAAGACATCACCAAGTCTAATGCTTTCCAATACCACATGTTCTGAAGTCAAAGACTTGCCCTGTCAGACGAAAAGCTTGAATTGGATTATGACTTCTATTATGACTTCATCAGTATCTTCCCAAAAGAATCAAAGGTGAAATCTTACTGTTTTTGTTTTTGTTATTGTTTGATTTTGTTTCCCTATTTTTTTTCTACCCCAGTAGAGAAATAGATGCAGAGGGTGAGGCATCCATATTAGAAAGTCTTAGACATAAGTGTTGTCTCAAGAGATCATCATTTCTCTCTGCAGCAGCAAAACATTGCTTGAGGCAGGAAGGATATTGGAGAATTTTAATTGTTGGTGCCAACACTGTGCACATCAGTCTTGCCAAACAGTGCTTGGTCTACTGACTGATATGTAACAAATCTACTTGCCAATGTTACTGAGCACACAGAGGTTTGCTTTGACCAAGTGAAGATTGCAAGATGGACATCATTAGTCAAGGATGTATAACTGGAACTAGATCACTTTTGAGTCTCAGCAGTAGCTGCTTTACATAATCTAATACAGGGATGAGATATTACTAGTGTTGTGAAGAAACATTTTAAGCTGGCTTACACATATTTGCATTGTTTCATGCCTGTTTATGTAGGGACAAATGCAAATGAGCATACCATTGTGTAATGAATCTGGACACCACTTGACATTTGTATACAAGACTGAGTCATTAGTAGTAGTTTCAATAAGATACCACCTGGAGCCATGCATGCACTGGATATAGCCATCCTTTTCCCAGGTGTCTCTCCAGTATGTGTTAAAAATATCATCAAATAGTAAGACAGTTGTTAGTACCAAAAGATAACATTAGAGATACTGTATACACTGAAGAAGCATCTTTGGAAGTTAGCAACATTATGGGGATGGCCTTTTCTGTAGTTATCTCTAATTGCTGCAATTTTAAAGTAATAGTATATAAAAACAACAACAACAACAAAACACAAAAGATGCCTGTTTCAGATGGTGGATAGATATTAGCCCACCACAAGTTTTACTCTTTCTTGAGACAGCAACAATAGTATTCCTTGACTGCAATGAACACAAAGAGTGCATCAAACTGTTTTTCTCAGATACATGCTAACTGAAGAGAGATACTCTATTGCACATTTGAACATGTTATTACTCCTGCGGTACAGCAGTTTAGCTGATGTAGTGTTTTACTGAGTGTCACTTAGACAAATAGGTTATGTTCTCTCTACAGAAGTTCTGAATTAGGACTGTGCTCCCTATGTCATGGTCTCAAAAACAGTTTTATAAAACCCACCCAGCTAATGATAGCTCTGTACTGCCTTGAAGTATCACGTACTGCTGCTGCGGCAGTAACTTATTTTACTTTCACATCTGGAGGCTTCCTTGTTTTTTTCCATAATGGTTCCTTTATGAATAGCCACAAGGACTTTTTTAAACCCTCCACTCACTCCTCTCCCCCCCCCCCCCCCTTTTTTTTTGTCCTTAGAGAAACACAAAAAATATTTACCCCATGTATATGGGACAAAATTTCAAAGTTTGACTCTATAGTGAAGTTTATTTATTGAGACTAGTAAGAAACTGCTTTCTTGATCTTCAACTATTACCACCATTATTATTTCTTTCATTCATATGATCTTTCCCAGGCCTATGAAGAAGTTCCATCATAGATAGTGAAGGAAATATTTTATATTTTCTCTCTGAAATCATCAATTCTAGACCTTCCTTGTCCTCTTGGTCTTTGACGGGAAGCACAACCAGCAGTTTCAGGTGAAGTTAACCTTCTTTCAGTAACTATCTTGCATGAGGGAAGACATCTGATCAGCTCCCAAGCACTTATAGGAACTGATTTTTTAATCACAACTTGTGAACAACATTGATGTTATTTGAGGAATTTTGTTAATGCAGCTGGTAGTTTTTTGTTGTTGTTGTTTTGTTTTGTTTTGTTTTGTTTTTCTGATCACCAGCATTTTTTTAACAAAACAAAACCCAAACCAAAAATCTTGTTCCAAATCAATAGAGCAATGGGTTTTGGCCTGACACAGAACCATATGGCTCTTCTGACATTGTGTGGTTATTTGTCAGTGGGGAATTAACCTACCTCACTGGAGAAACTGGAATCATATCTCCACAATTTGCTTACACTTCCAGCTTAACAAGTATATGTAATGATAAAACTTGTGTAGGGAGCCAATTTGTTTTACTGTTGTCCAATCATCCATTAGCCTTAATTGCTGGAGTAATTGATGTGTTTGATGTACTTACTTCTTAGGGTGTCAGCCAAGTTTTCCATAACCTGCAGGGCAATGGCAGAACTTTTGCTCTGCTTATGTCTCTTTTTCTGTCTTTTCTTTGTCCTAAAACCAGCCAGACTTATATGTGAGCTCAGCATTAAATGCATGGAAGAAGAGCCCAGTGGCATGCTGGAATAAGTAAAGCTGATGCACCATTTCGGTCCAAATGCAATGACAGATGTAATCAGTGAGTTGATACCTGACTGGTTCAGCCTGTGTCACAGCAGCCTGCATCACATGTATAATGTAATTCCACTGCACTCCTAAGGTTTGTGCAAGGGTCATGTGGCCATGTGACTGAAAGAATGGAAAAAAACAACCTAATTCCTCAGCCCCCCGTCTGAGCAGATCAGGTGGAAACCATCTCCAATTCAGATGCTCTGTAACACTGGGCCTCAGTGGAGATAGATACCCTTCTGATTTCAGAGCTCCTTCAGTGGCTGAATTACTGCTGGCTGCTTATCTCAGGACAGTTTAGGTGTCAACATTGTGATGATATAACCTCTTCATTCTCATAAACGAATAAATACTGCATTTTGGGGGGTGTTTCCATTTTGCCTTCACACGGGACATAATGTAAATACGTGCAAATTAGTTAAAGAGAGGCAATAATAAACTTACTTCTAAGAGGTGAAAATTACAGGGTGGCTGAATCCATGTCTGTGGGTATCACAGTAAGGATGGGCAAAGGGGGATTGGACTCCTACCGTAAATGCTGAAGATCCCTACTGAAAAAATGGAGTGAAAGGAGGGGAGTCTGTTGGAGGACAAGCTGAAAGAGCTGTTGGAGATTCAGGAGGATGGAATTCAGATACAACAGTGGAGTCTGTCTGACAGAGAGGACAGGTTATGGAGAATGATGGTAGAATGTTGAGCCTTAGTCTGAGCCTGGAGAAGACAACCAGAGGGACTGTGGTAGCTCCTGTGAAAGAAAACACACTGGCCTGGAGGGTGAGGGAGAGCAACTCCAGGTAATACTGGCAACATGGCCCTGCATGTGAAGGTGAAAATTGGTGGGGACAGAGCAAACATTTTTAGGAAGAAAGGAACTAAAGAATTCAGATGTAAATCCAGTATCATGATGAGAAAGATCCCCTGGGTTATATCATGAAGAGGCTTTGAGGATATCAGAAGCTGAAGCTGTTATTGGTTTTATGTGGCAAGGGGTTGGCACTGGGGGCCTGCATGGTGGCCTCTGTGAGAAGAGTTGAGAAACTGCCCCATGTCGGACACAGCCAGTTCTGGCTGGCTCCAATATAGACCCACCAGTGGCCCACACTGAGCCCATCAGTGATGCTGGTGGCACGTCTGTGATAACATCTGTCTTATTCATCATGTCTGTGATATTTAAGAGAAGGCAAAAGTGCTGTGCAGCAGCTGGGAGAGAGGAGTAAGAAAATGTGAGGTGCTGTTGACTCCCTTGAGGGATGCGAGGCCTTGCAGAGGGATCTAGATAGATTGGAGCACTGGGCAATCATCAGTGGCATGAAGTTCAACAAAGGAAAATGCAGGGTGCTGTGCCTGGGACAGAGTAAGCCTGACACAGGCACAGACCAGGAGACAAGTGTCTGGAGAGCAGCTCAGCAGAAAGGCGCCTGAGGGTGCTGCTGGCAGCAGCTCAGCATGAGCCAGCAGCACACCCTGGCAGCCCAGAGGGCAAATGGCATTTTGGGGACCATTAAATACAGCAGGGCCAGCCAGTTCAAAGGCATTTTCCTGCTATGTTTAGTGTTGGTGTGGCCTCACCTTGAGTATTGTGTGCAGTTCTGGGCTCCACAATATAAAAAGGATGTTAAAAAGGACGTGTCTACAGGAGGGCAACAAAGCTGGTAAAAAGGCTGGAAGGCATGTCCTGTGAGGAGAGGCTGAGGACACTTGGGTTGCCTAATCTGGGGAACAGGAGGCCAAGAGGTGACCTCGTGGCTCTCTGCAATTTTCTGGGGAGGGGACACGCAGAGGGAGGTGCTGGTCTCTGCTCCTTGTAACTGATGTCAGGATTCACAGGAATGGGAGGTTCAGACCGGACAGTAGGAAAAAATTATTTACCATAGGGGTGGTCAACACTGGAACAGGCTTCCTAGTGAGGTGGTGGATGCCCATGCCTGTCAGCATTCAAGAGGCATTTGGATAATGCCCTCAGTAATAGGCTGTAGCTTTTGGTTAGTTCTGAAGAGGTCAGGCAATTGGACTGGATGATTTTTGAAGGTCCCTTCCAACTGAACTGTTCTATTTTCTATTCTATTCTATTCTATTCTATTCTATTCTATTCTATTCTATTCTATTCTATTCTATTCTATTCTATTCTATTCTATGTCTATTGTAATGAAGGAAAGCAATCTACAGGATTTCCACTGTTCATGCTTTTCAGTGGCAGGTCAGGAAGGAAACTAGGGATGGGGTTTGGAAGATCTGAAAGCAGATGACAAACCATCAAAGCTAATGGACCAGAAAACATAAAAGGGCCAAGTGTCAGTGTGAGAGAGAATGGACTAATTCTGAAAGAGATCAAATGATGGCTTGTGGTGGTTTTACTCGGGTGGCGGCACAGCTCCACCACAACCGCTCTCTCACTCCCCCTCCTCAAGGAGGAACAGGGAGAAAATACGATGAAAGGGGCTCAAGGGTTGAGATAAGGACAAGGAGATCGCACAGTAATTATCGTGACGGGCAAAACAGAGTCAGCATAGGAAGACAGTAAGATTTATTGCCTATTACTAACAAGCTAGAGAAATGAGAAACAAAGGAAAGCAACCAAAATCACCTCCCCCCCACCCCTCCATCCACCCTCTTCCACCTCCTCCCCCTGAGTGGCACAGAGGAATGGGGGAATGGGGGTTATGGTCTGTTTATAGTGCTTCTTCTCAGCTGCTCCTTCTCGGTCACTCTCATCCCCTGTGCTGTGGGGTCCCTCCCACAGGATGCAGTCTTTGCTGAACTGATCCAGTGTGGGCTTCCCACAGGCAGCAGCTCTTCAAGAACTGCTCCAGATATGGGTCCGTATCACGGGGTCCATCCCTCAGGAGCAAACTGCTCCAACCTGGGTCCCCCATGGGCAGCAGCTCCTGCCAGGTCACCTGCTCCTGCGTGGTTTCATATTAGATATTCACTTTTACAGGCTGATATGATAGAAAGTATTTGTACTGACATATTTCATCTGATTGCAGGAAAAGAAAAATCTTGTGACATGTCAATCACTAGATGACATTTTATATGGAAAAACGGACAAAAAATCAATTGTTTAATATATATTCAAGGATGATTTTCTATAGATAATGTCAGAATAAATAATGTTCTATGGCAACATGTATACATATGTGTGTGTGCATATTTGTCTGGTAGTTTTGGATTTAAGTTCTAAGGGTGAGTGGTAAAACTCAGCACTTCTGACTATATAACAAGATTCATGTTTGTCTGAGTTTTATATGTATTGGAGATTAGATAAAAGGAACATGAATGCCTTTAGAAGTGAAATCCATCAACTGAATTCAATCAGAAAACCAACATGTCTGAGAAACAGCCTCATAAATCTATAGAGGAAGGATATCAGGATATCTGTGCAAGTACCCCTCTTGATTTAAGGAATGAGAGAGCATCATATTAGTTGGACTCTTCCTAATGGAAGCAGCTTTGAAGGTTTCTAAATGATCTGCTTTTGTACTTTCAGATACATAACTTTTTTTTTTTTTTTTAAATTATTATTATTTGCTCTGTTGTATGATTTATGATACATCCTTCTCTGAGATGTTTATTTTTTATTTTTTATTTTTTTTCCTTCTAATCTGTTATCTTTTATACTACAGTCACCCAGGAGTACCCTTCAAAGAAGACATGGCCAGTACTTAAAAGCAACATATGTAGCAACAGAATCACAGAATCACAGAATATCCCGAGTTGAAAGGGACCCACAGGGATCACTGAGTCCAACTCCTGGCTCCCACAGGTCTACCAAAAAATTTAGACCATATGACTGAAAGCATAGTCCAAATGCTTCTTAAACTCGGACAGTCTTGGTGCTGTGACTACATCCCTGGGGAGCCTGTTCCAGTGTGTGACCACCCTCTCAATGAAGAACTTTTCCTGACATCCAGCTTGAACTTCCTCTGTCACAGCTTGACACCATTCCCACGGGTCCTATCACTGGTCACTAAAGAGAATAGATCAGCGCCTGCCCCTCCACTCCCCCTTACGAGGAAGCTGTAGACTGTGATGAGGTCTCCCCTCGGCCTTCTCTTTTCCAGGCTGAGAAGACCAAATGTAGCATAGTAAACTCTGGACAAAAAGAAGAAGGTTCTTACACTAGATAAAACAGCTGATATACTGTATTACAGAAAAGTCAAATCTGTGTAAAAAAAAAAAAAAATCTAGTGTCAATACTCTTTTTTTTTTTTTTTTCTATGTCATCACAGTCTCTCTTAAAGACAAGGCAATCCTACTTACAGTTAGTCATAGTTGTTTCAGCTGTAAGAATGAAGTCATTAATTTATGGAAGTTATAGCTGCATTTGGGAGCAGGAGGCACAATAAGAGAGCTGACTGAGAATTTTTGCATAACATGAGCATATTGGTCTTCCTTAAAACTAGGATTTTTGAAATTCTGGTGCTAACAGTTTTTGCAGTAGCCATTAGTTCCAACTGAGAAGTAGGAATGATGGTGAATGGGAGACATGAAAAAGGGTGGAGGGGGGAATCAAATGTCATAAAACAGCAATTTAGGTTGTAAACAAGAGTTAACGTTAGTTCCAAGATAATATAATCTGGTTTCTTTTAATGAATAGAGATTTGTGGAAATCATTTTTTATGTAAAAACTAACAGCAGTATGCCTTGTTGCCTATTTCAACCTAAATCCCTGTGAGACAGAACTAAAAGATGCAAATCACTAATGGTCCTTTCAAGTGTATGACAAAAATTTTATTAGGAAGGCTGGCACTTTGTATTTCCCTGAGGGAACTCAGGCCAACCATGGAGAACCTCTTTCCTGAGGTGGCATAAAGCTAATGATAAAAGATACAGTTAAACAAACATCACTTGCAGTGTACGACTGAGACAACCTTTGGAATTAGTGGCTTTGAGAAGAGCCCTGCATTTTCTCTTTCATTGAAAAAACATGCAGTGTAGTAAGCATTTCTCATAGTCACCCTTTTAGACACCTCAGACCACCACTATACCTTGGGACCTATATAGGACATCAGAAGGTCCAAAGCGTTTCTTCATGTTCATCCTATCCCAGATCCTCTTTGACAGGACTTTTTGTCTTACTCCACTTGAGTGGGAGTTGGTTTGGTGTCATTTCATTACCATGTAGCTGTAGAAAACATCAGCACGGGAAGCGCGTAACTACAGATAGTTTTCTCTTTTTCAGGAGAAAAAGAAATTGCAAAGGCATCTGGAAAGATTAGATCAGCAGAGTCAACTTAAGGAGCTTCAGTACTAACAGAAGATACTTGAAAACAAGTTTCTGCTTCTTTACATATGGAAGGGAAGGGAAAGAAGAGAATCTAACATTTGTTTTTAATCTCTCCTTAGCCAAACATTACTCTTGTATGCACTTCAATAGAAAGTGAATCTAAGACTTGGGAATGGGAAAATGTCCAGTTAAGGACTTTCCTTAGAGTTAGAAATGTAGAAGAGCAGAGATGGTATTCTCAAAGCAGTGAACTGTAGTCTGGGACTTCTGCACCTTGGAAAATATCCCTGTTCTTAATGCTTTGCAATGGCTAAAGTCAAATGAAAATGTGACTTCTTTTGGCTTTAGTTTGTTGATTGGAGATACTTTTATTGTAGGGTCTTTGGCTGCTCGTATAGAAACTAACAATGTAAAAATAATACCAGCCTATTTGACAGAATGTATGGGTGACTGAACAGCATTTTGTTTGGGCAATACAGTTAAGAGTACGCCGTTAAGAGCTGCTGGTGTGTTCAACAAACATTAAAAAGGACATACGATCTATGTTAGCATTGCCACAGGCACACTGAAAGCTTTTCGTAGACTACAGTAGAATGCAAGCTGAAAAAAAAAATGAAAAATTAAGGTTTGATTCCTAGTTCCACAGAACTCAAACCCTTACTACTCCTGTATAAACATGGGAAACTCATTTCCTTACCTTACTACTATTGCATGTGATGAAGGAAGATTGCAGAGAACATATTGTAAAGGTAAAGCCTTTAAACAGGGCCTTGTGCTCCTAACTATTTTGGACTAAGATAAGAAATCTGCATGTAAAATTTTCCAGATTACAGGGTGTTTTCCAGACAGAAGCCTGGACTCAATTTACCTTGAGAAACTATTTATGGAGAACTATTATTTCTGCGGATACTAATTGTTGTACAGGTGAGCCTCATCATCACATCAGCTACTTAATCTGCTTTGGGACTAAGCTGTTAAATAGGACTGAGCTGTTAAATCTAACAGCTAAATCTAACGTAATGCTTTGATCTAATATCTGGATTTAGAGGCCCATTAACATTTTTTGAGATGTTCGTACACAGATCATTATTTGCAATTTGGGAAAGCAATACCTTAAAAAAACTTCAGAGAGAAATATAATGTCATTCCAAGTGGCCTTAAAAATGATGAGTTTTTTTTTTTGTTTTTTTTTTTTTTTGTTTGTTTTTTTTTCTGTGTCTATAATGGTTACAATTGTGGTGACTGCTTGTTATGTTTATTTTTGCTCTGCAGAGCCATCTCAATCCCTTACCTCAATGATGCAGAGCGGTCAGTTCTCATGGGGCTGAAGCTGTGGCTCCAGTTGTAACCAGTGAGGTTGTTTCCTGTACTGATGTCTGTGTTAGTAATGCTGCTTTCAAGTAACACATCATTTGATGGCTTATTTTATAAGTTGTTTTATGTCAAGACACTGGACAAAGACCAACAATAAATGAGAAGAGTCAGACAAAATCTGGTTGGTAGAAACAGGCAGGTGTTTTTTATTTCATGTGGCACAGCATTAGGCAGACAACCCAAGAAACAGTTTCTAACAAAAACCAAAACTATAGCTCCCAGGAACCATCCCCCAAACAAGGGTCTATGCCAACAGTGGCACTGAGATGTCCTTGCCTGTCCACTCTAATCTCCTCATATTTTTCACATGCTTAGGCCGTATCTTAGCTGTGAGCATCCTTTCCAAGGAGACTAACTTCTTAAGATACATCATCTTTAGACAGCATATAAACTGTGCAGTATCACCAAAGTACAATCTCCTCAAGCCATGCTAAAATATAATGCTAACTCTGGAGAGAAGGATGTGCAACCACCTCATATCTCTCTGAGGTAATACAATGCCGTTTCTTAGCTGACAACATAAGGGGCACCTGAGGGAAGATCAATATGGCTTCAGAGTCTATTTTTAAACTCCTGATGCAGTAGCGAGAACCAGGAATGAAGTCTGCTGAGACGCTGCGTGAGCACCTCTTCCACCTATGGCTGCTGCAAGGTGCTGGCAGCACCAGAAAGCAGATCCTATCTTCACCAAGAGGGCAAGAACATAGACGTTCTTTAAATCTGAAGGGCTAGTGGGGAGAGAGGTCAGTCAAAGATCACAACAGACCGTAACTTTTGCATTATTCATCAGGCAAGAGGTAAGCAATGACTGCAGTATGGGAATTTACATAGTTAGCACTCTGAATTAAAGGCATGAAGAATGGCTGGTGGAAGGAAGACATTTTAGAGACTTAGGGCAAAGCTTTTGAAGCCTTGGGATATACCTTAAACTATTATCTACAGGTTATTATCTCTATATATTCTATTTTTCTTTCTAAATTAAGAAAATAAACATTTATTAACAAGTCACTGGGTCAAGTCTTGCTCTCTACTGAAGTCAACCCATTGACTTCAATGAGAGGGAGCCCTGTGTAAACAATGAAGGGCAAATTTGGCCCTTTAAGTCCTGAAAATCTGCTTGTATCCATTTCTTTCAATCCTGCAAGGAGATACAGATTGAAGGGTGAATTACTTGTTATGAATTTCTTTTAATTATCAGGGAAGCATCAATGAGATATGGCAACAGAGCAAGAAAAAGGAAAAGAAAATGAAGTACTCCTTTAAAGAGATCATTTTATCCATGTTTCAGAGCAAAAATGCAAAAAGAGAAGGGCTACTGGCTTTTACTTTCTAAGCAATCACAAAATCCTTCATTTAGCCTCAGTGAAAACAGTACACAACTACAGAAAACAGAAGAAACCAAATACTTCTCCTTTGCAAACACAACTTACACAAAGGTGAACACCTTCAGACCCCCTGCTAACTCCAATTGTCTGCACAGTGCAGTGTCAACCACTGAAGACAAAACGTTTCTACTGTGCAGATGTGTAAAACCTGTGGTGCCTTACAAATGTAATACAACATTTTGAATATAAGAAACACTAGGTTCTTTTAGACACAGAACAATACAATTTTGGATGCATTTACCACTTTTATTTCACTATGCAGAAACATACATTCACCATGTGTTGTGATGCAGCTGACAGTGTAATGGACTCTATTCCTTCAGTGGGTATTATAGCTGAACACTAACGAGTTTTCAGTGGACGTTCTGTACAGGTTAAGGCTTGACTCTGAACTAGATAGTAAATGCTGACCAGATTCTCAAACATTTTTTTTTTCCTCTGAGAACAAAAGGGAAATCAATAGAAAACCATCACGGTTATTTCAAATTAATATTTTTCTAAAGCTGCAAACTAAGTAAAATACAGATTTTCTCCAAAATAACTACATATAATTTACAAGGTTAGGATCTGTGAAGGGTGACCAGAAGCTGACTCTGAACAACGCTGACAAAAATTGTTAAAGTTAATATGCTAAAATCATTACTACCTCATAAGGTATTCAGTCAGGTATACAAAGCACACTTTGTAAGCATTTAAATATTTTGATAAGAGTAAAGATTCATCATTGTTTATTGGGCAGTAATAAAACCAGATGAAACAAATATAAGATTCAAGTTGTTTACTGAATAAACTGTGTTATTGGCACATCTAATGTGTGGTAAAACATTATACACAGTACCTATACAGCTTCTAGCATTTTGGGGGGTAATCTTCATTTACAATATTCGTAAACAAAAGGCTTGCCACCTAACAAATTTTAATCTGTTTAGACTTTCATAAACTGTGAAAGGCATGAACTGTTTATGTGTTACATGAGATCACTGTTTATACTGTTTATGAACGTGCAGGTATAGCTGAAAACTTAGACATTTTAAGAAAATTAAAAATGCTGCTTTTCTGTAATTTTATCGTTGCTTCATGCAATATTGTTTAACTGCTGCTGATTCAGATTGCTTTCTATGGGAAGATATCTCTGCCAGTTTCTTTATTAACGGTCAAGATCAATTCTTCTGTACTGAAATTTTCCATAGACAGATACAAGTCAGTCAGGTTGGAACTGAGACTCCATATAGGCTCTCGTATTCCTACAGGTGTGCATGTCTGGATTCATATGCAATCTAGATTATTCCTGCAGGAAAAAGAACTGAATTAATTATTTGAAACAATTATTCTCCTGCAGAGAGAAATTTTGTCAAATTGTTGGCATAACAAAAATTATTTAAAACAGCATAATTCCAATATAAGCAACTTGGCCCAGTTCCAAAGACTACTGATGCCAATGGAAAGAATTGGTGACATCAATAGACTTTTAACTGAGCCACATTATGTTGTCTCTGAAACATTCAGCAGAATACCACAAGAATCATGGCTACTCACTCCTCCGTGATTGGTTCCATCTTCCAAAATAAATTAGTGATACTGAAATTCAGTTTTCTTTAGGTATCTATATCCAAAAGCAGGAGAGCAAAACAGCTTGAAAAGGTGCTGTGCATCATACTCTGTTACTTACACCAAGTGCTAGGGAATACGTATTGTTTTAAGAATAAAATGCTGCTATAGGTTTAAACAAATTAGACAAGCAGCTTTTTTAAAAAAAAAAAAATATTTTTTTTTCTTCTGCATACAACATTCAAAGCAATTTGTGCAACGGTGCTGGCATTTACAGATTTTGCAGAGCAGGTTAGTATGCATGACATGTTTCTGCACATAGAATAAATATAGTAATATTAAGATGTCTGTTTAGCCAACCACAATTGGAGAGCATGCCTTTACTGAAAAAAAAAAAAAAGCTTGACACAAGAAAGCTGCATTATCATCTCATAAGATAAAGATAAGATAAACAATGCTGCTTTAAAATGTAAAATGTCCTTTAAAATACCTAAGAAAGCCAAAACATACAAATACTGACACACTGCTTCACTGGGATCAAAACAAAACTCAAAAACAGGTTAGACCGTATCTTTGCAAGTTTGGAATAAAGCTTAATTTGTAACATATCTGCATAGAACATTTAAAAAGCAGCTATAGGTTTTTCCTTTGGCATTTTTTAAACAAAATGCATAAGTTTAAGAACAAAAGCAATTTGTTCTTAAATTACATAAAAGCAGACAACAGATTTTTTTTGACTTCAGAATTAGAAATTAGACTATATCAAAGCATGGACAATGAGGAATTTTCAGAAAGCCAACAAAAGCAAATGAGTAGTTTTTCTTTCTCCAGCTGGCACCATTAAGTGAAGGCATTTAGAGTAGAATGGGCTTTGCATTCAAATATCAGAACTGATAACTAGCACAAATGTAACTTGCAAATGCCAGTGAGAGAAAGCAAAGAGTTAGAGGTGAATTATGGTAGGAAAACAACCTTTGCAACATGCCAGCCCAGTAAATGCCTAGGAAAATCATCTAGTCCTCTTACCTGTGGTCAATCCTCCCCATCTTCTGGTGTGATTTCTGTCTCTTTATGTACCACTACTTTGGTCACTGACATGTCAGGGTGCTGCTCTTTGGCTTCTTTAATTGCCTGAGCCAGCGCCTATCCCAAGGAAACCACAGAAGGGCAAAAACAAAAAGGAGGTGGAACATGCATGATCAGTAGCAAGGTGGAGAGATTCATGAGATATTACACAATTTACAAATGAGGAAAATGATTAAAATATGAAATATACCATCACTGATTAAACTACTAATCCACTTTAATTTAAGGCATGCCTGTTTGAATAGTATCTTTTACAGCCATGTTAAGAAATGTTTTGTTTGGTAGTCTTCAGGGTAGTCTCGAACAGCTTAGAGATTTTACCTGATCATGATCAATATCTGCATCTCCTGTGATGACTATTCGTTTTTCAATTCTTGTCTCTGAGATGCCTCCTTTCACAGTCTAAATGGGAGGGACAAATGCATGTCAGTACCTTGCTTTAAAGAGTGCTGTGACCCATTTGCAGAATGATCAGGTATCCAGATGTGACCAGACTGAACGATCTCAAACAGAGCACATGGACAACCCTGAACTGCCATTGGTGCAGCTCTGGAGTTGGCTGGCTGGCTCTGAATTGGGATTGGAGCTCTCCAAGAGTCTTCCCAACACTGAAAATTTTGTTATTTTAACCAACTTGGATATATCAGGAGAGATACTTGTATGTGTTGGGTCAAAAATGGCAGGTATTAGTGGTAAATTCATCCCATTAAGAGAATGGACATACAGACAGCTCATGTTAAGACCTAGTTAAGTCCTACTGCAGGCTTCAGAAGGACAGAGAGGCTGTATGGCATTTGTATAGCTCATCTACTGAAGGGTGAATTGGACTGCAGAAAGATGACATCCTGTCCTCAGTGAACCTAGGTAGGAGAGCTGTCACTGTAAAGATAAGGTTACTGTTTAGGGGCGACCTGTTACTAAGATGCTACCTTGAAACTTGAAAGACCCAACATCATTTGTCTGTTTGGCCTTAAGTTTTCATCTGGGTATGGGAAAGCTCCTTATGGGACAACACAACTCAACCGCAATGTCTGAGCTGACTGAACATTCCATTATGAATACACTGTACAGATTTATTTTACCATTTCAACACCATGCAGAGATAATAGCTCAGTACTCAAAAACAGGATAGTCCTGTCAATGCACCCTCCCACTCAGGAAAATGATTCCTTCATTGCAATCAGTTGATACCGTTGTGGCTACACTGCTCCCAGTTTCAGAGAGTATCTGCAGCTAATTCAAGTGCTACTGCACAGCAACATTTTGTTCTTATGTAGGTATACCCTAAGGGTTTGTGTTTTTTGGGACTGCTGTCAAGTCCTTGGATGATAGGTTAATCAAGCTAGTACACCCAAAGACAAGTGAATGAAGACAGGTACACAAAATAGACAGGATTTTGTCCAGAGATTATAAACATGTGCCCATGTTTTAAAATAAATTGAACAAAAGCTAAGAAAACTTTTTTCCTTCTGGAAAAAAAAAAAAGCTCCCTGATTTCAGGACTCACTTTGGTGATATGTGTAGTGGTTGTAGTGCTGGTGGTTTCAGATGTGATGGTTTGTGCACTCATCAGCACACCTGGTTCTGAGTCAGCACCACAATCCACCTAGAGAAACAAAAAACAATCATCAGAAACATGCTCCTGCACAGCGAGAGAACTGAATTTCCATATTTTTATCATATTTTTATTGTTCATCATAAAAAGAATACTTAATAAAAGGGAAATAATTGCTGTTAGAGTAATCATGTGCCAGTATTTCTCTCTGCATAATGGCACCACTTCTAGAAAGACAAATGAGACAGTGTGGTTTTGGCACCTGCAGTTTCATCAGTGTTCTCAAAAAGCCCTACATCAGGACATGACAGTGACCTTCAGATATGCTATAACTATGTACATCCTCCTTGTGCTAATATTTAATACTTGAACAACTTACAACAGTTTACACTAAGGCATACACTTAAACATGGATGAAGAAACATTGGTTCCTTAAAGCCATCCTAAATTAGACCCTGGCTTTTGAATAATTTCTTACCTGTGAAGACTCGTATGTAATGGTTTTTGTTTCTGTATGGACTACTGGCACTTCCTTTGTTGAAATTTCAAGATTTTCCCCCCCAGCAGAAACACTACTGAAACTGATAGTCTCGGTCTTCACAACTGGTGACTGTGTGAACAGAAAACAAAAAGGAATTGGAACATTTAGTAAAGCCTCTGGATTTCTGAGTATATAGTCTTGCATGGGGAAAGAATTGGGGATGAATAATAAGTGCTCTGCATTTTTAGGAAAATAAAAGAGAGACAATCTCTTAATTATAATGGTACATACATATATATTATGCTGGCAGTATTTAACACTACCCTGGATTTCCGGAAAACAAACTTCAGGAAAGATGTAAACATTACACATTTTCTCAGAGTGAGAAGAGAACAAATCCTATTCAGGTCTACTTTTCCATTCAGGTCTCAGAAAAAAAAAAAAAAAAAAAGAAAAAGAAAAGAGAAAAAAAAAAAAAAAAAAAAAAAAAAACAAGCTTTTTTTTTTTTTTTTTTCCCTTCTGCAAAATAATTCTTGAAATTCTGCAAATAGGGCTAATGTAAGAAGCCTGCATTGCTTGAGACATAGTACAATAATTTAACAATTGTACCAAGCACAGAAAAAAAATATTTTCTGTCTTTGAGGACACGTGAAGATTGCCAATCTTGATGGACTTTCCCAAAGAAAATGCCAGCTGAATTCTTGTTATCCATTGCATAAAAAGCCACCAAATTAGGTATTTCTCTGCAGCATGAAAAGCGCTTTTAGGTAAAATATGCATGGCATTTTGCCAAGGATGGAAACCAGCGACAAGCCTTGCAGGTGCCATGCAAGGAGGAAATAAGAGGAGAAACAAACTGCCTGCTGTAAAGATACAATCATACAAGCCTTGTACTCTTTACTTTCCATGAGAGGAATTGATTTAGTCCACTACTGCATACATTTACAACTCAGCGCGATAACTGATTTAATAATGAGTTACCTCAAAATGAGGTTTTCTTTCCAAAGAATCTGAAACGTGAACTGTTGTACTGTGCTCCTCCGCTTGCTCATGAGAAGTAGCAGCAGCAGCAACGCCTTCCTGTTTGGTTACAGCTTTATCAGCCTCCTCCCTTTTTTCCTCTTTAGCCCCCTCAGTCACAGCAGAGCCCTCCTTCCCTTTCGCGCTAGCAGCTGCCGCAGATGCTGCCTGAGCCTGGGCATCCAGCACAAGTCCAGCCACTTTAGCAGGATCCCCACTTGCATGCACATTCATCCCACGTCTCTCCTCGATAACCACAGTCTCCTGTACAACCTTCGTCACTGCATCCTGGTGTGGCTGAGCTGCTTGCTTCATTTCACTGGAAGCTGTCTCCTGAGATGTCGTTGTGTCTATTCTCTGTAGGGAAAGAGGAAAAAAAATGACCTCAATGTCAGAAGCAGACAACGGTACTTAGAGCAGCTCCTCAGCTTAATGTAGTGTGAACATAAATAAAAATGGGGTATTACATTTTGCCAATTTATTTCTCTCGCATTGATGGATTTTCACTCTGAGGACCTAATTAGCATAGTAGAAATGAAAAATAAAGCAAGAATTACAATTTTTAAAGGTGAAGAGAAATGTATTTTTCTTCTTGGTAGTTTTGTGCGAGGTTTATAAAGGCAAAATACAGCACCCTGTAAAATAACCAAAATAAAGTGAAATAAGATTAAGAAAAAGCAACCAAAAAACAAACAAACAAAACAAAACAAAACAAAACTTTTTTTCTCCTTTTGGTGAAGTTTCTGTTGTGGTCTATTGTAACAAAGGAAAAGGCACAGCAAGTCCATGTGTTTGTTATACAGGCTCTGAGTTATGCATAAAAACAGGAAACAAAAGAAAAAACAAAGTCATCAGTGTGCATTTATAACATTGACAGATGGAATCAAATGGCCACCTGAGCCCAGCTATGTGAAGTAGAAGTAACCCCTCCTATGAACTCTGTTGGTTTTCTGGCGGACTCTATTAAACTGAAGATATCTGAGCCATCCAAGGTTTTTTCACCAGTGGACTGTCTAGTCTAAACAGACAAAGAAATGGAGAGTCATACACAGGAGAAAGGCAGACCCACATGCACAAACACATTAATTGACAAAACTGGAGCCAGAGACAGAGGAAAGGAAGAGAAGGTTGCAGGGGTACACAGGTTGGAAACAGGATAAGAATGGGAAAATAAATTAGAGCAAATTCATAATGGCTGTAGTAAGCAATAGTTACAAAGCATAGTTGTTAGCACTGGCATTTTGCTGGTTCAGGCAAACCTTTTTATCCTTTGGTTAACAAGCAACAGCAGCAATACCACATTTCAGTAACATGGATCTTTAAATAAACCAGAAAAGTTGAAAGCCTTATATAATGCCTGCTTTAGACTGTGGTACAGATTCAAATTATGAGAAAAAAAAAAATAAGCTGGGTTGGCTGCTGTCAACATAAAGCCAGGCAGCAGAACTGAAAGGTAGGGTAGTGTGAGGGTATTGCCTAAAAGAAGTCATGCTTTAATCTTTAAACCCGTGGCGTGAAGTCAAAGCCACTCGTTACCACTACTTTTGATGCAGACGACTCAGTAACATAGTGAGCAGTAGCAATGGTAAATGGTTGTTCTCTGGAATATCTCCACTCTTTCCGGGCAAACACCCCTGCTTTTACAGCTTCACTGCCATGGTGTTTTTCTGTTTTGCCAAGCTGCAAGCTTCCCAGTGTACCATGTAACTGCAAATCCTGATCCATCTTTGGTGTCTTTTTCAAACTCTCCTCTTCAGGACTCTGCAACTGAGATTCTGCTTCCTTTATAGGTGTCAGGGAGTCGGACAGCTTTCTTTTTGTGCTCTGCACGTCGGATCCCCTCCTGGCTTTCTCATCAGTGGCATGCTCTATGATCCCATACTCAGCCACTACTGGAACGATTTTCACAGATTCTTGCACTTCCCCTTCCATTTTTTGCAAAACTTCTACAGAAGGCTGTACTGTTTTCTCTCCCTCTTTAGCTTTACTTGTCATGGTTACAATTTTCCCGGACATGGTATCATAGGACTTTCCTAGGGTGAACATTTTCTGCTTATTCTCCTCTTTGGATTGTATTTCACATTCCAAGTCCTCAAAGCTCTGCATCAGAATGGTACTGGATTTTAATAGCTCAGGTGGAATGCCAGCTTTACTGCTCACAGTCACTACTTTGTATGCCACATTTTTTTTCGATTCACCATCAACTACCTCAGAGGGCATTTTGTCTATAATAACCCAATCCTCAGTGCCCTATATTTGAGATACAAAAGCTAAATTAGAATATCTGAAGGTTTATCTGTGCTTTAGAAGCACTAAAATATGAAGTCTTTTAAGAAATCAATGCTGCCTCGTCTGAAAACATATAATAACTTTTACCACTGAATTTCTTACAGCAGTTATCAAACCAATAAACAATATCACCTTAGGCAAAGTATGATTTCCTTTATAGGTTTCCTCCCCTTAGAGGCCCATATAATGCAGACACACAAAAAAATTATTTTTGCCACACTATGTCTGCAGTAACTTGAAGCAAAGTAAAACGGTGATTGGAACCATCCTGAGGTTGAAAACCATATATCACAATGGTTCATAATGCTACAATTGAAAACAAGTTACAAAAATAGGGCAACTGTTCCCCAGTTGTCACAAACACACTTTTGATGACGTTTTAGAATAGTATGCATTTGTATGTAGCTGTAGTCTGCACTGAATTTCCTTGTTTTTGTTAGAAAGCATCAACCCCCTTCAGCATTATTTAAATTTAGTAACACAGCACAGAAAACTTCATACTACTGAAGATACTGAAATGAACTTAAGGCAATGTCTTTTTTTCTCCTTATGCAAATATGATATGTGATTTGCTTTGACTGTGCAGTCAGCATCCACTTATTTGACCACAAGACCGTAACTTCTGTATTTAACTAAGCAAATGTGTTTTTTAAAAATTGAATGAATTAAAAATAACCTCTAGGGATGATGGGATACTTTTCTGGATAATGATTTGATGAGAAGTAACCAAAGTGCCAGCAGACTCTCCTTCCTGCAGCTTCTTCTCTATCACACTTGGCTAATAGAAAAACCAATAAGAACACAAAGTTCACCATCACTCAACATAATCTGAATTCACTTGACAGTATATAGGAAATTCATTCTAATGACACAAGTGCCCCATTAATCATAACATTCTCATTGTGACTTATGCTGGAAATGCATGCAGAACTGCAAACAATATCCACAAACAGCACCGCGCAGGTCGATTTGTAACTAGTGGAGAAATCAATCTCTATTAGGTAGTCATAAGCTCTGGAGGGGCCTCATTCTTCAGACTTTAGGCCCAGATTACATCTGGCTCTGGAACTTATGAAATTAATAGTAAAAAAAAAAAAAAAGTGGCTTGGAAAGCAAAAAAGATAATACAATAATAAATCATTGCCAGCCTATCTGACCATATTTCAAGAAAGTATAATTTGTTTTTACCTGCATTTCAAGGAATGTAGTACCTCCCTTCTGCAAAAATATGAGTTTTTCTGATTTTTCTCTTTCTTCTTTGGTCTAATGTCAGGGGAATAAATGGTTTTAGTAAATGGAGGGCATATAGTCCACTATGCTATACAATAGTTTATCAGACTTCTTTACTCTATGAATTATTAATTGCATGGTAAGTTAGGAAACAGAATTACACAGAATAATTTCACACCAAAGAGGTTTTCAAACAGTCTCTCCCTTTTAAGGGCATTCAGATGAATGCAAAGCGGACATGAGCATACAGTTTGTATAGCAGGAAAAATAGCAAACTGAGTAATACTCAGGTGTGGATGCACCTGACTTAATCCTATGTTATTCACTTAAATGTGTCTGGTGCCAACTTACGTGGCTTCCATCAACAGCCAAAGAACAGGACCCTCCACCTTACCCAGGCTTTATCTTTTTCCTGAGTTTACAGCTTTCTCTGGTGAAGCAGACAGAAGGTGTGCTCTGCAAAGATTTTGGCTTGCCCTTTCTCCTTACAGGTGTAAGAGGTCTCAGAATCTTTTCCACATGCCGGAAGCTAACCATTGCTCTATTACCTGATACAACACGGTAACAATTCCTCTTTAGCTTTACCCTGTCTATGCTTTCCCAACACTGTAAGAATAATGAGAATTTCTCTGCAACTTCACCAACTCGGAAACTTTAAAATGGTGGTAAGGCTCAATTTCCTAAGCCTTTCAAGCCTGGGCATAGGTATTTCTCAGTCAGACACTCTTGGCCATTCTCCCTGCTTCTGGGCTGGCCACCTTCTTCATTTGGCTGGAGCACATAAGCCCCCACACAGCAAAGCAGGTTTCTTGACAAACCCTTTCAATCCACTTTAAAGGCTGGTGTATACTTTAGACATGTAAATGCAAGTAATACAAGGGCATGATAAAAAGGTACCATTTTAAATTCATATACTCCGCTGTACTTGGGAAGAAAGGGTCATGCTTAAAGAAAGATACAGAACTTCTAGAAACTAGAGATGGAAAGGGAGAAACGACTCAGCTACCTGACTGCATTGGGAGGCATAACTTCTTCATTTCTAAGGTGCTGGTTTAATTCAACTGAGGCCAGACTAAACATTGTTAAGGAATCTGTTAATATGATGGCTTTCATGTTCTGCAGCCATCTGAGCACCATTATAGCAGACATTTAAAACAATTTCTTATAACTAAATAAAACCAAAGAATTTCTCCTACTATTGTGAGAAACCACTTAGTGACCAGGAAGGCTTAAAGTCAGTCTGACCAAACACAAACATGCCAAACAGTCAAAATACACATTTTGAAAGGCGCATTTTCCTCTCTGTTCTTGTTTTATTATATTAATCTTACAGAACTAGTTGTAACAGCTTTGAATACACTTTTAAAGCAGCTACTCTGAAATAAACATGTAGCTTCCTTGACTACATTGAGCTACTGTGGGTCTAAGTGCTCTGAATTTTGACTGCCCGTGCATTTCTTTGTAGATGCCATGGTGCTGATTTTGACTTTGCATGGTTTAAAGCAGGACATTCAAAGTGAAACCATCTCACTGAACACAGACAGAATTACCTACAACATGGTAGCTCGAATGCACTCATATTTTTTCATAGAAATACCTTCATTTGAATGAGATTTTATGGGACAGCTGTGGTTTACTTAGATGTATGTAAGATATAGCAACTGGACATTGCTTTTGAGGAAGTCCTTTTCATCCAGTAAGAGAGTTACCAGCTGGGGATATCTCTTGTCCTTTTCCTTTCCAAGTGGATGGTTAAGTTAGGATGTCTTTTCTCAGGGTAAAGGCTACATAACTGTAATGTTTTGCCATGCCCGTGCATTTTAATAAACATTTTGTTATTAAATTTGCATAATAATAAAGACATGAAACAAACTCAGAGGTTATGTTTGTTTCACCCACACTCCTCTGATTCAGGCTCAGTTGACCAGCCACTCCATTTTCAATAGTTTCTCACATCTTTAATATGTTAGATGCATCCTGTTTATTATAATTACATTATTTCCTTTAAGACAGAAAACCTGTATTTTCAACTACAAACTTATTAACACATTTGTAGGATCTATTATGATTCCTGAACAAGACAGCAGGAGTAAAATTAGTACTCCCATCACACTAGTGCTCTCTCCAAAAGGTAAGCCCTGGGCACTGAGTCAGCTTTTTCAGTATTTTAGTACAATCTGATGGCCACTCTAATGCAAGTCAGATAAATGCCTCTATCAGACACTGGATAGATGGATATAACGTGGGAAAAGAGGGGCCTTTTTCTTGGCAACATCCCTTACCCTAACAGGAAGAAGGAGAAGTTGACATGTTATCTGCATGCCTCCCCTTAGAGTTACAGGTCTGCAGTGCCAACCTCTAAGGTGGGAAAGCAGAAGACTCCTTTGAATTATACTTTCTAGCCAATCTTGCTGAGTTCCTTACAACAGTAAATCATTGAAATGGTGTCAGAAGCAAATTTTAGGAGCAGTTCCTGATCCTAAAAAGCAAGTGGTAAAATAAAAGATGATTCCTGTGAAACAGAAACCAGATAACCTCAATGGAATAAAAATTAATCTTCATGCATACCACACAAGCAGGCTTCTGTTTGCTCTACTAGACTTAAGACACTATCTGCTTGTTTTGAACACCTATACATTTTAAGGCAACCGTAACGTTACATCATTACCTCCACATCTCATTTTCTACCCACAACCTAAATAAAACACAGAGTTTTAATCAGCAAGTTTCTTGTGAACATTTCAGGCTGCATGGTTATATTTTTTCCTGCATACGCACTGCATGAAAATGTGCACGCTTAGCAATCTGCACTGGGTCTTCAATAGGTATCCAGCAGACAGCAGCAACTACCAGCTGCCCTACGGAAGTGGCCAAGCAGGCCCAATTATCATCATTATTTCTTCTTCACCTTCAAAGACTGACAGAGTTCTGCCCTTTGCTCTGTATTTTCTTGTCAGGACTGGTACTGTACCCCCATCCATGCTGCTACACCACTGCTCCCAAACAGTCACCATTATTTAAATTTCCCTTCAATCACCATCATATTTTCTTCATGCATGGCTGGACTTCCTCAAGCTCAATGAACCTGTAACGAAGCCTGTGTTTTGCACCCTCAGAGAGACCCAATTCTGCCAGGTGGTTTGCAGTGAACTTTGCACTCTACCTATACATATATATATATGTTTAGATAAGCTACCTGCTCTTACTCATACCTTTGCTGCTAGAGCCTGTGTCCTGAGAAAAGGGAGCACCTGCAAACATGGGGAGGCCTCTAACATCTCCTGAGAGCTACTGTAAGTAAAAGTGAATACACAAATACATCGTGAAGCCTTTCAGATCGCGCTGACCTCTTCAGGCACTAGTGGTTCAATCATAGGAGCCTCCTCCTGCCTTGCTGCAAGCCGAACGGGAGATGTGGAAAGCCTCTTTTCCCACTCATTAGACACAGCTGTTTCTGTGGAGGTTTCCAAGAAGGTTCGTTTCAGCTCGCTTATATTGGTCTGATGTTTCATCAGATCTTCCTGGGTTTTGTCTAGGTCCTAGATAGTTTTAAAAGAATAGAGCAGTTTGTAATACATCCTAAGCTGGCCAAATTTCAGAGCCAAAACACGTAACTCGGTTAGTAAAGAGGAAAGTAACATCTCAGGGAGCCGGGGAGCACAGCACTAACACAACACTCTGTGAAAATGTGGCATTTTGAAAGGTAACAGCATAGCATATCTTGTACAAGTGGGTATAAAAATACTCTTAAAGAGTTTATCTGTATCACTTTAATTTACACCTGGTAAAGAGGCTTAAAACAAACATACATATGCGCGTGGAGGCACACACACATACGCGCACACATATATATATGTATTTATAGTACAAGTTAGAGGAGTCATCATAATCTGAGAAAAAAATATCTACTTAATTTATTAGCAGGTGGGAATACACAGGTCATGCATCATAGTGCAGATTCACAGTTTACCACTAAAACTAACACACATGTACGACATGCACTGGTATATACCAATACCAACCTCTAACATAAGATTACTATGTTTGACATACACATTTTCACCCTGTATTCGCTTAATCAGACTATTCTGAAAGAAGTGAAAAAGAAAGGGAAAGGTAAGGGACACAGTATTGAAAGGATACAAAATGCTGTTTCTACACATTTCTTCACAGAGAACTGACAATAGCATGCTGAGAGATATGAACACCTTCAACATCAATACTTCAGTAACACTGGGCCTTTTGTTTCTGTACCTGTGCCTTTAGATCTCCGTCTTCCTCTTGATCCGACTGCCAGCATGAGAAAGATTTGAAAAAATACCTTATCCATTCATATTAACAGAAGGCTTTATGAAAAGTTGGTCAGTGGACTAGGTTCAGATTACATTTTACTTTAAGAGCTTAAGGAGAATGAGCAGACACAGTAGCTAACTGTGCAGTTCTCCTAAACCAGAGCAGGCCTCCTCTTTTCAAATTTGTTAATTTTGAACACGGGAGTATTCAACATTTCCCTTAAAATTTTACATTATAATTTTTTAACTTCCATTATTTAATTTTCCATTACCATAGGTGCGCTTGACTTTCAGAGATCCTGTAGCTATTTGTGGAGTAGCAGTTGGACCTTCTTGCTGAGATAACTGCAGGTTTAGAACCAAATGGCAACAGCAAGTTCTTTGGAAATCTATAATCCCCAAATTTAAACGTACGAGGACATCTCCTGAGCCACGGGAAATGTTTTGTGTAACTCATCAAGGGTAAACAACGTGTGACACTTTCTACAGAACAAACCACATTTTATTTGCTAAAAATGCTATTTCCCTAACCTCAGTCCCACTTCATATTTATATAAATGTATTTCAAATTCAGTCTGTATATATTCTTTCAGGATCAATCTGCCATGGTTCTGGAACTGGACACATACCACATTAGCTTCAGCTCAAATTTTCAAAAGCAATACAATATGGACTGCCAAGACAGCTCATTTTCTGAGGGTTTAATTTTCAGATGGCAAATATACCAAACTTTCTGAAAATCAGTTGTCCATAAGAAAAATGGTTCACAAAATCTTCTCCCCTAAAATAATGATGGAGTATTTCATGCAAAAAAATATCATACATTTTTGCTAAATAAACTGAACAATTAAAGTGTCATGGCTTTAGGATTATATTTTACTTTCTGTACGGCTCACAGCCTGAAGCTATAGAGTGTAAAAGGTACTTCAAAGCATTTTGTGCTCCTGACTAGCCTCTACAGACATTATGTTGTTACTCCATGTGGATTCTGATAATGCCTGTGCCACTATTTTATTGTTAATTTTTCATGCAGTTCTAATTAGTGAAATGACCCACTGAAAGATCTTTATCTGTTGACTACTCCATAACTCAGTTCAAATCTATTCTATTTACAGCCAAGGCCAAATTGTCCTGATACATCATATAGAGAATTCTTCCTTGATGATAATTGTAACAGTCTGAAATATTAATGAGATCTTACTGAAAACCTACAGTAGTGTTTGCAGTAAGGCTCTGTCTTCTACCAGATGTCAGACCAAATTCAGCTCATGTTTGCAGCTGCAACCATATTAATTATGAAAACATTATAAACACTTCACTGGAGTCACACACAGTTGAATTTGCCTGCACAGTCTACATACTATGTTATTGGATATGAAGCTTATCAGTACCAAGAAAACTCCCCCCTTTTTTTTTAATGTACCGCATATGAAGACAATACCTGCCTGCTGTTGGCGGTACACACATCTTTGAAGATGACACGTGAAATTAATTGCATTGAAAATATTTATAATCTGAAAATACCTTTTTTTTTTTTTTTTCAGAAAACTCGAAAACTCTGCTTTACTTCCCTCCCCAGCCTCCCTCTTTCAAACAGACTGTAGATTATAAGAGCAAAGTAACAAACATAAAAAAGCAGGACATGACCTGGCCAGCCTTACCGCCCAGGTAGGTAGCGTTTGCATGGGCAATGCTGCTACCATCCTGCTATCTGTGCAAGACAGCATGAGCTTTGCAGCTTCCAGATAAAAAAGTGAAATAAGATGAATCTGAAGGGTGCCCTGAAAACTCTGCTCGCCAAGGGAAGCTCTTGCGCTCGCACTCAGACATGCATGGAGTGGGGTACCCTACACTGCAATAGGAGACATGCATTTTAAGCACTCATGCCCAGTAGGGTCAGGGAGAGATGAAACAAAAGGCTCTCGCTTTCACTAACTGGGTGCCGGGGACTGTACAAACCTCGGTGGCAGTGGTCTCACCATCAGCTGCAGTATCCGTCTGCTCACTGTCAGTCTATTTTGTTAGACAAGTAACCAGGTTCCAAGAGGAAGGCAGGAATAAAGAATAAACCCATCTCATCAGTACACGCGGGCCACATGGAGAACTGTTAAATTCAACATCCCTGTGAACTGCATTAGCATTGCTTTTCAAACCACGCACAAGTCAAAGAAGCAAAATAAAAATGCTATATTAGTAAACAGAACAGACTCAGAGGAAGACTCAAGGCATACTGTACACAGTATATGGCTTTACTGTAACAAATTTATAAGCCAAACAAAATGTTACAGGAAAAGTGTTATTTGAGTAGCAGATTTTATTTTTAAGAAAGCCAGGTGGCTTGAAAAAAAAAAGGAAAAAAAAATTCTAAACAAACTTTTCCTCCCATAAATTTTTTTTTAAAGAATATTATTTATCAAGTTTTTGTTTTAGCCAATATAGATTAATGGGTTGCTTGACTTTTTATCTGGAGGGTGAAAAGATAATTAAGTACAAACAAACAAAAAGGCTACTTTAACAGTCACCTGACTTTCAGCCCCTCATTTGTACAGAAGGTGTCTTGTCTCCAAATCTATACACTATGAGGCTGTCTGCATTACCAAGGAGTAGAAATAACCATACCCTCAGCCCACCTACTGCCTGTCTATGGAGTAAAGGTAGGTAGGGCTCAGATCCCACTTGGTTCCAATAACGAGCAGCTGACATTGTCACCGATAGTAAAAAAAGTAAAACTGTTATTAAAAACAACAACAAAAAAAAATCAAAATACTTCTCATTCCATTTAAGAATATGGACAAATGCAGGAGAAAAATAAAAATAACTCCCTCCACCCCACAACACTCACTGGGTACAAGTGATAAAAAGGAAACAAAGCACAGCATTACACAGACTGATCTGTTCCTGCTTTGCTCTGGTAGCACATTGACACCATGAATAACATTTTAGTGGAGAACCCAAGTGTTGAGGCGTAAATAGAGAGTCAAGTGTAGGTTACTACAGGCTGAGAAGACAGCTTGAATGACAATTTTTGATGTTATACAAGTTTACGGAAAACTATTAAATAATTAAAGGGCTCCCTAATGCCCTAGACTGGCACATACAAGTTGTTTTAATGTCAGTGAAGGCTTTTGTTCTGATTAGTGATTTTTTGTGGTTCTTAGATAATCTAAAGTAACACCAGAAGGCAATTTAAGGTTAGGACAATATATATACATCAGTATAAAACAGGAGAAATAGGCAACCTTCTGCAAGACACGGATGATCAGTCTAAGTTTAAATTTCCTATCTTCTATCATTTTCTGACAACTGCAATGGTTCATAACAATTCTTTTTTTGATGTTTTCACTGCTTTATTCTTTATCATTCCTTTCTTCAAATAATTTGTATTACTTGTATGACAGGCAGAAGAAGAAGCAGATATTTTGAACTATTGGGTAAGTGCACGAATGCAAGTTAGATGCAATTTTTCAAGTAATAATCACTCACTAGACAGACCACTTTTATTTTTAAATAAATCTGTACTGCCAAAATAGACTACCTATCTGGTCAAGCTGCTTTCACTAAAGTGTTACAAAACATTTCTCTGAAAATTGTTTCTTTATTAGCAAAGAAGCTCACATCTTTAAAACATAAATAACTGTATGGCAACATGAAAAAAAACAGCTATGCATTGTCACTACTATTAAAAAAAATAATTAATAAACCTAAGCATTTGAAAATAATTAAAAGATTTGTGTCAAGGCATTGTCATGTGAGTCTGGCACATACTGTGCACTTAAGAAATTGAAGCTGGGAATGTTAGTGAAAAGTCAATAACAATGCTAGCTATTAGGGTACCAATGCAGAAACTAATGAAATCAAAGGGGACAGATCCTATCTCTGACAACACAGACTCCCTCCAAATGCACTGTTCAAGGGATGATGGAGCTCAGCAAGGTATGAGATATGGCCTGTAGCTCTTATAAGTGCCTTCTGCATCACCATGTGCAGTATTTGGTGAGCTGGAAGCACATTTGGGGAAAAATTTATTTCCCCATAACAACAATGAAGTCCTAAATAAGACATAAAACTCTGTTCATTGTAACATACATGTCTGCTAACAAGCCAATCAACAGCCGTGGAGCAGAAGTCAGAATTACTGGGTTACTGGAAATAAAGACTGTTGCAGAGCAGGGAAAAGTGAATTACGAGGCTCAGCAAGGCAGGTGCCCTCAGCAGCAGGGATTAAGAAAGGTTGGGCTTGAATCAGAGAGGGGCTGCAGTGCACTGCACGGCAGGCAGCCGCTGCTTGTGCTCGTGGGCAGGCGAGGGGCAGGAAGGGAAGAAAAAGCAGCTACCTCCTGAGATGATGTGGCTGCACATCCTGTAGCTTGTGATCATAATTGCTGTGATTTGTTTTGCCAATGTAATGCAGACATGCCCAAATTTAAAACATACTCACTTTCATGCAATATTTTGAACAAGAAATACCCCCTGGATTAGGCACAAGTCTGTGTTGTCTGCCAGAAAGCAGTGCCAGAGTAATCACCGTCATGAAAAGGCTACACTAAAAAGCCTATTTTGTACATTTTTATGCTCAATACTTCCTAATTTTACTACGAAAAGAAATGCTTATTTCTGAAAGAAGAGCAGACAAATGCATTATATAAACACGGCCTCATTATTGCCTCTGGAGCTGGCACTGTATTAATGCTGCTATTGCTATTAGATTAATCCAAGTGCAGAGCTAATGCAAATTGAGACATAAATGCTATCTCAAAACAAGGACATGAAATGAGACAGCAAAATTTTGGATGCTTTATATCAGAAATTACATATTATTACTTATTTGTTAGGCATTACGGAGCCAAAAGCATCTAAAGGCAATGTTTTTACAAGATAAATTGATGTAACTTTTGGCTTTCCATAAAAAGGAAATGAAATCCTGCACCAAGTCTTACAAAAACAGCAACGGCAGATTTCACAAATGTTTAGAAGCACAAGATATTTATTGAAACCAATAGTGCGATGGCATAGACAAGTGGCCCATACAGCTTTTACAAATGGCCAGCTGGTCTGCAAGTATCTGATCTGGTGTTTTTACATACAAAGCAAAAATGTATTGGTACATTTGAGGATGAAAGAAAAAAGGAAAAAATGAGAAAAAACGAACTCATTATTTTATTCTGTCAACTGAGAATAACAAGGTACCATCAGAAACAGAGACCAGTTACTCTGTTCCTTAAACAAGCAGATTCCTTTTCTTCTTCTGGATATATTATTATGTCCATAGCTCTCAGAAGCACTATAGATTCTTCTTCTCCTGCCGTTGGTTTATCATCTTGCCTGTGATAACCCTGGCAACTTGAGGCATTCATCTTGGCAGTGCTAATTTAACAATGGTAAAGGGCCCACGTGGCATGCTCCCGTAACAGCTGTCCCAGTCTGAACTCTCACTGATACATTGGATTTAAGTGTGGGAAAACAATTTAATCAGCAGCAGAGATGGAATTATGGCTTAAAATCCAGATGCAGGTTCTGCTGGAACAGAAAGCCTCTCCTGGACTTGTGATACAGTTGATGGCCTTTTGCAAAAAGCTGAGTCTGACTGAATTTCAAACACCCTTAAGTTGGTGAGGGTGCTTATTGTTATTGGCTAGCTACTTGTATATGTATATACATATAAATGCATATGTAATTATGCATGAAATTGTACTTTTTCCCCACTATTTAGATGACTATTCTAACATGCCCTAGGATGAACTGATAGGAAAAAGGAGAGATCTTGGTGGGTCAAACACCATACTTCAGAGCTGATCGGTGACAATTTGTTTAGTGCAAGTCACTTTGCATCAGCTGACACAGTTTGAACCAAGCCACTTACACAGTGTTGTGCCTAACCCTGGGCCCCAAGCTGCACTCCCAACACAAGAAAAAGAAAAAAAAGGGGGAAAAAAAAAAAAACAAACAACCAAAATCAACCCCAAACCAAAAACCCCATCCCTTCTAACATATCAGCACAGACAGAAATGAGGCTCTGAAAGTAGGACCACTATTGCAGCAATCTAACACTGGTTAGGACTGAAGCACTGAACACAAAAAAGAGTGTGTTCGATGCCGAGGTACACACCTCTTCCTCTGAACTGTCACTCAGGTCATTGGCAAGTGAGGCACTCAAGGAGGCCGCCTTGGGCTCCAGGTAGCAGAGGCACATAGCCAGAGGAAAGGAGAGAGTGAGGGCATATGGCACTGAGAAAGAGGCAGAGAGCAGAAAGAAAAAAATGAAGAGGAAGCAAGGCACGAGGGAAGGGGAGCGGATGGGAAGGTAATGCTGCACACTGGCAGGCAGGAGGTTGGTTTCGGAGAGGTTAGGGAGTGACAGGTAGCCGTCGTCATCCAGGAGAGAAGGGAATGACTCAGGAAGTTGCAAGGAGAAGGAAAACAAAGTCCCGCCTTTGCTGGCTTTTTGCTTATAGCCGAAACCCACGTCTTGCTCAGCGGAGCAAACTCTGCCTTTTCTGTCGGAGTCCGGCTCTGACTCCCCGTGCTTTGGAGCACCCTCTTTAGGCGACTCGCAACCTAATGACTTTTTTCGAGCGCTCTCCTTGCATCTCCTGCGAAGCTTTGCTGAAGATGCATGAGGGCCAGGCTGCGAGGATGGCGAGGAGTGGCGTGAGTCAGTGCCAAGCAAAGGTGGCTGGTGACAGAGAAAGAGCAGCAAACAAGGCGCAAAAGCAAAAGGACAAAAAGAAAACTGTCATTAGTTAATTTTCTTCCGTGATGAGAAATAAGATATATATATATATAATTATAAGCAGTACTTTAACACCACAGCTTTTCACTGAGTTAAATGTTGCATGTTCCCATGCTGCATACCACATATATTAGTGAATAATGGTTACAGCTTACAAAAGGCAACTTCTCAGTTCAGCATTTGTCTAGTCATCTGCAGTACATGATATAAATAAAAATCTTCATGGCCATATGTGGAGGTGGAGGCGCTGCCAATTTCCACTTTCTGCACAGCTTGGTTCAGATGTTAAGGAACTTTCAAACGTGAAGTACATGGATAGCAACAAAGAAATGGGAATGTATTCCTAATACCAACAGTGCTTGTGATGCTGCCCTTACTCAAGTCGTGAGGAGACAGAGTTGGTACCAGATGTCTTGGAGAACCTCCATAGTAATTTTTAAGACCCCAAAGGTTTTAAACTGTGTGCTCAATTTCCTGCATTGCAACATTTAAAAAAAATGCTAGAGCTAATCAAAACACATTCTGGTTTTGTTGGGGTCAGAAGAAACTGTATTAGGTCGATACTTCGCCAAGCAGCAGCTCCCCAGCCCACCTCTTCCCATTGCCCAGCCCTGCCCTCACTCTTCACACCCCACCACGCTGGCCCCATGCATGGCCAAGCATCTCTGTAGTCAAAAAGTAACCTTTTACCTCAAGAGAAAAGACAAAAAAGTACCCAATGCTTTTGCTACAAATTTTACTACAATGCAAAAAGTATCAACTACCAACAAGCAGGCTTTGCTTTAATGCACCATTTTTAGGGCGTTCAACAGGTCTTTAAGATAATTCAAGGACAAATATAAAGGTATAAGCAGGGATGTAACTCAGAAGGAGGGTACTTCTTTCTTGCTGACACACTCCCTAGCAGGCAGCCACAATCTTTAGGCACAAAAAAGCCAACGGTTGCCACCAAAATAACCCCCTACCATAGACTTGTCACAATGCTGATGGATAGATATTAGACATTTTGGCCAAAGTCAAGTAGGTGCACTTAGGTAAAGTGACAAACTGGCTCTTTGACCAAACCATAAGTACCTGAGTTCCTCCACTGCTCATCTTCCTGAGGAGCTTATAAAAGGAATTTCAATTGCACTCACACTCCAAGCTCCCAGGAGCAAAATGACTTCAAAGCCCAAACTGCTTTTGTCTGCACAAGACGGTGCAAAATCTGAGCCAACAAGCTGGATCAGAGTTTTATACACAGGTGGCATCAATGATACCTACTAAGCCTAATCTTTACCAGTTATACTAACAGCAGGAATGGGATTTCAGCCTAATATTTACATGCAGGAGTTCATTCCCCTCCCCCTGATATTTTGCTTCTATCTTTTCTTTTACGGGAACAGGTAAAAAAAAAAAAAAAAAAAAAAAAAATGTATGTATCTATCAGTTCAGGCATTTCGCATTCCAGAATTAAGCAATCAAAACCTAGTCTAACTTCAAGAAATACCTTGTGAACTTAAGGCAGTAAATGCAAGCCAAAATCTAATGCTAATGGACCCATAGGACTTCATGTGAGCTAAATACATAGAACTTCTCTTTATGTTGTAAAGGCAAAAAAGCCAAAGTAGATTTTTTCTTTGCTAATGCAGACTATTCATTTATGAATAGTCTTTGCAGCATGAATAGTTTTGCAGCATTAATATTTAGAATAACTTCTGGTGCTTAAACACATATGGATAAAACAAAGAAAAAATGTCTTAGTGGGAAATCTGCAAACCTACACATATATCTTTAAGTAGAAATATGATTGCAAACTTGTCTTGTGTTTCTTGAGATCCTATTCTCTTTATAATAACTAAATGTTGGCAGGTCCAGTGGAAGAAGGACTAAGATCTCTATATTCTTACAGGACTGAAGTTCTGTTAACAGGTGTTTTAAACAGAACCCACCTCTTGGGCATTAAAATTCATCCATTTGTGCATGTTTAAGTACTATTTTAGGAAAAGTGTTTTCCTAAAAATAGCCCTATTTCTAGCCATCAATAAGGAACATAGGATCTTTGAAATGCAGCTGAACCTCTCCATTGACCTAAATTAACAAACACTTGGAATGGAATTATTTTATATTGGATTTTTTTCTGCATATTTGATTTTCATCCATGTTTCTCCATGTAGAAACTAATGGAGGTTCAAGGAGATCCTACTCAAATTTTACAAAGATTATTTTTTTAATAGCACAATTGCAGCCCACAGTTTCAAAAGAAAATATTTCCTCATCTGCAGTTTATGTAGTTCCATTTGTTTCTGATTTCTGTACCTTAATTGCAGCTTTTTATCTGAGGATCTGTACCCTTAGCTCATTATATGTACCTTGTTATATGATAAGGCTAGAAGTTCAGGCTCTCAGATTTGCATTCATAAACAGTTATGTGGGTATAAATGTGTACATAAATTTTTTTCCTCATACATGAAGAGAGTAAATCTTGCACATTTAGCAAATACGTTCCATACAACACATTTTGAATGCTATCCCAGATTCAATATTTCATATTGTTTTCTTCTCTTCAGTGTATAAGAAACAGATGACATTTTACACTCAGTCTTTTCTGATTCTACCTTATTTCTCTTCATTATCTATCTCTGAAATACAGCATCTTCTTTGTCCCTCTGATTTACTTTCTAATATCTCAGTAGATGTAATCCACAGCTGTGTGTTTTATATACATGTGGTGGTGGTAGGATTGGGTTTGGTGACTCACAAATCAAATTTAACAACTGAGTAGAGAATCATCAACAAAAACAGTTTTCTTCAGTGAAAATTTCAAAATAGGGAAGTAAATGCTTTTGTAAGCCAGAAAAATGTTTATCATAGTATGTTCATACCCAAAAGGAAAAAAAATAACTCATTGAAATATATGGAGGGAAACATACTGCTATGAGAATGAAATGAGAAAAATACAATAGTTTAAAGCACAGAACTATGTATAATGACACAGAACTACTTTGTTGCCCTGTCAAGAAATAGAGAACTTGATGCCCTTACTAATGTCAAAATACAACTGAAGACCAAAAGAGCAAAACATTAGGCTATTTTCTGTATATTTCTTAGAGAGCTCCTGAATGCCATGTAAAAAACACACTGATAAATGCATTTGCTTTTCCAAAAGCAGTCCAAGTCAGGAATTGGCTTCTACAACGTCATGCAAAAAGACTATACAAATATACAATTTGATTCAAGACATGTATATACATGTACATACAACTGTGTATATTTTATGTTTCTCTTACTGCATTAGGTATCTTCTCCCTTCCTAACCATTCTGTGCTGCTCCAAGCACTCTCCAGGCAGGTCAGTTTAACAAAAAAAAAAAAACTAAAAACTCTACCTTTGTGTCATGGCGTATTGCCGAGACTGGGGTGACTTCCTCTGCTCTTTTCTTTTTGCCCTCTTCATCATCTTTTTCTTCTTCTGCCTTTTTCTCTGGCGTCACAGTGGTTATCAAGTTGGTCTGAGAGATGCCCTTTGTTGTGGCGTACTGGCCAGTACCAACCTCTGCAGCAGACACAGAATCCTTCATGTATATTTCATGGTTTTCATTGACTGATGCTAAAAGCAAATATTTAAAGAGGGAAAGTCTGAAATAGCTTTTGCTGAGAAGCTGCATAAAATTAAAAAGCTGGGTTAGTAAAACATTCAGATATTGCTGAAAACACAACTATGTCATGTGTCAGGAAACCAGAAGCATGTGCATACATTTAAATAAACTGTTTATGTGAAATAAAGCATTTGGCTTTTATAAGAATAAACACATATTATGGATGTGTATACACACATTACTGTAGCTAATGTGTGCATTACACAGTTGTTAAATGTTAGCAAGCCATTGCTATTGTAGTAAAACATCAGAGAAAAAATAATGCATTGCCATATATATCAGGCAGAAAACATACAAAAAAACAGCTATGACATCAGCCAAGGGGATGGAAGAGTGTTTTTTTTTTTGTTGGTGGTGGTGGTGTTTTTTTTTTTGAAATCTATCAGAATATAGCAATACAGATCAAATGCAGGGTAAGTAATGCACTGTATTGTAGGAAATGACAATACTGATGTAACACACACAATATCTGAGAATCAAGAAAGGTCATCTTTCTACTATCAAGTATTACAGTCTGTCAATTCAGTGAGCTCATTGTCCTAAAAAATTCTGGAAGGAATATTTTAGGATGTAAATGCTTGACAATTCAACAAATTTAAATATATATGGAGGATTTTAAAATAAATAGTAAATTTACAGATAGAATATAAACAATATATTAATATATATCTAGATCCTGCTCTTCACTACTGTGTAACTGATTTCAAATTCACCAGGACTATTCAAATGTGCAAAGTGACTTGCATGCGTAGCAAACCACAGGGCCAAGATCACAGCGTAATCGTGATGCAGAACATTACTGGCATGTTTGTGTTACAGTAACAGCATTAGTGAACAAATCATAAGCATTAATTAAAAAAAAAAAAAAAAAAAAAAAAAAAAAACTCTCTTCCCCATTTGCACTTAGGCAAATTAGCATAATAAAAACCTTGCAGAGTCTAACAAATGCTCGAGAAAAGCTTTCCGATATCTTGTCTCTTGGGTATGAGCTCAGGAGGTGGGAGAAAGCAAAACGAGTAGAGGGAGACATCTTGTTTAGATGTTACAAACAAAATAGTGCAGAAGGGTAATTTCTGCTTTGAGATACATGCACAGCAATCAGGTCACCAGTTGCTTGGTAACGAGCAAGAAGCACATCAGAA
The DNA here is from genome assembly GCA_011075105.1 of Heteronetta atricapilla. Classification (NCBI taxonomy): domain Eukaryota; kingdom Metazoa; phylum Chordata; class Aves; order Anseriformes; family Anatidae; genus Heteronetta; species Heteronetta atricapilla. The sequence goes on from CM021732.1 coordinate 106,869,673, forward strand.
TTAGAGGATTCCAAAATAATTAATGACAAGCAGCATCTTTAGGGGGAGAAAAGAAGGCTTGTCACTAGTACTGTGAAATCAAGGCTTCTCCCCCTCCCCACCATCAGCTATATTCATTGCAATTCATTGGTGATATTCTGCAGGAGAAATCACCTTTTTTTTTTTTTTTTTTTTTCAATATTGTAGTGATTCTAAATTTGGTCTCAGGATTTTTTCCGATAAAAATAAATTGCAACCTGCTTTTACTCAATATCTGACAACAATAACAGCTGATGAAGTAGCTGAGACTGCATCCCATGTTGGTACAATCTAAAGAGCACTAAAAACTTGACTTCCATGAACCATGGAGAATGAAAGAAGGAGAGAGGACCTACTGTTACCCTGCACACATTACTTTCCAACTTACACCCTTAAAAGTAATGTACATACAAAGCCTGCTAGGACTCATCAGAGTGAGGTACTAGGTAACAAGAAACAGGAGTTATTATTCTCTGAAGGGAAATAACTCATTTATGAGTTTATACATATACTTACATTAAAAAAAAAAAAAAACTGTATAGGGAAAAAAAAAAAAGCCAAATTAAACAAAACCCAAACAATAATTTGTGTAAATCCTGTCAAAGCATTGAAGCCAGACTTGCTCTGGAGGGCAAGCCCAGTCTAACAGATTTGGGTACCTTGATCTTCTCACAGGCTGGGAAGAGATCTGCAGGAGTGAGGCCAAGGAATAATGCCCCTGAAGAGTGGGCTCCCAAAAAAATCCTCCAGGCAAACATTTTGTAACTGCAGTAGCAGTAAATTCAGGACATTATTTATCTGTAACCTGCTCATGGCAACCAGTGGGCCGCCACCTTCCTGATGCCCCTCAGTCAGGTCTTTATCCGTTTTCTCCCTCCTGGAAGGAAGCAAAAGTCATAGGGAAAGGACTTGCTTTCCTGTTCATCTCTTTGGGGCTCCTTGGCTTCCCAAGTGGGACATGACTCCTGAAAACCACTGCAGGCAGTCATTTAAAAAAAGGCTCCATGACAACATAGAAGATGCCTTGTTCAAAGCTAGCAAGCATTGTAGGGCCACCTCACGCCTATCACGCTTCATCTGAGACACTTTCCTGCTGCTTTACCCTCTACTGCCCGGGTGAACATTCCATTGCAAGGCCTCATGAACCTAATTTTGAAGTCCAGCTATGCAGACAAGTGTAAGTACTGCCTCTCTTCTCACACAAGCTGTATGCTGCACAGGTCATTAGGAGCAGAAGGGCCAGCTGTACTAACACAGCCTCCGTCCCCAGTACGCAGCAAACGTGCAGGTACTCACATTCTCCTCTCAGCAGAAGCTCAAGGGATATGAGATTGCAAGAGGTTTACACCTAATTTAAAGCAGTGACCACAGTGACTGTAACTTCTGACAAAGTCAATTAAGAGGACCTTACCCCCATCTAAGCTGCGGGACATAGTATAACGTTTACTAGAAGACCGCTCGAAGTAAGGCGCGGGCCGGTCTATGAGCGCGCTGGCTCTTCTCGTCTGAGCCTGTGTCCTGCCGCTGTAGCGAAACTTGGAGCCCAGCGTCAGGAACTTCTTTGGAGGTGCTTCAGGTAGCAGAAGCCTAAAACACACCAAGATATAAAGGCATTACTCCACTTCTTCCACAGATCAGCCTACTGCTTCTGCGAGGGGAGAAGACCACTGCTTCATAACATTATACTTCGGGACAATTGTCTCACAAGTCTGTGCTGAGAAAGGGATCATAAAAAGGCCCACATACAACGCTACAACATTGCTTAGCTAAAGTGCTAAGACCGCAGTGCCATATCCATTCACAGGGATGCAAACATTTTTTAAGGTCAGGTCCTTCCCACTCACTGTATTTTGGCTACAGAATTTGCTATGTTTGCTCCATTTTCCTGCTATGGAGTTTATGCTCTAAAAATTGATTTTCCGTGAAAAATCAGAAACACACAATAATGCACAATTTCTTTTTAGATCTTGTGATAATAAGATAGTGTTTCATATGAATCGGCAGACAATTTGAACCAGAAGCTTTAAGAAAGGAGAGAAATTCTTCAATCCTCCCAAATATCTTGAGAGAGAATCACTGGAGACACTTTTCATGCCACTGAAAACCTTACATTTTGGGTTCTGATTGCTAAAAATCTTTTCGCTGACTGTCTCAGCATAAACTGGTTAATGTATTTATTCCACTGTCCTAAACTTTTCTCAGGTTTTCTTAGATGTTGAAAGCATAGCTGCTTATGCACAGTTGCAAAATTCCTCAGTAATATAAAAATTACAACTATGGATTGCTTATTCTATGTGACTAAATATTACACCACTGCTTACTGTTTGTATTTTCATAGGTAACTAAGTCAAAATCGCTCTCTTTTTTTTTTTTTTTTTTTTTTTTTTAACACATATGTCCCAGTATACATATATATGTTAGCACATATGTCCCAGTAACTTTCCATACAAGTTGTTCTATGTATACAAGTGTAGAAGAGTCCTATGGCTTTCTAAGTATAGTGACCGACAACATCATGGCATAGATAAAGCAAAACAATTAATTAGAATCATATGGTGATTTTAAACATTCAGTATCTAATTGAAATGCTATGAAAAAATTGGGTGAAACATTTCACATTTGTAAGGAGCAATAATCTTTCCTTGTCTGCTCAGAGGCACCTCTTGATCAAAATGACAATTTGCTTTGAAGGGTTTTGTCTCTGCCAAAAAGATTGTTCTTTTCTGTTGCATTTTACGGCACACCTTTAGGAAAAGAAATCGACATACCTGAAAAATGTATGGTGCTCAACACACACTTTCCATAAGCGCTTTGCGGCACGATGATTTGGCAACTTGAACCCAATAGTGCTTTCAAACTGCTCAAACTAGGTGGGAAAAAAGAAAAAGTACACATTTGATGTCGTGCATCTATATTTAGATAGTATGAGCAGGTACACAGGTTAATCTTCACTTCCTCTGTCTATATCACCTCTTTGCAGTCTCATGTATATAACCATATATATACATACTCCACAGACTACTGTCTGGGAAGGAAGCTGTGAGCAGTAAACAAAGGCAGCTTTCAGGGATTACTTTTTTGGGGGGAAAACTTAGATAATGAGGAAGAGGGTTTTGATGCTGACAGTGATGTTTTATGCACTATAGTAACAAAGGCATCAGTTAAGACTTGGGAGATATCCAAGGGAAGTAAAAAATAAAAATAATAATAAAAAAATAAGTGTTTTAACCCTGTTGTTTTAACTTCACCAGTTTAAAAAACAGTGGGAAGCCTAAAAATAGCCTGGAGGGGAGCAATAGTCTGCTGGGACTGGTCTGGTCTCACACAGCCCTATATTAAGGACAATTACAGTGAAAGAACTAGAGTTAGCAAATCACAGTATTTTTAGCTAATTTAGCTCCTGGGAAGGATGAGAAAAAGAACAGGTAATTGAAAGAATTGGCTGGGGACACTAAGTGACCTCTCCAGGTTGTGCTGCAGATTTAAATTCCAGATGCAAAAGCTGTGACAGCTACAACTGTTGTAACATGTTGATGGCTACATGCAGATAGCTGAGTAGGTGAAATAGTGTTGCTGTGATCGAGGAAAGGTAGACAGAAGGGCACTTGTAAGGAAGCCTGGATCTCTATGGGGAACTGACAGAAAGAAACATAGCAGGAAACAGCAAAACGATAAAGATGATAGAAGCAACACATGGGATGGTGAATCACATTATCATTGAATGTGATTTGAAACAGACTGCACTGATCATTTTGCAGAAGTAACTATGACCTGGTCACAGGAAGCTACATACCAAGACCAATAGAGCTCAGTACGAAATCAGTGGTGGAGAGCTTGAGTGCAGGCATTGGGAACATCAGTGGCTATTCGTTTTGTTTTTTTTTTTTTGTCTTTTAAATTAAATTAATGACTGGGAAGGTGGTGACTAAGACTGTCTGCTGTGAGGCAGAGGATGTGAGTTTGTGGATTTTGGTTTACAACTCTGCAACTGCTCGAGCCCCGATGCTGGTGGTGACCCCAGTAGATTTCTCAGGTCACTTAAGAAGCCAGTGCTGGAGACATTGGCTCAGGACTTCCAACTGCCATATTGCATTAAGGGAGAAATGTCAGGTGATTTCTGTCCTGCTATATAGCTCCAACCTCTAAAATGGATATATATAGATTTTTAATCCATCACAGTCCGATTACTAAGCCAGCAGTTCAAATGGAGACACTTTTGTTTATGATGATCTTGATCTCTTCCTGGGATTTGTGCTAAGATTTATCATCTTATTTCTGTTAGTGCATGCTCGCCACATGAGGTAGACAGACACACTTTACCAGCGGTGTGTTTGCTATGCATGCAGCTGAGCCACGAGAGGGCACTCACTGTATTTCATATCACCACCTTTCGTGTTAGAACATGAGCTCCGATGGGCCTGGAAGGGCTAATGCATGTAGCTACCAAAAATGCTGAATGATGGATGCTGGACTCCATTTTTATGAGTCTCCGGATTTCTACTTAGACCCCATATTTACCAGTCTGATATGCTTATAAACTTTGGTATGGCCTGTTTGCATCTTGCTATGCAAGATGAATAGACACTAATTTAACATACAACATGGTAGTGGATGATGAGCACTGCATGGATAAGCAATATGTTACTTAATTGCCCAAAATATTCATAACATGGATTAGCTTTTTGCATGCAGATGACCATATTTACTGTTTACATACTGTTCATGGATGTAAACAGAAAAACAACAAAGAAGATTTTACCTGTATTTTAAATAAAGTATTTACCTACTCTTTCCTAAGAAAATCAGCACAAATTAAAAAATATAAATGAAGAGGAATGTTAAAGGGCTGTAAGACATGACAAATCAATGAGAGCACAGGTTTTTGGAAAAGGTTCATTCACTGAAGAGTTTCAGGATGCCCTTACCTCTCCTGGTCGGATTTTGATGTAGAAGTTGTTCCTCTTGTAGGAAATTTTCAGAACCTTTGGCCAGGCAAATCTGTTTATTCTGAGTCGGTCTCGATATATTAAGAGGCCACTTGCACAAACTCCTAGCATGATTTCCACTCCCTCAGAATCCTGGAAAAGTAAGCAATGTACTTTGTTGAATACTTCTCTCTTCAAATCCCATAGTACTATAGATTCTTGTATACTGTGCTCCTGTATGAGCTACATATTTTTAATGCATCAGCTACAGTGACCTCACTTCTGAGAGCTACACTCATTGACCACATTCATGCAAGTAATAGTAAGACTGAGCAGGATAAGAACCTGAGTGTTGTGGAAGGTATCTCATCTTTTAGAAAGACTCCAAAAGGAGAGGGTTTCACTTTAGGTGGTATTAAAATAATGATATTAATCATATAGAAGACTTTAATTACTTCTTAAGCGTCATTAAGATAAATACAAGATTGAAAGTAAGTAGGACTGCATACACATTTACCAGTCCCAGCATCACCCATTCTCCATGACTAAGCCTTGTGAATCAGACAGATTTTTTTCTCAAAGTCGATCTTCGGCCTCAAGCCGATCTTCAGTGCTTACCATCACCACTAGCCTGTAAAATTGTATTTTTTATTTATTTTTTTCATTTAGCTAAGTACTAATAGTTCTAGAGAAAAGAAATGTCTGCCTTAAAGCACAGAGTCCTCTGGTAATTGTTTTAAAATAACTTAATGTTGTAAAAGTCAGCTACGGAGATGTCATTGTATGATAATCATGAAATGAATTAATAATTTTCTGCTATTTTTCCAAACATCTTCTAGGCACATAGTGAAAATTTAATTACATTTTAAGATGAGCACAAAGGCACACATGGTCAGATGAAAAGGCTACAGCACAGCTTGAATTAAAACAAAAACAAAAACAAAAAAAAGGATGCTTTTAAAGTCAGAGACACAACAATGAATTAGTACCACAAGGTCACTCCAGTGTTAAAAAATATGTATCAATACAGGATGTATGTTCCAAGAATGATGGTATAACCCCCAAAAGATATCTTTTTTTTCTAAATAAAGCTCTCACGTGGTAACATTGTGAGGTACTGCAGAAGAAAGTTAATTTTTTCATCAGACTTCAGTTTTACAATTTCCTAAGAAAAGAGTAATGTTTAAATACAGTGAATACGTTTTTAAAAATTAAGTCTCATTGCCTGTGACATTCCAGTCTCACTGACTGGAAAATGCTTGAAACGTGCACATGCTCAAATATGGCATGTAGCTGTAGAAGAAAGGGGCTGCTTCTTTTGGTATACTTTCTCAAAACCAGGCTGAGAAATGCTTCCTTTCTTCCTCCCCACCTTTGCAGCAGACCTCAATCCATTCAAGGCTTCTTTTGCGTTTTTTTTTTGGTGTCAGAAACTGTTTTTCAAAGCAATACTACTGGCATAAAACAAAACCTGAGTACAAGGAGAATTTGGCTGTTTTTCAGGAGCCATGCAGTTGCACAGAACACAACGCTCTTTGCTCTCACATCTGAGGCACAAGATGCTGAGCTGCACATACCCATAGCTCTGCATACGAATGGGAGGTTTTGTCAGAGTGCTGACAGCCCAGAGGACAAATCTATCCATCTGAACACATTCTTAATTGTAGCCCTGTGCTAGGTAATTGAGAACTAGTTTTAACAGCAGTTGGCAAGTCCAGCATCTGTTGAATAACTTGGATACCTGAACAGCCTTAATGAATTGACATTGACACAGAGATATCTGCCACCTCACGACTTCAAAAAGGCATCCATAGAGACGCTGGTCCCACAGCCTGATACTATTCCATCTCACCAGCAGACCTAATTAAAACTAAGTGCTGCTTCTCATGCAGATTCCAGTTTTCCTACTTTTAGCTCAGTTTCCAAGACTATCGTTGGATTTCTTACTCCACAGACAGACCCAATTCAGTTACCAATGCAGCTTTCTCTATTAAGAACATCACTTTAGAGAGAGATTAGCTTGACTAACAACTTTGCTTTGCATCTTTCAATATGAAGAATAGAAAAGTAAAACTAGACACTGATATTTTGTAGGGAAAAAAAAAATAAAGGTTATCTCAGGACACCCTATCTTAAATTTCACAGCCTTTCTCCAGTATTCTGAAAAACATACTCATGTCTTAATGCCAGGCTATGTCAGATTTTTGGTAATGAAGCCTGTAACATACTTAGAGCAGGAACTCTGTTGCTGTTCTGCAGATTTCTTTGCATTGGACAAATGGAATTGAAAAAAAACTGCCAAGTGACATTCATCAATCTATTTCTATCTCTGTTCCAAATGTGCCTCAAGATTTTGTACCTATCTGCTATACACAGGAAAAGCAGTGGCATGCCTCCTGGTCAAGTGTTGCCCATTGAGCCATAACCATATTTTTCATTTTCAGTGAAGGCAATTAACAGAACACAAAAGATTACCTTGAATTCTGTAACACACATGCACAGTTCCTATTAAATCCTCCAGGGATATGGTTGCATGCCCTTTCATGATCCAAGCTGCAAATTTATCTCAGTTCTTGAAAGGATCTGCTGCAGCATAAAAACAGGCTCACAGCAATTTGACCTTTACAGAAAATGCAGCACTCTCCACAGCTCGGGAGTCTTTGTTTGGTACTCATTGCCAAGAATGCTTGCTAACCTCAGAGATGTTAAAATCCCTCAACCTTACTTTGAAAAGTGAAGAAAAATTGAAGAGTGAAGAATGAAGTAATTATTTATATGGAGAAAAAAAAATGCCACAGACAAACAGAAAGCTGGCAGGTAGCTTTCCCAAGCCACAGTAAGCATGGTCATTTTTTTTGTTCCTATCTTAACCCGATGATTACAGAAACCACCTCATCATGGGAGAATGCTTCCAGCAGCATTACTTCCCTTCCAGTCAACTGCAAAGATAACACTTCAGAAGAGAGACCAGATGCTGTCTCCCTATGACTATCAATCCGATTAGATTTCCAGCACAGCTAAATAATTGCTTCAGAATTCTTTGCAGTGTTAGAAATGATCTGCTTATCTAGCTAAGATACCATACTTGGTCTTATTAAATTGAAAAATGTAGCTGAATGAAATGACAATTGATCACTCTTTGGACATCTTCTAAAATCCTTTCTCATTACTGTGTCCATTCAGTATTTTTTCCCAAGGATTTGGTTGTTCAATTAACATAAAATGTTGATGTGCAACATCTTTGAATTTATAGGCTAAATTATGTTACAGTTACAAGAATTATTTATGATTATCCCAAGAGCCACCTTTCCTCATGTTGACCAGTGATTTATTCCCCAATCTGCCTGTCCCAAACCAGAAAGAATAAATCAGGCTGTCCATGCATATTCAAGTACTATGCCACATGAGAAAGATGACTGTTGCGGGTTCCCTGCTAGAAGAACTGTAGTCCATACCTTAGCATGATGGAGATCTACTCCATACATAGATAACTTCTTGGCATTCTCCAGAAAATGCATCTCAGCCTCCGCAGGTGTCATTCCCCTGAGGAAAAGCAACCAATTCTAGCATCAATGTTAAGGTAAAAGAACACTAATTAAAATTCAGCACCTGGAAAACATTTTCAGCCTGTCACAACTGAAGCTGTATCCCTTAAATAGCATGGTACCTATCAGGGCATAGTACCTATCAGCTCTGGAGAAAACACTTATTTTTTCATGATTTTGTGTTCTCTCTTCTCTAACCAAAGGCACAGAGAGGAGTCACATCCAAAAAGTACTTTTATTAAGTGCCATCACTTCAGAAGTACACAACAGCAGGTTTCAATATTTCCTTATGCTGCAGGACCTACCTGAAAGCAGGCTACCACCTCCATCCATCCTACCTGTGGCTCTTGTGCAGCTCGATCACCTTATCTTCCAGCTCCTTAGTGTGATTCGGTGCAAAGCGAAATTCGCTGACATAGTCGCTGCCATACTCATCGGGGTCGTAGTCACCAAGCTCAGACTGCACAGTGTAGGAGCCCAGCAGGGCGAGGGTGACGAAGGAGCAGGGCAGCCGGCCAGACACGATGTCGTCTCTCAGCTGCAAACAGAGGTAGTACCTGCAGGGGAGAACCAGCACTGCTCAGACAGGGCTCACCAGCAACAGACCAGCAAGGAGCCAGGGGTCCTCTGCTGACGGGTAGAAAACTCCCAAGCTCAAGGTTTCTCAGGCATTACCAAGGATAATGAGAATTAAAACCACCCTTTGCCTAACTTGTGGGTAGCAACGCTTAATTAATCTTTATAAAGCTGAATGGAGATTTCTTAATAAAATGGGTTGCTATTTTGTTTTGTGACCCAGATGGAGAATTACCCCATTGGTTTCTGTAATAAATCACTGAGATATATTGCTGATTTATTTTTTTTTCTTTAAGGAGAAATAATGTTCCCTAAGGGGTAGCTGAACTCCAAGCGATTCAAAAGAGAAAAAAAAAAAGAAAAAAAGAAAAAAAAAAAAAAAAAAGTTGTCTCCTTAGCAAACTGTGAAGCTTTCTCAAAAACACATTTAAAAGGTACATGCTGCTAAAAGCACAATGACAAGCAGTGCCAAGGGATCACCAGATAGAAGAATCCAGAAATAAAGTGAAGCGTGTTGGCTTTGTGGTTAAGGCACGGAGTTCCCTTGGGAATTTAAGGGTGAAAGAGAGCTCCCTAGTCCTCCGCAAGCTTTGCTATAAGCCTGATGCCAGAGTGCCCTTGTTCAGAGGTCAGGCATGATTTTGGTTTAACAACCAACACGGCTTACCCCAACATGGAGCTGATAGAGAACTGGGATATGCACTCAGTTAGGTGGGTTAGGAGGAATTTGGAAATGCTCCCAAGCTCTTTACTGCAGATATAGCCTCTGTGTCTTGAACCCATTTACACACTTGAAAAAGATCAAGCCTTCCCTTCAGCAGAGGTGCAGGTTGCAGAGCCAACTGCCTTCGTTACTGCCACACTCACCATACCGTGCACACCGACAGCACACCTAGCCAGTGACACATAAAATTGACAAGCATGCTCATTCTCATCCCTATTCTTTCCTTTCATAGTTACCATTTTGCTGACAGTAAAATCTTGTTACCCTGGCAAAAATGGGCATTAGGCATCTCTGTGAAAATTAAAATCAACTCTCAAGAATATGCATATTGGAAAAGCTTGATTTTGAGGTTAAATTATAAAAAAGAAAGTTGTCTGAGCTCAGAGGACTAAACACTGTTCACAGTGTCTTTTCTGCCAAAGCATCACATATTTTCCATAAGCTCGTAAGAGAAAGAAAGCCAATGGGAATACAAAACATTCCTTTTCTTGGATAATTAGAGAATAAGCGCTCTCAGAAAGAGCTTTTAAGCCCCTTCTAGAAAGGTATTTAATGCTTTAAACACCTGGTAATATCTTCAGATAGCTGGGCAGGGTCTGGAGGGTAGAATTTCACATTAAATGCAAACTGCCAAGCACCACCTGGAAGAGAACATAGGTTTACTGAAAGTACAATGTAAGTGCAAATGAAGATGTTTATGCTGTTCAGTTACCAGCAGACTTAAAAATACCCCAGTCAAGAAATTCGTAAGAACAGGATATGGTATCTCTTTCCTGTATATCTTTCTGAAGATACTTCTTTTCTGTTTCATAATTATGGTATTAGATCTTACAGCTCTTTTCTTATTTAGTAAGATTTTCACTGAAGCAAGGGCTCTAAGGGAGTAGCAACTTATTGCTAATACTTAGAAAAATTCAGTCTGGAAAAAAAAAAATGTTTACTGGAATTAACCATCTGAAAACACAGCCTATACATGTGTTAAAACCAAAAACCCAAACCCAAACCCAAATTGCAGGCACTGGAAACACGGCAAGCTAGAGTTCAATAGGGCAGCCACTTGGGGTGATGTGCTGGATGGGTTCTGCCCAGGGCAGCTCAGAGCTGCATCATCTCAGGGTGCTGCCTCAGCACATAGCTCCTGCTGCCAGCAGGCAGAAATTACTGTGCCGACAAAACTGCAAGGACAAACACAGGCACCACGGCTGAAAAAAAGGCCTTAAGCACAGAACACCAGGAAATTCCCAGTTAGTAATTTCAGTAAATTCAGATCACCCCTGGGATAACTGGTTTGAATCACTGCAAATATTTAGTGAAAAGAGTTTTGGAGTGCTACTTTTAGATGTTGTCCTGAAAGAATACAAAGACTGAAAACCAGAAAGCGTTGAACACAGCAATGTAAGTATGAATGCTGTTATTCGGAAATGGAGAGGTTATACTAGTACATGTCTCTAAAGCAAATGAAAAGCAGTAACAAAACCCCAAACCAGAACATGCTAACAAGCAACATGGTGGTATCTCATGAACAGGACTTTCTCTGAGGCCTTTGTTGCAGGACACACCTCTTCATCTGTAGTTCTACTGTAAGTTACAGTATTTCTGCAGTCAAGAAACCAAAGCCAAAGTAAAGACATTTCAGTTTTCTGAAATGTGTTGACATCCAATTACATGTCTAACTAGAAATAAATCTCTTGAAAGGTCCCATATTGGCTGTGTAATGACAAAGTACTCATGAATGCTGTGAAAAACAGGATTCCTCCTTATAAACCCTGCAGAGCAAGGTTTTCCCATATCTTTGATCCAGAAGTACCCTGTGCCTAGGTAACTCCCTATGAACATGGGTCTCGACAGTGTATCTGGTATATTCTGGTATAGGAAGGTTATACGCTGGACAGAGTGAACATCTGCTTGCCTGAAAGTGCTGTAAGGTTTTCCTGATTGGATATTTGGGAGTATTCACTTAGAAACTTCAAGGAAATTTCATCCCATCCAAAGTCCCATTTGCTTTGGTCATCCATGAAAACCCACGAAAACAATCTGTATGTACAATAAGTCTTTGATGTTTATCATCAAGGTTTCACCTCTTTATGAGATTTTCAGGCTCCTTATTCCAGGACCTTTTCCACTCCCTTGCACAATAAAGCCCGGTGGAAGGAAGACTTGGCCAGCAGTGAGGATGGGGCACAGTTCCACTGCTGGTCCCACAGTGGAGTGCTGGATGCCACAGCCTGAAAATCTGTGTTCATGCCTCCAGCACACACAAAAATAAATGAAATCTACTGTATACCCCTTTGGAGTATGGCCAGTTAAGATAACTAAGTAAGAAGCTTTCTCCCTGAACTACAGGGGCTAAAATAAAACATAATGGGTTAAAACTAGTGGGACATGAACCAGAGGCTGTAAACACAGCACCAACCTTGTTTCTTAAACACTGGAATGAACTCTTCTGTTTGCAGTGGAATCAAGAATATCTGAGTGCAGTACAGCACTCAGTAAGCAGGATGATATGTTTTTGTTTGTTTGTTTGTTTGTTTGTTTTTTACCATTCATTAAAAGCATCGTGCATAAGAGTCCTACTTTTCCACACTTCTCTTGTTCCAAACTTCTACAGTGAATTCTCCAGAGCAAGCAAATTATCACTGTCATCTCCTGCAAATACAACTGTCCCCAGCTAGTCCAGGACTAGACTTTTCTGCCCTGGTTAATCTCTCTCTGTCACAACCTTTCACTATCCAGCTCATGGCTTGGGCACGTATTAAATGCATTTCACACCAGCAGTTTGAAGCTGGGCTGCTTTATTTGCATTGACAATCAGCATAACCTGACTCAAGAAGCTCTACAGCACCTTCCTCTCCAGAGCCACCTTCACCATGGATTGAAAAAAGGCATATAATGGAGCACAGATTTTCATTGTTCTTCATTGTCGATCATTTAACTTTTAATGAAATAATACTGGTGGAAAGGTGCAGTTGCTCAGAGAAGTGGAGGAAGCCTTGCAGTCAGTGTCAAGTAACCCTTTGAATTACAGAGAGGGGAATGACTCATTTGCCAGACCTGATCCAAAAAATGTGAACCACCAGATGTGTTTGCTTGTAAAAGCACAGGTGCTAGGATATTTACAAAACCTGCAAAGACAAAAATACTGAGGTTTTCCTGCCAAAAAAAAAAAAAAAAAAAAAAAAAAGTAAAAAGTAACACACACAAACATTTCATCAATTTGAAAAAGTGAGAGTGAAAAAAGGGCAGGTTAAGTTTCAAGCCTGGGAGCCCTGACACAGTTTTCCTTCCAGACATTTTTGAATTTCTAATGCAGCAGACAGCTAAATTTAACAACGGGGCTTTTAAAAATATTCACATGAAGCAGAAAATTGACTGATTCTGTGAGAATTGAATGGTCATTTTAGAAGCAGAGTTCAAGCTTTTGACATGCAGGAAGGGAAGATATAATCATTAAAACATTTCCTGGATTTGATATAAATATCAGTAACATAAAGAAATAACTTATATACATGGCCTAGTCCCTAGGGTTACGTCGTTTAATGTCAAACTTCAGGTTTTTGCATCTCTGCAAATGTCAAGTTGTTTTCAGTAATGGAACTTCATGTGTTACGAGCCTGAGTAACTGCCTGAACTCTTTATGGGGTAAGCACGTGGGTAATTCTTGTTCCAGAGACAGGATGAAGATGACTCAAACTTCAGCTCCAAGATGAGGTTTCATTACCCCGGGGAAAGCGAGCTCTGTGCTGCCTTATACACTGAAAGGTGGGGACAAGGGGGCCGTGGTGCTGACCCACCTGCCCATGGGCAGGGGGCTGGGGCGAGGAGCATGCTCACCACAGGGACATCCAGTGGGGCAGATCTCTTGTCCCTCAGTGACAGGGCACCCCCACCTTTCCTATGGATGGCTCTTGGAGGAGTTGTGACCACAGTAGAATGAGCGATCCTACAGCTCTGTAGTGGGTCTTCCACGGGGATCTTCCAACTTGGGACACCACACCAGGGGCACTAGCTTTGTCCCTTTGTCACAACGGAGGCTGCAGTCAGCAAGGGAAGAGGCTTTGTAGCCCACCAGGCCTCTGTGAGGCGGCTTTCCATATGTAAGTGACCACACATTGAAAAACTAAGGCCATGCCTAGTGCCAGCAGCAGACAACAGATAAAACTGTATGGAGGGAAAAAGGATTTTTTTTTTTTCCAGATTCTGGGGTCTGGGAATACAAGAATGAAATGTTTTCCAGAATCCCTGAAAGAAACACACAAACAATAACAAACTTACTTCGGATCTGCTTTTTGATTTCCTTGGCAGGGTCCAACCAATTCTGAAAAGAAAATGTTTCCTTTTTTCAATTTGAGTTAGAAAGTACAATCAACATCATTTCTAAAACAGTGTTATGAGAACCTGAATGCCCACCCCTTCCTCTGTGGAGCAGCACTAAACAGGATAATGGTAACTTTCAGGATTTAGAATCTGGATTGTTTCTGACCTTCCCAGAAGAAGGGGTGAGGAGGTGTGGGGGAGGGGGGGGCACAGTTGAAATTAAAAAAATAAAAATAAAAAATCCACAGAAATCTTTTTTTTTCTGGTGTATCTTCTTGTACAATGCCAATTAAATTTCTACAAGCTTGTTAATAATTTTAAAAATCTTTTTCTTGAATTGTGGAAAGGCTGAATGTGCTGAAAAGCCTTGTCACAAACACACAAGAGTGCCATAGGGCACTGCCCTGATGGTAACCCCCTGCTAGCATGAGGGCATGATGGAGTGTGGGGGGACCTGGAGCAGAGCTGCAGCCCAGGCTGCCCCCATCCATGCCATCCGAGGCTGGTGGCTAGGGAAGAAGACAGCACATAAACTGAGTTGAGGAGGTGGGGGATTGTCACACACGTACCCTAATGCCAAGGAGCTTTGCTGGCTAGGACCAAGTTCCTCCAGAGGAGGCGAACAGCAGCCTGGGGTCTCTTATTGCTGCTGCTGTAGCCAGAGCTTGCTGTTGATAGAATGCTGCCCCTGGGAGAGATACTGGGAGGGAGAGACCCTGTGCCTTCTGCCTCATCCTCTAACGGAATCAAATTAATATTTAAAATGCCTCACACAGCCCTGAACATAAAGTTCGCCTCCCGGAGGAAAGTTCCACTTTATCCAAAGAAAGAAAAACAGATGTATCATAGAAAAAATATTAAAGAAATATCAAATGGGCAGAATACAAAAACTCCCACACCCAACAAAAACAACCAGTTTGCAGCTGTCCAAATCCAGTCAGTGGTGCAAAACATGAGCCCGAAGAGTTCCAGCCATTTCTAAGCTGTCTGTAAAAGCACACTATGCGCCTCTATGAAAGGTGCACCAGGATTTCTGTTTTCAAATGCAACATGTTATTGTCTGCCTGGAAGTTATCTGGCAGAGGATGGAGGTAAATTACTAAGTACTCTGACATTAGAAATGTGCATGTTATTGATCAATAAACATAGTGTCAGTTGGTTTTTAGCTGCTTAGCTCTGTAAAGTAACTGGTAATCTATAAATGTTTGGTACTTCTAAGCCACCCATTAGTAATGCATGCATTTTTTTTCTTTCCAGTACAGGAAAGTATACCTTTCTGGAAATGTACTTAAACATCTGCTTAACTTAACTAAGTATATGCTGAAGTGTTGGACTAGCATGGATCAAGTGTCTGCTTAAGTGACTTTCTGAAACAGGAACAAATAATAATATTTAAAAGTCTGCAAGGAAAGGGGAGGAGAGAAACAAACAATAACAACAACAACAACAAAACACTTATTTCTTTTGTATCATATATAACTGAAACAAAGGGAAGCCTAGAAAATAAAGTTGCTGTTTTCACAAGACATAAAGAGCTAAAGAGACAGTAATAACTTCAGCTTCATCAAGGAAGACCTTTGAGGACATACAATGCACAAAATATCACCTGGTGATCTCTGCTGGACTGTGGCATATCTTGCTAAGAAGTTTTGTTGCTGGATTCTTTCAAAATATTTGTCTTTAAATGCCCCAAAAACACACAGCATTTAAGTTAGCCTTTGATACTCTCCCTTTCACATGTCCATAAAAATATGTTTATTACCCATATCTTAGATTATCTTGCACACAACTAATGCACAGTTCATTTAATGTTAAAGCTGAGCCATAGATATGGGGAATGAGATTCACTATTGCTGCTGACTGCTTCTGAAGACTTATGTCTTCAGCCAAATCAAACATAATGCATAAGACAAGGTGGGTCAAGACTTGCAGTCAAAACTTGTTAGCAGTGAAGCAACTCCTGCCTACCTGTATCCCAACCAACATATTAAATAATGCATTTTTTAATATTACATGCTTAAAAATATATACAGAAATATAAATCTGACTTTTATCTATGGCAGTAATGAAATAAATCATACTAGAAAGAGAGCCACGTGCTTGATTAACTTCTTTCATGTCATTAATAGCCCACACAGAGGTAAGCAAAAGAAGCCCAAGGGATGCTCTCAGGAGGTAAAATCAGTTATAAAAAATAACAGCTCTAAATACATATGTGTAAGTTGATGAGGAAGACAAAAACAGCTTCAGGATTGTTTGCAACTGTCTCGGGATGCATCAGGGGAGCTCTGATGTCCAACTGTCAGGCTGCTGAAGGCCAACCAACATTTTGTAGGTTACCTTTTGGTTTTCTGTGTCTCTGTATGTTAGCCCGAAGTAGTCTTTTTCCAAAAGATTCAGATGCTCACACACTTTGTCAAATAGCACTTGACCTCTGGAACGTTTCTATGGGAAATAAACAGAAAAAGTCACTTTTGAAAAATAAAGTAATATAACCATTAAAATAACACTTATGTTTAATCCTCAAATTTGTAACCCAGAAATTATTTATTTCAACTCATCCTTTTTACTCAGACATGTTGATCAGATCTTCATAAGAATCTGCTGAATGGAGCAAATCTACTTTTCATAAAAACTCAGGTCCTGTTGTGGAGTTAAAAGTAAGGCAAGTTTCAAGTTTCAATTAAAAGATCTCTTTCATCTTTCAGAAGTTGCAACTTCAAATTTATTCTGAGGTCATATATCAATAAACCACAGATTCCTTTGTTTGCAACAGCAGTAACAGACAATGGAAGAAAATATTCCCTCTAATGGATTATCAGATCTGTGGCTTGGGGGTCATGCAGACATGTCTTGCTTCAGTAACATTGTGGACTGATTGACTGATTCCAGGATCCTTCTCTGTCTAATATATAGGGGAATGCAACATACCATCCACTGAAATCAATGAGGGAGCCTAGTAGCTCACAGGGAATGCAATTAGGTAAGAAAGCAGTTTTCTGGTGTTCCATTCATCTTCTGTATTGCTAACATGTTATATGAAAAGATATCTCACTGTCTAGAGCAAAAGCTCTTAGTGGAAGCATCATGGTCTCTCTCATATTGGACAGCAAAAATTCAGGTCATTCTACTTCTTAGTGTTTTATAAGACAGTGAAAAAAATTAAATTAAATTAAATTAAATTAAAAACAAACAAACAAACAAACAAAAACAAAACAAAACAAAACACGATAGAAATGTCCTCTTTATAAGCTACCTGTGCCAACTTTAACATGCATTAGCTATGACAAAGAATTCAAAATTATTTGGGCCATCAGACATCGTCTGCTTCCCTACATGCACCTCATCTAATGGAAAAACCTCACCACTTCATTTCAAACACACACACATGCATAAATATTTTAGTTGATGTCAGCCAGCCAGTTTCTTTATCTGTAACATATGCATGACTCTAAGCAGAATGGAAATACACTAATTACTTCAAAAGCAACACAGAAGCCTGAAACAAAAGCAGACAGAATGCTTCTTCCAAACTCATCTTCATTAAAATAATGATGACAAATCCAGAGCACTACAGAGATTGTTGTCTTCTGTCTGTGCTATGCAGTGGTCATTTGTGGTCATGTTACGCCGAACATATTCGTGACAGCCAGTCATTCCTCA
Organism: Heteronetta atricapilla; assembly: GCA_011075105.1. Classification (NCBI taxonomy): domain Eukaryota; kingdom Metazoa; phylum Chordata; class Aves; order Anseriformes; family Anatidae; genus Heteronetta; species Heteronetta atricapilla. The sequence continues at coordinate 106,887,438 of CM021732.1, forward strand.
AAGGTCACCCACTTGGACCCATGTCCCTTCGGCACTACATCACCCTGCCACAACTGCAGTTTCACCAGAGCCCCTCGGTGGGCACGAGCACTTTCCTTCCCGCTTCAGCTCTCTGAGCTATACAAACGGAGCAGAGGAAAATGCTCCCCTGTCAATACAGCTGCACCCATACCACGCTGCCAGGCCAGCAGTGTTGGCTGGGCTGCGCACATATTTCACAATCCAAACTGACAGGGCTATGCCAACAAAACTGTGGAGCCCAAAGCTGGCCTCAAACTATTTTAGAAGTGTTAAGCAAGCCAACAGAAAATAACAAAATAAATAAATAAATAAAAATAGAGTTGCTGTTTAACACCCGGCAAAAACATTAGGAGCAATGATGGAGTAAATTGTGTAGCGGAACTTATTTTTTGTTAAATTCAGTATTTGTATTGAGGTTCTGATGGTACATAAGGCAGAGAAATGTCTTCTACAGTTCTATTGATGGGGAAGCTGAAGAATGTGGCTGTTACAGCCACAGTTCTTCAGCTGAGAGAAAAACCAGCCACATAAATGTACTGAAGCTGTACTGTATTAACTTCATTTACTGTGCTTTATAACATCATTTGAGCAACCAGCTCTAGGCTTGTCACACGCTTCCAGCCCTGTATAAGGAAGCATAAATAAACCCCAGCTCCTTCATAATCTCAAACAAATGTTTATTTAATTCTTCAATCCCCAGATCTGGAAATAAATATGGAGCTTGGTGGTTTTAGATTTGCTGCTCCATGGAGATGACTCCCCTACTGTGTGCAGAGAGAAGCAAAGCCAAAACCCTCAAGCCAAAACAGTCACACCTCTGCTACAAACAAGCAATGACATATTTTGCCAAATTTCTTGCTTTTCTACTTGATAACAAAGTGTTTATACCAAATAAAGAGGAATAAGCAGGTTACCTACTTCCCCACCGCACCATTTACATTTGAATTGCGACACTTCAACACTTCAATGTCCTCTTCAAGAGTCACACAAGGTCAACACAGGAGCTGTTTTATGTGGCCGATCTGTACAGCCACACAGATGTCAGCTTTGAGAAACAGCAGCTAGCAGCTGCAAGGTACGATGCTTTCATACGGAACTGTAGGAAACAGTTGTGTACGTCTGTGTTGTAATAAAAACACTCAGCATTTCTTGTTTGGCTATGCACTGTGGGCAAGTGAGATTGAATATGTCAAGCCTGGAATAACTTGCATGGCTTACTTTTTGCTCAATGACAAAATCTATCCTCCCCCTTCCCTAGGAAAATGCCCAAGCTGCACTCAGCCAAAATTCCAATTTCACAAAATTCCTGCTTCATTTGAACACTGGTAAGTCTTGCTGATGCTGCAGAAAGGCTTCAGAAACACCACGTGTACCTGACAGCCTTTCCTGGTAAGGATGCTCTCTTCACCGGGTGTCAGCCTTACCAGGATGACTTTCCTTACTGTCCACAGAAAAACCCATCAGTGTTAAGACAGAGGAGCTGCTTCCTGAACGCCACTTCCCAGGCGTGCCACCACCAGCACAGGATTTAAGGGGCTCCTGTCACTTGGGGGTGCACACTGCCTGGAAATGGAGCCCACCACTGCTGCCTTTGTAGAGCACAAAAACACAGTGAGGGGAGGCTACTGCATAAATCCATGGGAAATTAAGAGGTTTAGCTGGGAATATATGATTAAAGCAAATGAACAGACCTCACACACTGCTGTTAATTACTTTTATTTTACCATGCAATCAAATAAGCATGACAGATAAAGCAATGAGTATCATTGCTTCGGCAAGGAGAGAGAGAAGGAGAGAAGAAGTAGAAAAAGGTCAAGTTACAAAATCATATTGCTCCTCAACCCACCCTAAACCTTTGCCTTCCACCATTTTGGGGGTGACAAGGCAATCACAGCTTAATATCAAAAAGGTAAAGCAATTCTCAACAGGTCAAAAACTGTGCCTAATGCTTTTAGTGGATCAAAAACCAAACTCCATGCTGTAACATACTGGCCATATAACTGAAGAGTTTTTGTGAAAGGTAAAAACATGGGAAGAGTCTCCCCTACAGATATTCTTAAATACATTTCAGGCAGGAATGGGATGAAATGAAATGTAGAGATGTGGAAAGAGGCATTTTGCTCAAGCTTTGGGAAATCGAAACCACATAAAGAATGCAAAGCATACATTGCACAGTACAAATGAGTACAGAAGTCAGGGAGCAAAAGCTTTACACTTTTCACAGACTCTTCCCTGCAACTCTGTAAAGCCCACAGCTCTTGCTCAAAACTGAAATTGGAAAAAAAACAGCCTCCTGGTCAAGCTCCCAGTGAAAAGAGCCAACAGCAGTAAACTTGGCAGGTCTGCACCCGCCAGCAATTCCCACATGCAAGGGAGAGGAGAAACAGCGGTCTTTCCTCGCCAGCTTCTCCTCTGGTTTTGGACCTGAGCCTCTTCCTCCTCAGGAGGCAGAAGGCTACAAAAGGCTCTCCGGGTCCCTAATTGGCTTCCCCAGAAACAGCCCAGGCTCAACCCTCTCCACATCGACTTCTCACGCTGCTGCTGCTGCTCTGCTCCCTGTCCCCAGCTCCCCCCAGCCCAGCTCTACAGCCCTCTTGGCCAGCCAGCACTGCTCACCCTATCTGACACCTCCCTTTTCTCCACTTCTCCCCTTCACTGCCTGACTTCTGCCACTTTTCCACCACAAGCCCCTGCCCAACATGCCCCCCAACCCATGTAATGCCCTAATCCACCCAGGGGACGCTTTTCCCTTCTATATCTTTGCTGATGATGACCTTATTTTCTGCAGCACAGAAAAGGAGAAATGAAATAGTCAATTCTACTAAAATATGTATTTCAGCAAAAGGAGCTAGTACTTGGTGTATGGAACAAGAACGTATGTCCCCTGCCCTCATCTGTGATGTTTTAAATTCAGGGATCTTCTCCAACCAATATCCCTCACATCCCTGCCCCATTACAAGCCCACCAGACTAAGGTAACACATTGTACAGCATTGAGAATGAGGAGCTGAAAAATTTGGTACTTCATTTTAGCTCTGTGTGGATAACAAGATTATTACAAAGTTAATTATTCTCACCGGTGAACATTTGGGTACAATGTCTGCAATGTCTGGTATTTTTTAATGCAGAAAAATGAAAAAAAAATCCTTTATTATGATTAAACCCATAAGCTGTAATGTACTTAAGATGAATGGACATTATTAATGTGAAAAAATGTAAGCCTTTGTTATTCATACTTTGTTATTTCAGTCACAAAATATGTATTGCACGTTAATATAATCAGAGAATCACAGGAGGGTTGAGGTGCCAGGGACCTATGGAGGTCAGCTGGTCCAAGCCCTGTCACGTGAAGGGGTGTAGCCAATTAACCGTTATGGGTCCAATCGGATTCAGGGTACTGAACTATCAAAATCACAGATTCACCAATAACGCATTAACTGATATGGGTCTGGTTGGATTCAGAGCCCTCAACTACCACGGTCATGGATTCACCAATAACATATAGCCACCCTTACTCTAGTTGCATTCAATAAGAGCTATCACAGCTAGGAACAATGCAATTAGGTGCAATTTATTACAGCAACACGTACACAGGTTCTTTGGATTGATGGCAATAGTTATTGTTTGCAAAAGCAAGCTAGCATGCATGAATACACAGGTGTGCAGCCTGGAAATTAACGAGTTAAAAGACACAAAGACTCTATGGAGATTTCTCAGTTTCTGCGGAGACACACAGTATAATCAAGTGTTCAAATCTCACCCAAAGACTCCCCAATAGAGGGGAAGAGAGGATCAGCCCATTGACTGATCCCAGGAGTCAGGAGGTCCTTGGGATGGTGTATTCCCTCAGGATGGTATCTCCCCTGACGATGGTATCTTCCCTGACATCCCATCTCTCTTAGGCCAATTTATATTATTTTCTATCTTTTACATGGAACTTGAGTGACTCTAGTCAAGTATATCTTAGTTATGATTGGTGAAAAGTTTTCCCGTCCCCGTTTAAAGTAATAGGCTCTGAGAAATTCAGAGCACGTGCTCAGTGAAGGGTGCTCGCACCTTGGAGGTGGGTAGCTTTTTGGATGGAGGTGTGTTTTGGTATTAAAATTATATTATAATGAGCAAAATTATACTAGAGTACAGCATTTGTCAAAACCTGACAAGTCATTGGCTCAGGGTAGCAAAAAGTGTGGCTTATTGGTCTTGGTGTGCACAAGAAGAATCAAGTCCCCACCTGGTCGCAGAGCCTAGCTGTGGCGTCTCCACTCCACTCAATGCTCTCTGCTGTTCCTTAGAGCCAGCACACCAGGTTCCCCCAGCGCGATAGCATCTTAAGGTTGGAAGCCTAGGGAACACTCAGGTAATGCAGCTATGCCCTACCCTGAAAGCCTCTTCAATGCTGTACATTTTCTTTAAAATGTGAATGTTAGTTTTATTTTCCTAGTTACTTTAGGCAATTGCACCACAAGTCCCCTGCTCAAGCAGGACCAGCAAGGGTCAGGATCATCAGGTCCAGCTGGGTTTTGAAGACCTCCATGGACAGAGACTCCAGAGCCTATGTGGGCAACCTGTGCCAGCATTTGACCACCCTCAACGTATTTTTTTTTTTTAATGTTTAAATGGATTTCCTTGTATTTCAATTCTTGCCCATTGCCTCTTGTCCACTTGGCACTGCTGAGAACAGTCTGGTTCTGTCTTCCTATCAGGTATTTGTACATACTGATGAGATACTTGAGCTTTCTCATCTTCGGGCTGAACAGTCCTAGATCTCTCACAGCCTTTCCTCACAGGAGAGGTTCTCCAGTGCTGTCATCATCTTTGTGGCCCTTTCCTGGACTCTCTCCAATATGTCCAGGTCTAACATTTCTTGGGTGGACCAGAACCAGACCCAGCACTCCTGGGGCAGCCTCACCAGTGCTGAGAAAGGTGGGAGGATCACCTCCCTCCACCTGCTGTTAGCGCTCTGCCTAACATGGTTCAGAATGGCACTGGCCATCTGTGCAGCTAGGGCACACTGTTGACTCTTGCTCACCTTGTTGTCCATCAGGACCCTCAGGTAATATCCTCACATGAAACAATCAGGCTATCAAATCTAGTATCACTATGATGTGATAAGCTACTAGGAAAGTTGTATGGGAAATGAACAACCAACAATTTAATATAAAGATGTAACAACACCCTCCTTGTCATGTAGGCGATGTATGACCCTGTGAACTGTCTTTGCTATTTATTGTGATATAAGAAGAGATCACAAAGATTTAAAATGCTACATGCTAGATGGTTGTTCCCAGACTGGAAGCTGATTATGCTGGAGGAAACTTATCAGGATCCTGAACTGCTTACCTCCAACAGGCAAATTTTGGTTCTTTGCAGGTCGGGAAACACCATCTGTCAGAAACATCTCCTTTAAGCTGCTGTGGCTGCTGTACTGGCAATCCCTGAACTGCCACCATTCCAATTTGCTGGCAGGCACCTGCATCTCTGCAGCCACTAAGGGGTTAATCGTCCTACACCTGATTAAAGCGTAGAGTGTTGGCCTACTCTTGTGCTCTATTTTTATTCACTAGTAGATTACCCTCCTCTCACTGATAGGGAAACAGTATGTGCAGCTGAAGAGCAGAAAACAGCCCTCTCCACTTCCTAGAAATTAAAGCTATTGCAACCCCCAAAGTGTCGCAGTTTTAGCGTGGTTCTATTTTAGCAGACAATGCTGCAGTCTCATGTGTATGCAAAACGCTGAGCAAGGGCTGGGGGAGGAAGCTGTCTGCAGCATGCAGGTATGCCAATGCTGTCTGAAAGCAATTACAAGCAATCACATTGAGGGCAAATTTTATAGGCATGGGAAAACCCAAAGATAGAGTCCACCCCCAGCCAAGCAGCTATAATGGGATTCGTTTGTGCCACCCACACCCATCATCTCTGCTGCCTAGTACCTACAAGGTCAGGGCACCCCACCGAGCTGAATTTTTGCCTCCCTTTCTGTTCAGTCACGGAGCAGAGACAAACAGATACTGCAGCTGTGGACTTGGATTTCAAATGGAAAGTGTCTGCACATTTCTTTCTGCACGAATACATATGCAAACATAACATTGCCGCCTTCCTCAGGAAAGCTGTCAAGCTGCCAGTGAGCAATGCAACACTAGCACTGGCCTGGCGTTAACTTCTGTACAATTACTGTAATAACTCCAGTGGGCATGATCGCTGGAAGAAGGACAAACAGATTAGTATCATGAAATCCCAGTAGAAATAATTGGTCTTTAAACGATGTTGACGTTATCTGGTTCACATTCCTAATTAGCATTTGCACTTTCCAATGGGTCTCAACAATATATAAATGTGTGTGCTGGCTGCAGTCTTGCATGGAGTAATGTGTTTTGGCATGTGACTGTACTAGCCTCTTCTTTTCCCCTTGTTCTTTTCAGTGGAGAAGTAATAGCTTTTTTTTTTTTTTTTTTTTTTTTTTTTTTTTCATTTATAATGCACGATGAAAGAGATTCCAACTGTGTCCAAAGAACATTTTGCAAGATTTTCCGTTAACACCTCAGTTTCTACACTGCGCAGGCCACAATGATGGTCTCCTCTATGCAAACGCAAGAAATACTCACATAAAATTTCAGACGCATATGGCATCAAATAAGTAACATACACAAGGCGGAACTTTCATCCTCCCCAATCTGCAGCTTCTGCAATTACTCTTGCAACACAAACAAGTGTAAATGATTAGCTGGTTAGCAGGAATACTTTGTACTTGCCGCAGCAAGCACTCTCTTCCCACAAACTCCCCCAGCTGAGATATCTACAGTAAGCAGGCCTCAGAGTGGCTGAATTCCAGCCTCCTGACAGCATTCGCATTCTTTCCTCATGAATTACCCATAGTACACAAAAATTGGCCCAATTTCGGAAAAAACATGACTTGCGCCAATAGTCATTACTTTTGCTTGTAAAGGGGGCAAGTGCATGCAAGTTTCCAAGATCACTTTTGTAATTGAGAACTCCATCTCTGTGGAAGTGATCTCACCATCATGATTTTAACATAATTTAATGTGCATATGCAAATATGTGCATAATTTAATACACGTAACGTGTATGTGCAAACACATGCCACTTTATGAGCAAGTAAACGTGCAGTGTGGTTCCAAATGTGGAGGAGCAGGTGACCATATCACCACTTCATCTATGCAGAGTCAATCACTGGTCCTAAACTCAATCAATTCTGGTAAAGAGCATATTTTTTTATCTGGGTGTGAAATAAAAATCTACTCACTATGACACTGCCTGTATTATTTTGAGATAAGTTTGATCTGGCCAACATACAAAGTGCTGAGCTAAGAAATTCTAGAAGCTAATCACTGCATTCTAGGCCACAAAATTTCCAAATAGAGAAAATGTATTTTTTGAACTAATCTGTATTTTTCACTAGAAGATGAAAAAGAAAATAGCAGGGCGGTAATTTTCCTCAAGGAATATAAATGTAAGAAGCCATTCTAAAGAAGTTTGACTTTCTTTTACTTCCACATATTCATGCTTTGCATTGTCAGAAGATTTTCTCTTGGGTTGTTTACTCTCCTCCACAGTTTCTCTCCACTGGGAAAAGACGATGAAGGAGAAAGGTGACAGAGGAGAAAAGAATCCACAAATTTCTTCAAATCTGTGGTTTCTCAAATGAATCCCTCAGCAGGAAACTAAGTGTGCAGCATTCAGGAAGAAAAATAGGACAAAGAATTTTTCCTGGAGTGTTAAATGGCAGAAAATCAGCAAGTTTTCCTCTGGTTTAATGAAGTGCATCTTACAGAAAACGTGTGTAACTAACAGGACGAGATCTTCTCAAAGTAAACATGACTCAACCATTGGAGCTTAGCCCCCTAAGTCCCTTGCTACATTTGCTGCACTTGCTGAAAATGGTAATGAAAGTTCTAGAAAAGTAAACATTTTGTTTTCTCTGAAAGTTTAGTATGTTGAGACTTATGTTATGTACATTACATAAAACATTTTAAAGAAAGTCACTTCTGCTACTCAGCAAAAACTTTGCTGAAGTTACTTGTATAATGCTGTGAAACAAAGTGACAGAACAAACAAAAGGACAGAGCAAACAACAGACACCCCACTGCCATCTCATATATAGACAAACAGATAGAAACTAAAAGACAAAAGAAACAAACTCATCTGGTCTTTTTACTTCAACTATTTTATGTTTCTTAAATAAAAATCTTAACTTTGGCATACAGAGACTATTATAAATGAACACGTATGAGGACACGTATCTCCTGGATGTACATAACAACATAATACTCTCCATTCAGTTTATAAGCAGTTTATGCAGCACAGGTAGGAGATACTGAACAAGAACTTTCTGATAGCCTTTTGGGTGGCAAAGAAAATAAAGGCAATGAAAATAATAAGTTTTCAGTGAAACACGTTCAGTTTTTGGCTCTCAAGATGATATACTGTTTAATCTTCATCTACTTCACTGTAACTACAAAATAAAATTCATTGGAAAACTGCATATGGAAATGTTCTAGGTCACAACTCCAAGTAAAATCTATTGAATAAACAATTTAGCCAAATGTGTGGAGAACTGAATTAAACATTTCAGAAATCTTTAGTTTAATAAAAGCTATGATTAAAATACTTTTTTTCAATGTGAATGTATTTCATCCAAAGAAATGCTTTGCCTGAAAGCTGCATGTCAATACGAGCTCTCCAATTGTTCTCTTTATAAAAATTTCTGTGTAAGGACCCACACGTATATCAGTGTAGCTGACTAATATATGTAAAAGTTTGAAATAAAAAATGCAATATTATTCTATCTCTGCTTCTTAATTTAGAACTATATCCTATACTGCTGTGCACATACAAATGAATGCCACATAAGAGAAATGGACAGTAGACAAGAAGGTATTTTGACATACAGTGAAGACTGATCTTCTTTTACCCCCTCATCATGGTGGTTCTATAATTTATCAGCTTCTTGATATTTACTGTGTATAGAGCACTGAAATATATTACTGTTCCTAAAAACAGCCATTTTGACACCTACCTCCTAAGTATTTAATTCAAGTGTTTAGATAAATAGGTAACACTCTCTGTGCTATAGTTACATACCTGCACCTAATGTCAGTGACATTGTATAACATGACATAGTTTTTATCAGGGCAACCTTCTTTAATACTGTTTGAGCTTGCAATCCTAAAGAGCCAGCACTAATCTAAAAAAAAAAAAAAAAAAAAAAAAAAAAAAAACAGGGGACTGCTAAATCCCAGTAAGAAGATTGGTGACCTAGTCCTGAGGCTGGAATCAAACCAAATTAGGGTCTTTGCCTTCTACATCAGCAGCAGAGATCACTCTAACACCGGTATCACATGAGCTCTAAGTGTTCTCGTGGGTGTGCTGCACAGTGTGCATGTTTACGAATAAAGCACTTTGCACATGGCAATGCTAAGCTGCAGGAGGTGGCACCTGAGGAATAATAAATACTCTGGAGCATGTCTTTATATATTGAAGGGTAACAGCAACAGTTGCATGTGCCCAGTGGAAGAAATGCATGTCAAATGTGATGACTACTGAATGCCTAGGCACCCCAAATGCATCAGCATAATTCATACTGCAAGAACTGAGATCTAGGAACAGCTTACAAGCATTCCCCTCCAATACTGGAAAAACAATAATGGACACTATTTCTCAAACAGCAGTTCAATTCTCAGCACATTCATTAGTCTCACACATTTGCTAAATCCTGACATAGAAGAATAAACCATGTTCCATGATTTTGGGGGCTTTTCAAGAGAGAAAGTACTACCCTTGCTCAGTATGCTGGAGCACACAGATTGTTTGGGTCTGGTGTTTAACGAGACAGACAGCCGATCCATTTGCCTTCTGACTGCACTCCCTCCTGCAAGAAGGCCTGCAGTAACTCAAGCAGGTCTGTTGGGATCCAATACAGCAGCTGAGGCTTTCCAGTGGAGGGTGTAAAAATAAATATTTTCCTTATTCTCACAGGTCTTGGATGAGCTCAGCAAGCATGTGTCTCTCCTGTGTAACCACTGTGTAACTGTGCACAGGTGTATCATCACGGGAAACACACCGCAACCTGCACCATACATGGTTACTGGCATCTATCAGCAAAAATCAACCATAAACATCGTGTTTCTTTTCAACTGAAAAAAAGCCCCATTATAAACATAGTCAGATTTAAAGTGTAATCTTGCCATATGAATTTAAAAGCCACAGAGCTCTCCCTGACCTACATTGCCAGGCTAGAGGGAAAATAAATAAATAAATCACACAGAAACCACAGCACAGAAAGACTCTTGAGACAGAAGAGGCGCCATGAGGATCAGGCTTTTAGATCTGGGATACCTTAGAGAGCATCACATCATCAGTGCTGGGGTTGTGAAGAAAAATAACTTAGCCTGTTCCCTGTGGTTGTAAACTTCACCCGAGCTTTTTCCCCTTCAGACCAAAGCCATTCCTGTCTGAGCAAGACCAACCATGAAAGACAAATCTCTCGGCCCACCGCTGCTTTCCATCACACGCAGGTGTTTCCTCACTGCCCAGTCCTATCTCTGATACTTTGTTCTCTCTGTCAACAGGCAGGTATAACAAACCATAAAAGCAGCTCAGCACACACTGCATGGGGCTCACCTGGAAAAATCACCCATACGAGGTGCCAGGATTTTATGAGACAGCTAATATTTTTAGGGGATGATAAAGTGAGCATTGACTTCATTTTGCTCTGGAAATAGCAACTCTAAGTGTTAACATGGGGACAGCACCTATAAAATAGGAACAACTAGCAACAGAGTCAGAGATTAGGTTAGACTGTATGGTTGGGAGCTGTAACAGGCACCTGAGTAACTCAGAAAAAGGCCAATGAACACCACAAAAAGCAGGAAAGCTTGGCAAAAGTGGGACTGGAGCAGGGACAAGAAAATCACCAACATCACCGGGAGGATGGGAATGTGGGATACATGGGGAACAGACAGCATCCAGAAAAAGCAGGAGGCATTAAAATCTGAGCATCAGTTTGGGGAAGGGAAAAGGGATAAGTAAAGACTTTCTTTTGTGACATGTGTGATTCATTTTCCAGCAGTGCTTAAGAAACGCTTGCAGAGACTGGGTGCTGGCTACACCCCTGTAACAAACTGCAGGCTGGCCAGTGTGAGCCGGCAGCACATCTAAAGAAGACAAATGTGGACACATTGATGCAGTCTCACCATAGGCAAGTGTGGTGACACGGACAGGACCCCCGCTCCCTGTCCACTGAGAAGAACAATGCAGCAGCACAGTGCTGAGGTTGGACAGGCACTGGAGCAGACAGACCTCTATCTGTCTGAAAAGATCATCCCAGGTTAACCAGCAACCAGCCTGCAGTAGCTGAGTTTGAGTGTGCATGACCACAACCAACTAACTACATAAATACAAGTCTGCCAGATGGAAAACAAGCTCCTGTTGCCTGGCTCATTTCCAACCGGTTCACCAAGGGGAAAGAACCAGAGGCAACATTTCACTTGGAAGTTTTAAGTTAATGATTTATTCTCTACAAAGTGCAATTTCCAGGCAGTTGAAATTATTTGTCAATGTAGGTCTAGCCCTCTTGACAGTTTACACCATTATGAAAAATGGTTGGTGCCTCTAAAGTATCAAAATGAAGATGTTTGTCTCCTAAACCCATCATTTTACTGCTCAAATCATTTTCAGAAACTATTAATGAAAGATAAGAGGACTAGATGTAAAAAGAAGATGTTAAGAGCACATGTACAATATTTATTTTTAATTTTAAAGTTCTGGTATTTATTCTCATGTTAACCATGTCCTCTGCTGTGCTGAAAGGCAGAATTTAAAGCCTAACCTGCTGCTTACTTGGTACAATATCTGAAACAGTGACTTGGCTTTAATTCTTGGTTCTCCTTCAGTCTCTATAAAATACCTGTATATTAACTGGAGGAAACACAAGAGACGCAGCTGTCTAAACATTTAGGTGTGTTTCCCCACCATCTTATAATAGATTTTGCCCATGAATACCACACAGCCCAGATGTTTCCAGTTGCAAGGAGCTCAGAGGTGCCAGACCAGCATCCCTGGACAGAAAAAAAAAAAAATGGATTTCTTTATCTTCAGTGAAAAACTTTAAAAAAATTGAAAAGGTGTAAAAGGAAGCCCAAACATTTTTATTTTTGTTTCAATTAACAAACCTAAGCAAATAAACCTTTACTGCTCAACCTCGCGGTTCATTATTATAAGCTGGAGAACATGGATATTGATTTCCAGAACATTATGCTTCCTGAATTGACAAGTATTTTAACTCATAAAAAGCCATACATCATATTTTTAAAAAGTAAGCCAGAAGAGTTGTATATTAAATCTGTTCAGTTGGAACATAGGCAATACTAAGACTCCTACGGACGTGTGTCAGGTAACGTAGATATTAACTGAATCCCCTGGCTAATCTAAGTCAGCCCTAATTAGCAGGTCTGGGGACAGAAAACATTCTGTATAATGCCGACAATGCATCTCAGCCCAGTCACATTTACTGAAACATGTCCTAGGTAAGGAACAAAAACCTAATGCAAAGCTGTTCATATTAAATTAACTGAAATGTAAGCAGAGAGTAGGTCAAAAGGAAAAGACTTATTAAAAAATTCCCTCTTGCACTCAGTAATAAGTTTCGCATGTAAGGCCATTTGCACGAGACTATGTGGAATTCATTAAACAATTAAAACGTGCAGGGGGTAACCGAAACTGTATCCCTCAGAAAGCAGAGTGCATCTTATTACAGCAGTTTCCTTCCTGACCTTAACGTCTACCTCAAAATGGGTAAGAAAGGCAATGTTATTGAACTGTCCATGGCAAAGCAGAACACACATCTGCCCTGAGACAGCTTCTGGGGAAGGGAGGGCTGGCTCCAGCCACTGCACTGGGCAGTGGGACAGTGGGGCTGCTCGATCTGCCACTGGTGTACTGAGACATGGAAGGATTTTTCCTCCAGAGGTAGTATTACAAGCCAGATGTGGAAAACCAGGAGAAGAAACACATGCAATATTGAAGTCATCACATTTTTTTTTTTTTTTTTTTTTTCCTAGCAATGGTGGCAGAGCAAAAATAAGTCTGCTCATTCGTTACTCTTCAGGTCTGTCCTATGACCACCCTTACTCTCAAATTTATTATAGGAAGCATCCATACACCCTCACTTTCTCATGAAAGGAAAAATTATTGTGAGACACAAGAAAAATTCTTGAGAGACACACTTCTCCATGCTATGAGAAGCCATTCACTTCAAGCCCATTTTGCAAGGAGGAGTTTCAGCACATACTTGTGCAGGGCAGACAGCGACCTGTTCATTCTAGCCTGCCTCTGTCCAAGCCATGAATCCTGGTTTCAAATGTATGGAAATACATCTCACCCCTTCCATACAAGTATGGTGCTCTGAAGGCCTCTGAGGTTGTGGGGAAACTGACTGCTAAGAAAATGGGGTCTCGATTAGGCAGGCCCCTCACAGAAGTGTAGAAGGGGCTATTGCAACTGCTTAACAGATTAATGCTTTGGTGAAAGTAGAAGCTTGACAGAAAACTGAATGTAAAAAAAAAAAAAAAAAAAAAAAGGTGCATTTTTAACAATCCCCTCCTACTTCAGCTGACCCCCATCCACCAAGAAGAGGGGGTACTGGCAATGCTTCCTGAGATGCTGGATTTCCACGCTCCCCATAGTATCTGAATTACATGGCAATTCAACCTGTCTGAAAGAGGGCTGCAGGGATGCCACAGCAAGGTTGCCACGGAAACATTTAGTTTCTTTCACCGTTCTCCTGTACAGTCATGAAGTCCAAGTGGTAGAAGAACGAAGAAAGAGTATAAATTACCAATGGGCTCAGACAGTTGAGCCCTTGAAAATGAAATCTAATTATTTTGCCATTTATTTAGACAGATTATGTTATAGCTTTCTCATCTCAGCCTGTGATTAATAACTTGTATATGTTTAGAGCAGAAATGAAGACAAATTCCAACCTGTTTTAGAAAAACACTTCAAATTAGGCAACATATAAGGAAGAGAATGACAGCTGGTTCCACTTCAATCTTTTAATTAAAATGCAGCAGTCTATATAGCAGAAAAACAAGATGAGGCAGAGAGGGAAGTGGAGATGGATAAATCCTAGGAATAGTGCAATTGTACGAAAGCACTTGAAGACCCCTACTTACAGCAGGAGGAATTCAGAAATAAGTTACTTGTGCTTACAGGAAAACAACTGTACCTAAGGGAAAACTTCAGCTAGTGCATTCACTGTCCTTTTTAAGGTTATCTGAAATCAAGTTACAGTCTTGGATCTTCCTTTGTTGGTCTGAAGAACTAAACAAGTAAATCCTGGTGCCTGCTGTGGAGTGCAATGAGCAGCACAAGGAGAACTGCTTCCAAGAGGGGTGGGCACCTTGTTTGAAATCACGGGCTAGCATCCATCTGAGCAGACTGTGGCAACTGATGTGTCTGAATGCCCCTGAGAAACCTCCAGTTGCTTTAGAACATGAGGGAAGCATGTACTCAACCCAAGGCTGCTCTGCTTTGACGCTGCTGGTGACAACATCAGCAACAACTCTGCTCCAAGATCCAACAGCTGTTCCTGGACAAGTGAAGCCCCATTAGGTGGCCATCCCACCTTGGAAAGGAAACACGCCTCTTAAATAAGCCTGCTGTTACCATCCACAGGCTCCCAGCTGAGAACTGCAGTAGCAGTGCAGATGGTAACACTTCTGGGCTTTGTTTTTAGAGGAGGATGAATTAACAGGTTGGATTAGCTATTTAACCTGGTTTTGGCTTGCAATGTCTTACTGCATGAAAGACTTTCTGGGTCAGGATAGATACAACACACTGCCAGTAATAGTGCAGGGCCACAGGAGTAATCTTTTATCTGGCATCTGCTTAAGATCTTTTCAACGATTGGGTACCACATTAGATAAACTGCTGTTTAACCTCCCCTTTGAAGTTACCTCCACTACATTTTCCTCTGCAGATATGTCTCATACAATATGAAAAGCTCCTGGTGCCACATATGCAATGTACTGGGCATGAGAGAGACCGAAAGGAACAGTGGAAGGCAGCAAAGATTCTCAGGATTGGATAGGAAATAGGAAAGAGGGGTTTGTGAAACAAAGAACAGCAAGGGGATAATGGATTAACCAAACCCGTCTCAGAAGCGTCTCAATCTGTGAGCATGTGCAATTTCGGCTGTCAGGTCTTTAACTGGATGAACACATAATTGATAAGCTGTAGGCTGTGCTCTACTTGAGAGCAATAAGCTTCTTTAAATGATATGAATATTTAATGTATATAAAAGCATTTGTCTTTTGCAGAGCATTCTATAGAGCAACTGATGGATTCTATAATGATCCCCCTGACTAGGGAATGCACTTCCAGAGGGATAAATAACTGGCCTACATCCAAATTAAGATTCACAGACAGAGCTGATATTGTAGGCCAAAAAAAGGTTTCTAAATTTCCAGTCCTTCTAGATTACACTGCTTTTTAGCCTTCAGTAGGTAGAAGCATAATGTACAGACAGAGAAGACAGGAGCTGACAACATGGGATGACACTTCTGACTCACCTCCACTGATTGTCACATCCCTACCCTGGGCCAGTCTCCACACTGCGAGATGCAGTTATGTGGGTAAAACTCATGGAACAGGAACACTAAATATTTGATTAGTATGTCCCTGCCCACCCTTCTTTTTAAGGAATTCACCTTGGGGAATTTACTGACCTCCATAATTTGTCAGATCTTTGAATATACCAAGATGTATTTTTTCAGTCTAAAAGTATATAGTAAGCTTACTTGTGGGGTATCTTTAAAACATGATGGCTTGCTTTTTAAAAAAAAAAAAAAAAAATGATATTACTTCAAGGAATCATAAAGTTTGGAAAAGACCTCCAAGATCATTTGGTCCAACCATCACCCTGCTACCAACGTCAACCACTAAACCATGTCCCTATGCACCAGGTCCAACCTTTCTTTGAACACCCCCAGAGACAGTGACTCCACCACCTCCCTAGGCAACCCGTCCCAATGCATGACTGCTCTTTCTGAAAAGTAATGTCTCCTCACTTCCAACCTGAACCTCCCCTGGTGCAACCTGAGGCCAGTTCCATCTAGTGCTATCAGTGTTATCAGTGTGATCAGTGCTGACATAAGAGGCCAACCCCCAGCTCCCCACAGCTTCCTTTCAGGCAGTTGTAGAGAGCAATAAGGCCTCCCCTGAGCCTCCTCTTCTACAGACTAAACAAGCCCAGTTCCCTCAGCTTCAGTCCCTCCTAAGACTTGTAAGACTTGATTATTTCCCAGACTGCAGCACCATTTTTTTTTTTTGTGAAACAGCAACAGAAATTAATTATTACCCAGAATTCCTGTAACAGAACTTCATCTTCAGCTCCTACATGATTTTCTGAAATGTCTCCTGTGACAGACCCTCAGACTCCCCAGCCTACTAAATTTCTTTGTATACACTTTTTCTCCCCAGGACCAAAACAACAGCAAACATCACATCGTTTGTCTTGGCTGGACAAGGACTCCTTTCACTCTTTCTGAACTTTATGCACATATAAAGCAGAATTCCCTGGGGATCTTCCCATGGGTCAAAGAGTGGGGTGTCCTGGAGAGGCACCTGCAGTTGCATCCTCAATGCATACAATATGCTAACAATACCACCTATGAAGGACTCAAGGTCTGGGCCATTCATTTAAGGGGTGTAAATACGCATGTCACTTCATCTGTACTTGTGCCTTGAAATATTTTTGACTTTTCACTACTAAATTCTGTTTCAATGCACTTAATGGCCTGCTCATCATCATAGTATTACAGCTTTGTCATCTGAGGATTCATCCTTTTGGGAGCCCTATTCTCATCAATATTACACTCTCTTGAGGAATTCTAACCATCTTAGAGGCAGGTACAGTGGTTACTGATGACACTCAATACAACTGCAAGATATTTCAGCAATCTAGACAGAGAAAATGTATACAAAATCTGTATTGGACATATTATTCAAGAGTTACTCAGAACTCTTTGTGGACCAATGTGGCAAACAGTAAAACGTAATGGTTTCTATATGCTAGTTTTGACACTTCAACAGAATCCAAGTTCAGAGGAAAAGTGAAACTTCCTAAAATAAAGTACTATAGCATTTTTTTTTTTTCATAAGTGAGAGTCTAAAACAATAAATCTCCCCTTCCACTCCATCTTATATCCTCATAAAACTTAGCCTTGTAGACAAAATTTCCATAGAACTCCTATTTTGTAAAATTTGCTTGATTGTATTCCAAAAATATGACTCAGATTTTCTACTCGAGTGGCAAAAGCTGAAACAAGTATCACTCTTTCCATCAAAGCCAGCAGAATCATTCTTCCAGGTTAATGGTTTGCACACCATCTTTAACAGATAAAAGTGGGACTACAGGTCAAGAAATGACAATTTAATAGTCACAAAGTATGCAACCAGAAAGCTATTGCTAGTCTGACGGAAACAGTATAGGATTTGGCTGCTGAAACTAAATGTTAAAAGCATGATAGCTAAACTGCTATACAAGCAACTTAATCACAACTGCTCTTTGGAGCTAACTTCTAGCATAGCAATATTTGGCCCAAACTGTAAAACCTTCTTTCTCACCTACCACTCTCCAGAGCACTTAAAACAAGAGCAGATGAGTGACATCTGAGCAAGGATGTCAGAAACTGGTTCCCAACCAGTTACTCTTGTCCTCAACCCTCTGTCCCCAACATGAGCTCTCCTCCTTTGTATTCCCATGGATTCTTCTTTCAAGTGCATAGAATATCCCACCCCTCCCTTTTTAATCTTCTGTCCTCCCTGGGTGACTCTTCCACTACACATTGCAGTTACCCAAAGGAGGGCAGGTGATGCTGATCCCTCTAACGCACATCCTTCCCCTTCCAGGAGGACAATGCTCTGGCTGGGACTCAGGCTTGCCTTGCATGAGTGGCCACCCAGCCAAAAGCAGGCTCGGAACAGACAGGTTCACTGCCCAAGGACCGCCTTAGTGACATGGCTGGAGTGGCTGAATGGAGAAACAGGTCCACCCTAAGATGCTAAATTTGCTTACACCTTTACTTCTCTATGGTCTTCTGGAGTTCAATGCAAGACATCCTTTCAGCATGGGTCTGCCAGCAATCACAGACCAACTGGTTCCTAAGTGACAATGCAGCAAAGACTGTCCCTCCCCAAAGGAGGCTCCTGGCACAGCCCCAGAAGGAAGGCGAGTTTCCTTACAGAAAATCACCAGCAAATTTACACCAATGATATTTACATGTAGTTTTGATTCCCAGACATGGTGGAGAAGCACAGAAAATTCCACACTCTAACTTCTATTTGCTTCTGACTTTTCCCTTGGGCATCTCTTGTGTCCCCACTTATCTCTTGATGGTCAAAACTGCTGTTTAGATAGTGACTCCATGTGAGTCCCTATTCAACAGAGTAAAAGGGAAAAGGGAAGTCCTATGAGATCAAAATCCTTCTTTGTTTATGGGCTTTACTGCCCATAATTCATTTTCTGCATTCTGTTGTGGCATGTGCTGATAAAACATTAATCCAAAGTCTCTGGCTGTTCCAGGGACTGCTCACTATTCCTCACTGGATCTCAAATCTGTGCAACTTCTTCCATCTCCAGAGAAAACAATGGACACAGCTTTGTGCATGGCATTGGTTAAATATCTGGCCATTCATACTTTTGTTTAAATCAGGAATCTAGTTTCTCTTTTTTTTTTCCTCCTTTTTTTTTTTTAAAGTCTTAATCTACAAGTCTTATTTAAAATATTTTCCTCCAGACAGAATGAAAAAAAAAAACTAAACAAAACACAGGAAGAAGCAATTTACCTCTACTTCACATGCATATTCAGATCCATCCAGGAGTGTCACTTTGCACTGCATATTTTTAGGTTTCTTGACAATCTTTAGAGGAGACTTGGAAAGTTTGCTAGAGGATGACTTCTGAGAGAGCTTGTCGTCCTCTAACTGCTGGTATTCCAGCTGTTTTGCGCTTGCAGCTGCAAACTCTTGTTCTTTGTCTGTGGCCTAGAAAGAGAAAGAAAGATAAGTTAGACAAACTGATCGTGCAACACAGTGCGTTATGCACACTGCTTTTGGCACACCAAACATTTAAAGTGGGTCTAGTGTGGGGGATAAGAGGGCCCATGATGCAGGGCAGACTCTTTAGCTACCGAAATGACTCCATGTTCCCCCAGACACTCCCACCTCACTCCAAAGGTACAGAACACCCAGGGAGGGGGGGAACATGCATGAAAGTACTTTAGGTTTCTTCTTTTTTCCATTGTTACAAAATCCCTCTCAGACTCAGACCCTTTTTTCATCTATTGGAAATGCTGAACAGTAAGTAAACATTGTAATGAAGAGACATTCCTACAGATAGTGGATATTACCTTAAAGTCCTGTGTCTATTAAATCATATTTCCATGTGGAATAGGAAAAGACCATTACGTTTTCACAAGTTTTGATATCAGTGAGATGTGCCTTTGAGAGCGAAAGGCTCCCCAAATGCCTGAGCAAAGGGTTAAACAAACAGGGTGGAAATAAGAGGCCAAACATCTTTTATGTGCAGCTGGCTGGCTAATGGATGATAACTACAGGACAAGAGGCTGGATTTTGCTCTCTGTGGATGCTCGATAAGTCCTTTAAGCTGGCAAGAAGTAGGTTCTGTTTGAAAGACAAATATACTGCAGAGGAAAGGGGAGAGAAGAAACAATCACAGTTACTTTTCCTTGGGTTTATCTGAGGGTCAGACCATTTGAAGAGTTACCATGATGCAGCACAGCTCATGGTCCTTTTCACTGCAATAGATGAAAGCCAGAACAGATCTACAACATTTTGCCCTTCCTAGCAACAGCACTATGCTGCAGACATTATCTTTCAAATCAGTTATGCCCCTGGTAGTCTCCAAACAAAACCTCATCAGGAGTGCGGTAATACCTAAGCCAGAGTTTTAATATATATATTTAAAATATTTTAGTTATCTTGCTACAAGGAAAAAATAAACAAACGTTTTGGCTCCAAATGGTTTCCATGTAAGAAGAAAAAGCATCACTGGAAATCATATCATAAATTAATCCTCTGAGTCTGTTTCCATTCATTGTATGTAATAAGCCTTCATGAGAATGAAGCAAATCCGTCCAAAGGCTTTAATCTGCTTTGAGACCAAAACAACCTTGCATCATATAACCAGCAACAACAGCATGGCACTAAATCACAGGGAACTTTCCCCAAGAGATTTAATACAAACGAGCCATAAGTTCTCCTTTTTCATTTATGTGAAAGGGGGGAGGGGGCATTTGAAGTCAGCCACAGCACCATCTCCCACCAAAGCCCCAGCTGCGAAGAGACAAGGCAAGACCCCACATTCCTCCTTTCCCTACAGGTGAGGGCAGAGCAAAGGTCTCCTGGGCTTTCCTGGGTGGGGAGATAAGAACAAAGTGCGACTATGAAGATGTGCAGAGGAACAAAGAAGCTGCTTTCGCAACCCAGCAGACGGCTCTTCCCCCGTCTATTTCCAGACCTGGAGGATTTCCTCCCCCTGGCACTTGGGCACCAGCTCTGCATCCAGACGTCAAGGTCCCTGTATACTTTGAAGGCTGGCGGGAGATGAAGGCACAGCATATGTCACAAGATAAGCTGTTTGCTGAGGATTTAATGCTCACAGTGGCCCTGACAAAGGGGGAGAGTCCCTCCAGGCTCAGAGCAAGGCTAGAGTTACCCCTCTACAACCATGAGGGCCAGCAGGCAAGCAGTTCAACCTACTGTACTGAGAGGAAAACAAGATTCGAGATGTCTTCTCCTTGGGCCCCTGCCACTGATGGGCAGAGGGAGTCTTTGACGGTTTCTGCATGTTTTCTTAAGGAAATCTACCATGGAAGGTACATATGCACATCTTCATGTACAAAAGTCATTCCAGGGCTGGAGGTATTATACCATCACTGCAGGTGGCTCATATGAGTTAAACCCTCCCCACGACCCGAAAAACCCAACCAAACAAACCAAAAAAACAGATGCATGGAATTATTTTTTTAAAGAAAATAGGAAAGCTTCTTGAGAGAAAAGCCCATGACAGCAAGGGTACCCTTCAGCCATTTAAATTTTAGAAACATCTTCAGCCTGAAAACAAATTGTTTGAATCCTTGTTTTTCAATGTTTTTCTTCATGAAGATGCTTTAACTCAAGACTTCAGCAGACATTAACTTATTTATAGATACATATATATTAAAAAATAAAAGAAAATCAGTATTGACATTATTTTGTTTATTAGGTTCCTGTCTACATTAAGATCAGAGGAATCTGTCTAGGTTAAAATCATACAATGGATTTACTCCCATTTGTCTGAAGAACAAAACATGCCGGGAACTATTAGAGAAGATCTCCTGAACTATGCTGACATGTTTAGGCACTGAGGTACTTTCAGAACAAATTAAGCTTCTTCTTCCTAAAGAAACCTGACATTGTGGTATCTAGGAAAAAAAAATGGCCAGTGAAAATTCCACATACTCAGTGGGTTATTCTGAACTCTACAAACATTGTTGCATTCTTCCTCCCATCCTGTTTCCCTCCCTCAGACCACATTTTTGCAGTATTTTCAATGTTATGGACTAAATTCTAGTGCACCACAAGTTGCCTCGGGTTTGTGTTTTTTGAGCATAAGCTGTCTCATCTTTATCTATATTAATATAACACACTATGACACAGTGTGTTCAATGACAGGAAGAGAGAAAATTATATCAATTTACCCATTATACCTACAATTTTTGACTTTTTAAATATTACTGCCAATAGTTCTGTTGGTTAGTATTGCTTTAAAGTAGTTCTTTCCTGTGATGCAGACATTTAAGCTGCTACAAAATACTGAGCAGATAATCGCTGCTAGACATGGCAGTCACCTGACAACAGAGAATTTGGGATTCAAACTGGTAATCTCAACATAGGAAATCTCATATTTCTTCTCTAACCCAGATCTATCAAGGCTGTACAGATGTCTGAGCACAGGTGGGAAAGAAAGAGGATCACACAGTGCACAAGGGCTTATCAGGTCTCCAAACTCACACCTCCATAAACACAGATGGACAGTTTGGTGCCTAAAGGCTTTTTTTGTTATTGTAGTTGTTTCTTTTTGTTTGTTTTAAAGAAAAAAATCAGAAGAAACTTCAAGAGCAAAAGTCAGTGAAAATGTCTGGAAGAACAAAATTGATGATACTTATGCCTAGACCTGGCAAAACGGAATTTTATATTAATGAACTGTTTGTGTAGTGGTCTTTTCTCCTTGACAAGCAGCCCTTCCTCTTTTCCCCAGACTAACTAAACACAATTTCTGATCTAATTCAGAGACTGAAATTCTCCCAATACATAATTTGTAGGCGTAGGAAGAACAGAAAGGTTTTTGGTGGGGATGAAGAGAGGCTGATCAGAGTTTGTCAGTGGTAGAAATGGTCAGCAGTCTTTAAAATAAATAAATAAATAAATAACCAGTTCTTCCAATAGTTGATCTTCAATAGCTATAAACACCAGAAACCCTGCCTTGCCACACCTACTTAGGGTATAAGAAATCAGACACCTCTTTCAATTTGGTCCCTGAAATATTTGTCATCCTAAGCTCTTACGTAATACGTCCCTAAATAAGGGACATAATAGAAGGCTTTGCTTGTATTTGAAATTGCTTATGCTTCATTATTTTCCTCACTAACAGCAAATTTGAGCTGTACTTCTGAGGAAAAAAGCTTAAAACCCAAGACCACAGGCAATCTTAAGCAGTTCCTGGGGAAATAAAACAATATTAAGTAAAGCCTTACCTCTGACTGCTTCACCAGCACTGCCTCCCAGCTAGGTAAAGCAACAGGACCTCATTTCAAAGTATTTGAATTTTATTTATTTATTTATTTATTTTAAGAGTTGAGGAGGTGCAAGACTGACTTATTCCACTCTTCAAAGGTGAATGCCATCAGAAGGGAGTCATAGCCTTACAGATCTAAAGGGATGTGATTTGCAGGTACCTCATTAATTTTGTTTCACTTACCCATGAAGAACAATGCCTGTTAATCCTATTGACTGGAAATTGTTAACAGTAAAAAGAAAACGGCTGCCACAAATTTAATAAGTGCAACAATGAACCAAATGGAAAATTTGTGTGACAGCCCTTCTAAAATCTATTACATGATAAGTTAAAGTAATTATAATGCAGTCATTTCAGAACTACAAGAAGCTTAAGAGACCACAAATTCTTTATGGCTCACACATCAGACAAGCAAGCATGAAATCAGTTTTCAGCAGGTGTCAAAGAAGAAATGAACTCTAAAAACATTTTCAGCTTCTTAAAAATTGGCAATGTTTCCTACCTGATGCAAATGCAAGATGGAAGATATTTCCCACTTAGTTAATAAGACTGACCTTACAGTTAAGCTCTGGAGGCTGAAAGACCTGACATGAATTTCCAAACATTCTGTATGAAGTCTATTATGTTTAAATGCAAAAGACCAACCAATTAAAATCTACAACTGTCAAAACAAACAGCCTTCCATGCAAATTTGAATATATATTTCCAGTCGTAATGAAACAGGCTCATTATTTCCCAGGAGCAATAACGCACCGCTCCCTTACCTGTTCCTTTTTCACCGGCGTGCTGTGTGCTGCCACAGCCGAGAACTGCTCTAGTGCGTTTTGGTGCTCTTCGCTCAGTTGCTGCTGTTGTTGGTCCTGCGGCTGGACCACTGCTGCCCCTGGCTGCGCAGGGGTTTCTTGCTGGTCCTGCTCTTTATCCTTGGACTCAGAATCTGATCCCGACTCTGTAGTCATGGTTGGTTATTCTGTAAAACAAGGAGAGCAGACCTACTGAGTACGATCAGGTAGCCATTCATTTCTAAGCTACACTTACAGAATAGAGAATCATTAGTCACAAAGTTTTAGCCTTAGTATGTCCAGCCTGTAAACCTAATGTGACTATTACACTGGCACAAGGAGAATCACCAGGAAAGCTTTCCTTGAGCAAAGGAGTAAGTCTAATCTAAAGAAGAGCATGGTGCCACAAAACCTTATTCTAAACTATCACATACAGACAACACTGCAGGAATTAAGTTGAAGTTAAATGTAGAAATGCAGTTCTTTGTAATCCGTAAAAAGAGAGTAACATATTGAGAAAAGCTTGTATGACTTTTAGGGTCCTAAATCCAATACAATTCGCTGTAGCCTGGGTTTCCAAACCATGAGCATGTGGAAACTTAAAAAGGTTCATTCTTTTGTTTTTAACATTTAAGTCAACAGGGCTTGAACTCAACAACTGCACTGCTTTTGTAAACAGTCTCAAGTACTTTTGATGTTTCTAGGCAATATATATGCTGGAAACATTTGAAGTGGGCCCACCAAGATCAGTGCAATAATGTCCTTGTGTCCAGTTCTGCCCTTCCCACTTGAATTCATCCACACTTCTGTCATTTCTTTCTAAGTGTTGGCGTATGCAAAAGAAAAGTACTTCCATTAAGTCATTCTAAGAGTAAGATTTCAGAAAAAGAGAATACAATTTTTCTTGAATATGAAATGCTTATGCCTGAACTTAGCTTTGTCCAGTACTGAATCAAAATGAAAATATTAGCAATATTTATTCAGACTCTTGACATCTGAATTTAAATGGTTTAATTACAAATATGTGCTTGGCACCCAATTCTCAAACTATATAGAATCAGAACAAAAATTTAGAAAAGTACTGCAATTCCATGTGAAAACTAGGATTTGAAAAAGCAGACACCGTGCCAGTTCAGCAAATAGAGCGTACTCATATTTTTATTACTTGTACAGAACCATGATGACTCAGAATGTACTCAAGCGTTTTGCTTTTAAGCAACTCAAAAACAAATCAGTTTGCTGCAATCTATTTTTGTTCATCATCAGGCTGTAATTTCTTTAACCTGGTAACCATAGCTACTACGTAATTATAAGCAGTTCCACAGAATATTCATCTGCTAATTCATCTGCTATGAAGTCACTATCAACTCTTAACATACGCTACAATGTTTACTAGTAAAAACAGATTTGCTGAACATTACACAAAAATAATGGGCTTTTTTTTTTTTTTTTTGCTAAAATGCTTATTAAGCTACATTGCTTGACAGAAAACATTTTAAATTAGGTCAATTAATATTTTCAAACTCGTTTATGTATTGTGTGCTCTCAAGGCTAAGCTCTCCAGTGAATACACTTCTCTGTACAGCAAGCAAGTTCTCAGCACTCAGCATGTGCTCAGTCTTTGTACTATGTGTGTGAAGGTGGGTGCATGGTCCTACCTTCCGTACACCAACACTCACAAGTGAGAAATACAACATATATGGTAAACTTATGTTTCAGGCCATATTTTCAAAATCCTAACATATGACACACCTACTGAGAAATACACAGTAAATTGCTACACTTTTTTTTTTGCTACAGCTGACACAATTGTATGAAAAATGCCTCTGAAAAATGTACTATTTAAAGCATTTTCTTCAGCACCTACAAAAAACAATAACTATGTCTTTTAAAACATGACAGCGTGGGAGGCATTCATCTAACTGAACTCTGGATGTATGCATCTGAGATGGTCACTTTAAACTCACCACATACAGAAGAGAAAGACGTTTCAGGGAGTGATTCATCTGACCTATTTTAGTTGTCTGCTTTAAGCTGAGATAAATCACTTACTAGCACTATTTTGTTCTACTTGTTACGAAGGAAGCTTAGACAAGTTCCTCAGATGTACAGCAAACTCACTCATTCCCCATACTCAAATCTATTAAGCCACTCTTTTTGTGCGCTTTAAAAATTAAATTGTGGAATAATGTTAATCTCTCTGAGTTTTGTTTTGCCCATCTGTCAGACCAACATATAATGAACTATTCTTCATCTGATGTTATTGTGGTTGGCTTGCTTTAAAAGCATCCAAGACTCCACAAACTTCAAGGTTTTCTTCCCCCACCTCCAAACCATATTCTATACAAATGCACAAAACATTAAATGAAAATTAATCAAAAAATTAGATCAATAATAGAAAACTATGCATGATAGATTCTTTTCCAGATACTATGAACTAACAAGTAGGAAGAAGGTAGCTTACAGCTACAAAATCATGGATAAAACAACTCCAAACAGCACAGATGACCAATACAAAGTACAATGCACAAAGACAAGTATCTTCAGGTGTTGATTTATATAAGATCAGATTGCTAGCTGATGCAAATCAAGCCTGCTTTTATTCAGTTTTCACCATACTGCCTCTGGAAGCTATTTTTTACACCCTATACAGCTTTCCTAATGAGCTTTTTTTTTTTTATTTATTTATTTATTTTTTTTTTGGTCCTGGACTGTAGAAAGCATTGAAACATATCCAGTTAAATTAGTCCCATAAAAGTCAACTCTACGCAGCATGAACTGAAAAGAAGCTTTACTTCATTTGCCATTTATAATTTTGCATCTCAAGGAACAACAAATGTAGTTCTTCAGTTCTTCTGGGACATATCGCATGAAACATAGCTTTGCAATTCTGCGAGTTGCTTTGTGGGACTGGTTTTCACTCTAGTTACATGCAAGTCCTTGCTTGCTCTAAGACTGCTTTGTTAGAAAAGTTCTCGTGCATTATCAAATCTTGTAGCATTAAGTGATTCCCTGGATACAATATTCCTGTCATTAGTCAGCCACCAGATGGATTTAATTAACCCAAGGTTACCCATTTCCAAATGTCTTCTCTATTTCCCTATGCATACTAATATGTTTAATGACAAATACTGAAAACAAAATACTATTAATTTCATGCTGTTATCTTACAGATGTAAATAGAATCAAAGCAAACATACTTTAAATCCAATTTCTTATGAACTCATCAGATGATTATATTTTTGAGATCCATCTCATTCCATCTAGTGGAGACTGAAAATACCTTAACTACAAGATGGAAAAAAACATTCTTCTCTCTTTTAGTGCAAACCAATAGGCTGTTTTGTCTTCCTTAGCAAACAATTGCTTATCCTAAAGAACTTTTAAAGCAATTTATTATTTTTTTTTTTCATATAAATGGCATAATAATCTTCATAGGAAGAGGTTGTTACTTATTGGAAGAAATAAGAGCAATCTTAAGAAATCTAACAATATAAATAATATTCTACTTTTGTTTGTATGCAGTTGACAGAGCAGCTAGTAGTGTCTGCCTGCTCATCAAATATATTAAATTGGCTGTGCATTTCGTAGTTGTATTTTATCAGTTTATTAGCTATATCTAGCTATGTACCAAAATCATGACTTCTAATATGAATTGCAATACAGGAAGAAAGACATCACTGAAGTTCCTTAAACTTTTTCTGTTGCCAGAACAAACCCTGTATCAAATTCCTCTTTCCAGCCAACAGAAAACAAGCTAATGAAAAGAAACTAGGAACACTACCTTAC
The DNA here is from genome assembly GCA_011075105.1 of Heteronetta atricapilla. Classification (NCBI taxonomy): domain Eukaryota; kingdom Metazoa; phylum Chordata; class Aves; order Anseriformes; family Anatidae; genus Heteronetta; species Heteronetta atricapilla. Next base: position 106,914,905 of record CM021732.1, read on the forward strand.
ACAAATGAGGTAATACTATGCAACCCAGATGTGCTCTCAGATATCTAAGTTTTGGCTTACAATCCCATATTTAAAGATTCCAAAAGATTAGTTCAGTCCAAACTTAATACAGATGCTGCTAATGATGGATACTCTAAGTCTAAAGTCAATCTGTATGCAGAATTCAATCAGAATGAGAACCACGTCTTTATTGTTTAAAGAAAAATAATGCCAAGAACTAGCTAATTTAATCTGTGATGACTACTCAAAATTTAAGCTTAAAATGTATGCACTTTCAAGCAGTGCAAAGGATTGCAGGGTTTTTTGTAACGATTGTAAGGGTTTCAGAGTGCTGTAAAAGAATAATCAAGAGAATATTAATATAGCATCAAGGTATTAAGAACACTTTCAAAAAACTACAAGGCATATTTTAGAATAATTTTTACTAGATCAAATTACAAATAAGTTATCTTTTCATACCATTGCACTGTACAAAGTAAATACAATTCATATGGATAGCAAAAAACTTGCACAGAACACTTGCACAGAACTTGTACCCTAAAACCTTCCAATGCACCTAGTCATTATTACCTAGAGCTATCAATATATTGCCAGTTGACAGAGTGCCACTGCCATTACCAATTACTCGTCATGGACTGACAGAAAGCCGGTAACTTCCTTTATTCCATACTGGAACCAAAATCATATTGTGCTCTATTAATAATTCTCTTATCAGGCCAAGCCCAAGACATGTCATCTGGTTCACCTCCAGCAAGTGACAGGCACAATCTACTGTATATATCTACATGTTCAACAAGTTCACTCCTTGCCTCCCATTCTTGGAGTGCAGATCTTCTGTGTCACTCATTTATCGAGCAACTGAATTCACAGCTAATGACAGCAGAGTTTGTGGCTTATTTTACCCAGTAGTCACTAATAAACCTTTATTTATTTTCACTAGCATGTATTTATATGTGTCTGATACATTAAGTAAACTGAAATCGCATTACTGAAGAAATCGGAAATTAATTCCAAAACAAATTGTGGTGCAGTGACGAAACAAAATTGAACCAAGTATAATTAAATGATCTATACATAGCCACTATTTCCTGTAATGCAAAGATTAATGATTTATATTTAAATGCTTCTGTGATCTAATTAATTCTCATTGTGGAAAGTTCCTCTTTAATTACAACAATTCCTGAAGATGATTATAAATCACTGCAAAGGTCCAACTTTGGAAGTTACATAATAAAATAATGATTCTATACTTTAAAAATAATGTTCCACATAATGAGATACATATTTATACAATAACAATGAGATACTGATGAGAAGAGCATACTGAGAACAACATTGCCACTGAGAGCAGTAACAGAAATGTCAAGATATTCAAGAAAAGAGTATGTGCCAGACCACTGTTTTCTAAACTTGAAACACAGACTGTTTCCATGAAAATGTTTTAAATCTCAGCTTCTTTCATTCCAGTTGGTTTGTTAGCAGGAAAAAGAGAATTTTTGGGTGCCCTTTCATTTGCATGAATCTTGCCCTCACATGGTGGGGGCACCTAGGCCACAAAAAGTCTGGCAAAGCCTCACTGTCTGTCTGTCTAAAATGGCTCCAGGACTCCAGCCCAGGATGTGCAACCCTTCAATGTTTCTCGATGAAGATGAAAGAAGAGGAAACAGAGGCAATACGTGAAGAATTGAGCAATCAGGAGGATACACTTTTGACCTACCAACAGACACGTCCCTCAGAGGGGACAAAAAAATGAAACACAAAAAGGGATTGTACTCCGAAGCAGAACCAAGGACACACGACTCATATGATGGACATAAAAGACCATCATAGACTTGAAAGGAGAGATGACAGCTAAGATGCAAAGTGGATTAAAATCAGCAAGGAACACGGCAAACAATAAGAAAAGATTCTACAAATACATAATGAAAAAAACAGGTCCATTACTTAACACAAATGTGGCACAGGAAAGGCTGAATAATTCAATGCCTCATTTCACAGAGGCTAGCTGGGACCAGATATTCAGCACATCTTTCAACCTAACATATAGGATATGCAAGTGCAGGCTGGACTAATGAAAGAAGAGGAGATTAAGACATCAGTAAATTACAGGTTTTCAAGTCAGCAGGAAGCATTGTAAATGTCCGTACAGTGCTTAGGGAACTATAGCGGCAACCATCCATAAACCATTAGCCAGAGGGGCCAGGTAAGGTCTAAAAGAAATTAAACAACATGAAATTAAACAACATAAATTTATCAAAAAGTGATGTCAAATTAATGTAATGTCTCTCTCGCTCTCTCTGACAGGGCATCTGTCCCAGCTGATAAAAAAAAGTGGAAAAAGCAGTGCAGATGATTGAGCCTATCTTTAGTAAGGCTTTTAAACCAGTCCCACATGACTTTTTCATGAGCAAACCACAGAAACAATTTAAAAGATTTAAAAAAATGGGTGCACGAGCGATTAAAAATAAATAAATAAATAAATAAACCTATGCCATGAATACTTATCAGTAGCATGATGACAACCTGTGAGAATGCATCAGTTGAGGTATCACAGCCCGCTCCAGAGCATTAATGAATGAATGGCGACTACCCGAGCTGTGCTCAGCATCTCACCAAGGGAGGCTGGGGCATGCTATTGCAATATTCAGTCAGCTTTAAGACAAGGAAAGCAGTCTGAAAGAGAACTGTATATAGGCTGAATCAGACTACTTTCTGTAATAGTAACTGCAACAAGAATGGGCACATCACAACTGAAAGGCCATGAGAAATAATCGGCCAGGCGTCAGGAATGAAGCAGCATAAGGGTCTGAAGCCACGCATTAAACAAGACCAGTTTCATTTTGGGATCTGCTATTGGAGCTATTCTGCCTTCTTCAGCAACAGGGAGAAGTATACAGTATATTGTATTTCATTTGGGACCTCATATTTTTTGAAAAGTGTGTATTAGAGAGTGTCAAAAAGAGAGTAGGAAGAATGGTGTGAGGTTTAGAAAAATATGAATGGAAAAAGGTTTAAGGAGCTGAATTTGCTTACTCTGAGAAAGTGAACAGAGAGAGGGGACTGATAAGAACCTTGCAATACACACAAGCTTCTTGCAGTCGGAAAATAATCAAGCATTTGCTGACAGCAGAGCAAGAACTTGATTGGCATCAAGTGGGATTTAGTGTAGATGGCATACCAACTACAACAACAGTCAAGAAGAGGCTGCCTATAGTGGTGTGCAGTCACCACTAGAAACTTACACACAGATAAACAGCAGCATCAAAATTCTCTGTTTGCCACTTTATAAAGCATAAGCATTTACATTTTGTTGATTTTGCTAATCCTTCCAGCTAGGGTGACAACTCCAAATTCACAAGATGCATGTATTTGTTTCCCCTTCAGAGCACTGGATGAATGGGATAACAACTTTATTTCCTGTTTACCTTTCAGTTCTATGAATTAGTAAAATTACTCAGCCCTGTTTTGTTCTTTTAATGGTTGGCTTCCACAGCAATAAAACCCAGAACGGCTGCAAATTCTTATGCCTCTCCTGCACACGAGGTTTACAATGAGTATGACCAACACACACTTCCCTGAATACACCAAATTGTCTTTTGGGGTCTTATTACCTAGAGAACACTCAGGCTACCCTAATTTCTGAACAGATAAGAAAAATCAGGCTACCATAAATATTTGTGCTGTTTTTCCTCATCCTGCTGATCCAAACAGTTTTCCCCACAGCCAGACAGGGACTCGCCAGAGGAAGAAGGAAACTACTCTGCCAAACACCCACCAAACTCTCTACACAGTTCTCCAGTTGCTGCTGCACCCCCTTCCCTGCACCCAGAGTCTGCTGAGGAACAGTGGGGAATTACAGGGTTCGGGGGGAAGCAGATGTATGAGGAGGAGGAGAAGGACAATAACAGAGACTAGAGCAGAGCAGCATCCAACAGATGCTGATCATGATGTAACTGCACATAAACAACTTCAACCTTGCCTCCCCCTCATTTCAGTTAAAAAAAAAAAAAAAAAAAAAAAAAAAAAAAAAACAGGCAAAAGAAAAAGCTGCTTGTAGTGTTGTGATTACAACTGATTGGTAAATACTCAACTAAAACAGAATGAAAGAATCCTCAATGGCATACCCTGATTTTCTGCAGAGAAGTGACTTTGATTACTTGGGTTACGTTTACATGAGGTTTTGACCTTTCTGAATTGCTCTGGAGCCAAACATTCACATGCAGTCTCTTGTGCATCATTCACTATTTAAAACTTGCATTGAATGCTACAGAGCCTGAGCGTGCTTTAGGCATAGATCTTTAAAGTTCTTATTTTCTTACAGGAAGCAGAAAACATAATCGATTTTGGATTTTTTAAAAAATAAAAAGAGCTGCAGAAGTTGCTGACACATGGCAGGTGTGTCAGATTATCACTCTACCCTCAGGCCGAAATACTGTAGCACCTGTGCACAATATTTTCTGTTTCATACAGTACCTAACCAGGCTGTGCTCCCAACCTCACATGAAGACGGTAATTGGACAGGCAAGGTGCAGACCAGAGCATCAAGCCCTTCTCCTCCACGGGCTTCTTGCTCTGTCCTACCAGTCATCTAATCTTTCCAGCTCAGAAAATGGAAAAGCCCATGAAGTTAAAAAAAAAAAAAAAAAAAAAAAAAGATAAGTTGGTTTGCTCCGTTTTATGCAGTGGCACTTGAGCAAACCCCACAGGGCTGCTTGCCCTTGAACTAAGCCCTTACCCACTTACCCTTACCCTAAGCCCACTACTTGCAAGAGTATTCACAGTATTGTATTAGAAGATCACAAGATATCTTCACAATATCATATTACAAATTGTTGTTTTTGCAGTATTTTCTGGAAATCTGCCAAGAACTAAGTTTTTTAATATATATATATATACACACATATATATATATATTGTATTTATTTTTTTTATATCAGTTGTTTCTTCCTCGAGTCCCAGAGGAAGGGTGCAAGCCAGGCAGTTTGAGAGACCTACTCCACGGTAGCACTGGGGAACTGCAGGCTGCTTCCTAGGCATTTTTGTGAACACAGGATTACAATAACCAGGAGAATGTTAAAGTCAGGTAGACACAAGACTCAGGTAGACACTGTTACAGGCAGTGAAAAAAATAAAACAGATGAGCAAACCCTGAATACACACTGGGCCCTACCTAAATAAAGGGTGTTCTGTGTGAGTGGAGCGGTCTGAGGCCTGGGGCCTAGAGCCCTTCGCCTTCATTTGACTCTGTTCTTCTCCAAATACCACATTAATTTTACATCCCATTTTTCAGCTTTCAGAGGCATTAAACAGATCCATTGCAGCCAGGCTGTATTTCAAGGCTTGGTAGTGTGTTTAGCAGTAATAACTTTTGTTTTTCTGAAACAGATTATTCACTTTGTATTTTGATTTTAACCTCCTGGGTGTTTGCATTGCTTTTTAACATAAAACACACCCTGCAATATCAAGTGATAGACTTTCCAGTTGGAAGCACCACATCAGGAAACCGCTGGCTCCCAAACAAATTAAATCCTTGCGAGTCTAAACAACCAAAGCCATGGCATCAGACAGACAGCTTTTTATACCAAAACTCTTTGGGGACCCCCACGCTCCCCAATGCATTATTGCCTGCTGCAGACTACAAAACCACCGTTCATTTGGCACAGGCAGCAAGCCCGTGACACCAGGTTAACGCTTTTGCTGCAAAAGCATGCTTCCAGCCCTAGCCAGACAGAAACGTACTGGATGATCAAACTGGGAGAAATGCAAAAACGCATTTCATATCGTCCCCTGACCCTCCCCAAAATCTCAAGCACAGATATCAGCAGTCTGCCCCACTGCCTGTGCACTGTCAAAAAGACAGCTCTCCCCTTTCGGCTTCCCCAAATCACCAGCTGTTGAACAGTTTGTTGGATGCAAACCAAGCCCTACAGATGGTGCAGTGGGAGTGCAGACTTCTAGGAACGAGTCGGTCATCATGGAAATAAATGCACAGATGATGAGGATATTTACAGAGGATCCAGGCATCTGCAGCGCGGAGCAATCTAACTTAAAACCACTGAGTAAGCGGGATTCTCTCCCAGCCTTGGTTACGCTTCAGTTAAGTGTTTTGGGGCCATTTTAGTTACACGTTTCCAGAACACAGGGAGCTCATGCACATGTTTTTCCACGAACAGTAGTTATGTCTTGAGGACCCTTTGCATGATGAACCCACAGCTAATTAAGAGCAAGCATACTGTATCCTCACAACAACCCAATAAAGCCAAAACCATTCATCATCTGTGCTGCTGCTGTAAACCATGAGAAGGTGAAGACCAGCACCCAATACTGCCTGACAATGAAAACTGCTATCCTTAAAGGGGATTTAACTATTTGCAGTTATCAAACCCTCATATGCTGCATATGCAGCTCCAATTACATCATATACTCCTGACTCTGAAGATGGATGTCACCAAATCTGCAATTCCTCCTTAACATCTACAGTCATAGAATCACAGAATCACAGAATTTTCCAGGTTGGAAGAGACCTTGGACTTAGTCATGAAGAAGTGACAGCAGCTCTGAAAGGACAGAAGGGGTTAGGCAATGAGGACAGCCAGGTGGCTTGCAGTGCCCCACTGCACAGCAGTCAGAAAAAATGGTGTAGGGAGAGAGAAAGGAGGGAATAAGGAAGAAATTGGCAGCTTAGTCACAAGAATGAGAGGGAGAAATAATGGAACTTGGAAGAGAATGAAGAAGGAAAGCTCTTTACAGCTTTTAAATCACTGAGTATTCAAAAAAAAAAACGTTATTGGAAGTCATTTTAAGTTACTCAGCAGGAGCTGAACATTTTTTTTTTAAATTGATTCTAAGTCAAGCTGATTATTTGAAACCAGAAATGAAAGTAATTAAGTTAGATGTTGGTATTTCCTAACTCAGGAATACATGGCTATACAACCTAAATCATTTCCTTTCCCATTTCCTTTTTCTTATAGATAGCCCCAGTTAATGTGTGATTGCATGCTTTGAAGGTTAAAAACCACTAACTTGGTAGATCCTATTTACCTTAATTTATGGAAGAATCCTACAATTAAGGAATAAAGAGAAAGACTTCAGTTTCTGTTCTGTGTGCTGAATTTCAAACTTGTCACTTGTATTAACCAGCAAAGCGCCCAAAACAGTGACATAGGTGCATAAACTGTTAGTTTTTCCATCCTTCCCACTGACTTTGTGCTGGAGCCAATGCAAGTATCCCTGAGCATGTGACAAAGGGCTGCTCTGCATTACATCTACTGATTATTTTATGACAATCCGCTTCTTTCAGCACCCTCCAGATCACAGCATGTGAAATTCAACTTATTTATATTCTGCACTACATGGAAGCATGGGGATAGGGAACTGTCTTAGTCCTTACAGGAAACATTTGCCCAAGAAGGCACTTGTAATTTTGATGTTTAACTTATCAAACAATGTTGGTATCTTAATGTACAAGTCAGCTTTCTCAACAGTTACTAAGCATGCAGAAAATATAAGGAATTACTCCCTACTTCATAAATTGTAGTTCAACAACCAAAAATGTATTCTAGTAGTTATGGTTGATGCTAGATAATGGACAGAGTTAAATTTCACCTCTCCTTCCCCTGTTTTGCAGCCTGTTTTCTGTGGGGACAGAAATCTCCATGCCAATATTCATACGGTTATTACATCTGAACTAAAAAATGAATGAAGTAATCCACCCACTCCCTAGATGTCATAAATGCCCTGGGGAAGTGGTGCCCTGCAGCTGGGGTCCAACTGACTCTGCTCTCCACAGCGTGCACTACATGCATGCTTTTTACTACAGCTGGGGCCACACAAACCATCCTTACACTTACAAAATATTTTTTTAACAAAGCCTGCAGAGAAGAAAAAGAAAATAATCCTTCTCCCAGCTCCAGAAAAGCATTAAATATTCCTACAGCAGCAGCCACCAAAATTTGGTGGGGGGTGGACGGATAGCCATAAAAAGGACGCAAAAACCACCTACAATGAAACAAGCACATCATGTATGTGCTAGATTAGGCTACTCATCACTTTAAAGTGTCTTCATAGTCCCCTTCCAAACCCCTTCTCTAAACTCACTGTGATATCTAGTTATGCCACTTGTTACTGAAGTCCCCCAATGATGAAGTTTTCATATTCCCCACAGGGAATTTATTACATTGACTCCTTCGCCTTACTGTTTAGGAAAATTTTCCTGAATGTCTGACCTAATTCTTCCTACTTGAAATGTAAGCACACTACTCTTTGTCCTGATGACGGTGGATGTGTGAAATGTCTCTGCAGCTTGCACACAGCTGCTGTTCTCCCTTTAGACTACTCTCTTCTCTGCCTCTTATTGCAAACCCTATTTTTAGCCTTCTCTTAGACTCTCCTCCCCCTCCTCTATTCTCTTTCTGATCAGTCCACTGCTTTTCTGAGCAATAGTATCCAAACCCTACTTTCAGCTGAGGATCAACTGAACTTACTGGTGCTGAATAGATTGTAGAGTGCTTTGTGTCTTAAAACAATACTTCTTGCCTCCCAGTATTAAAAAGTTCACAGTCTTCACAATATCGTGACTCCACCAACTTAGTCTTAACCTGTGATTTATTTGTAATCCTACATTGTTTTCTACAAACTCTTGGCTAAAGATCTTCCAAGTGGAAAAAAGACATCTTAACTACATTATATTCAATAAAAAGTAAGCAAAAAAAAATCTACTGGGTAGATAATTTTAAACGTAAAATGGAAAAAATCAAATAATGAAGTTCTTTCTTTTGAGCCCAGTATCATTCAAACAAGTAAAGTATTTGTTGATGTACAAGATCTAGTTTCAGTGACAGACTGCACATGATTTATGTTAGAACAACTGTGGCTCCCAGTATCTGAAGTACATTCAAGTCATGATACTCCTTTGTTTATTAAAGTATGAGGCAATACCAACAGGAAATATTTCCAGTTTCACTTATAGCTTCCGTTCATTGCTGAAACAACCACTCAAGAAATACCCACCTTGGTACTGGGCAGGTGTTAGAGTCATTAACACTTGTTTGGATGGGCTGACACCTCAGCAAATTTTCACAAGAGTTGATGGCATCTTTAAAAAAAAACACCTCAGGAATTCCAAATTCTTATCTGATTTCAAGAGCCACTGGGACATTAAGGTGACCCAAATGGCAGTGTAGGCAGTGCCATAACTTATTAATAAACTGGGAGCAAGCTCACATCTGCTAGCAAAGCAAAGGAAAGTCTATTCCATTTTATGGTCTCTAGCCGAGTCAAGCACATTAAAATATGTATTACTTCTGTCTACCTGTCACTTCTTGTAACATGCTTAGGTGAACCTATGGCTGGAAGCCAGAACTCAAACTGTTTCAACACAAGTAGTGCTTGTGGGGAAAAGTTATTTACAATAGAAGTGTCAGTTTCCTTCCAATATGCTGGCAAATTCTTGGTTCAACTCTTATGAACCAAAAGTTAAATGGTGTTTAAAGACTGTGTTTTCATGTTAATCAGGGCATCTTGAAATGCTTGTGAAATGAACTCACCAATGAAAAACAGAAAACCTGACTGAGGGGGTTTCTTTTAACCTGTATTTCAAGAACAGCTTTGATGTTGATTTCTTATCTTTTGTGCAAGCTGCCCAAGTGTTTCAAGCAGGTGAAGCATAGATGTCCCTGCAAACGAAGCAACTGCCTCATTCTGATTTCATCCTTCCAGTGCAAGAGCAAAGAATTATTTCGGGAACAACACAACAGATGCAACTTCATAACACTCAGAAGGAAAAGTGGAGAGGAATTCAAGAGGACATGTACGAGGTTCAAACATCTTTCAGGAGCACAGCCAGGCAGTTACAGACCGTACGACCCCCTGCAGAGACTGCAGCAGAGAGAGCCAAGAAGGAACAAAAACTGAACCTATGATACCACCAAGGAGAACATCTGCTCTTTCCATCACAGCAGACAAGGTGCCATTGGGTCAAAGAGACCAAGGAACTGGATGATAAGCAGCTATAAGACACCACTTCATGATAGTAGCAAACCAGTTGCTAGACAATGGGTGGCATTGAGGTGGCTGAAAACTTAACAGAAAAGCTAGTTCCAGCTGGCTTAAGTAGATACAAGTGTGGGCTTGGATATGCAGGAGTTCTTAAGATGAAAAGCAGCTTGCAAGATTTCAGGGTGGGGTTCTGAGATTTTTGTCTAATCCATTAGTACTAAGACCAGAAACACGGCAGGGGCCTTTGTGCCCTGAACGGCATCTATGTCTCAGAATAACAGCTCTAATTAATGGGTTTTCCAAGCTGAGGGGAAGAAAAATCAACTGAAAAAAAAAAAAAAAATCAGCAGCCTGCACACTAAGCAAGTTAAAGATTTCTTGTCTTCCTCACGCACACCAGCATGCAAGCATAAAAGAAAGGGCAAAACTCCCAAAACACACACCCTAGGCACTTCCCCATTTTACCCTATTTGTAATCTTTTATGGTCCCATAAAAGCATGCTGTGTCCAGAAAGATTTTTTTATTCTGTCCAGAAAGGTTCTTTTTATTTCCTATTATTTCATCTGCAATTCAGTGCGTTGCTTGACCTATGCTAACATAACTGTAAGTAAAACAGGTTGAACTTAATTCCACCATCCCCAAAATGAACTGCATTTTATTAGCTTTTTTTTTTTTTTTTTTTTTTTTCTTTTCCTCTCTGTGCTCACACTTCTGAGGACAGGAAACGCCTGCTGTGAATTCTTGTCCAGCATTTCTATCCATTGCCAGAGAGCTCCCCGAGGAGCACAAGCTCTTCAAGAAAGAGAGGTGTAAACACCTTTGTCCTTTCCCATCAAGCGGAAAGCAGTGGCACTGGCCGCAGCACCAGCAGTCCCTCAGCACCACAGTACTGACCCAGCTTGGGATGCTGGCCAGACCCTTCTGTCCCCACTCACGTGAGTGCGTGCAGAGCTCAGCAAGGACAGAAACTTAGATCTGGCAGACACTGAGCTGCCTAACTGCACCAGCAAACAGAGCTTTAGCTGAAATCGGCAAGCATGCAAAGGCTGCAAACTTTTGGTATTAATAACACACAGCTCTTTTTCAAGCAGCCAGCTGTACTATCTTATATACTGCAGCCATACATTAAATTTTATCAGTCATAGTGAATTATGTATAGAAAGGCTGAGTTACTGCCTTTTCGCAACTACAGTGTCACAGCATTCATAAGTCACATATGGGACACTTGTAGTTTATTAAATTAGACACACATTTTTGTGCTCTACAAGTTTTGGTTGTCATAGAAGATCAGGTACAACTATAAAACTATTACATGTGTTATAAATAACGTCAAATATTCAAATTAGTTTGACTTCATAGGGAAAGCTATTCCTTATTTTATTCCTTTAATGCTCAGGACAGTATACCATTAGGCCACAGCAGCCTGTGAGGTGGAGCAGATCTACCACTGCAGCTGAGTAAAAGGCAGCCTTAAAATTCACATCCAATAGGGATAAATCCAAGCTTCTCCATATATGCTATTACTCTTCTACATAAGAATAGAAAATCCGCTGAAATGTCACTATTACCTGTCTGTTTAAAGCACCCTCCAAAAAACATATCTGTATTTTTCCTTGTAGTGTTTTTTATTTTATTTTATTTTATTTTATTTTATTTTATTTTATTTTATTTTATTTTTTCTATAGGTGGTTTTTATCATTCTTTGTCCTCTCCAAGGATGGCCTCTGGTAATTGCAGCATGTTAAAAAGCAGATTTCATAAGTCACGTATACACCTAACAAACTTAAGTCTGGCACACATCCCTCCCAACTCCTCCTCATTCCAACAAAACGTACATAGTGAAAAACCTGTATCACAGAGGAAGAAAAAAAGCTATTTTCAGACCACGTCAAATGTACTTGAATGAAAAAACTCCAGTCCTGAGAAAAAAAATGACAGAAAAGACTGATTCATTTTTAACACTGTATTTGCCATAACTGTCCTAGCAATTTGTAACATTACTGATCTCAGCACCATTGCCTGAGCTGCACAACAGGACTTACAGGTACACTAGGCAGATGCAGAAATATTTCCAGGTGAAAGGATCTGGACTATTCCTTCAAACTAGAGGTGCAGGTCTGCAACACCAGTCGTAGTACACTTACAAATGGAGAGCCCCATTCTCAGTGACATGTGTTTTCCACCCTGCTCTAACTGCAGTGGGAGTGAGAAGCACATCTGAAGCACATTTCCAGGCATATCGGAAGCACATCTCCAGCCCCATCCCCTGTTCTCTGCTTCCCAATGAGGAGTGGTCTCAGCAGGCACCACCTGCACGCTGGCTGAGACCAGAGTGAAAGCCAGGGCAACGTGCATGCCCCAAAATGCATGTGGTGGGGGTGCCAGGTCCCCAGCACCTGATGTCTCATTGCACAGCTCTCCTTCTTCTGGGCCTATGCCCCTCTCCTGATGTGGACGTGCCCCCTCACTTCTCATCCTCTCTACATTTATCCTCAGCCTCAGTGCAGGTGCTGTTTTCAAGCAGTGAACATGATGTCGCCCATGCACAAGGCTCCTAAACAAACACATGAATTTCCCCCACACTCCATCTTTATGCATGTAAGCCATTAAAATGATTTCACACCAATCAGGCTCACATGTCAAGGAACAAGTGACCTGGAGTTCCTGAGTGTTCAAAGCCCGTATATGCTTGGCTCTGCTCTTTATTTATGTTCTTTACGTCCGCTGCCTCTCTGAGGCCTACAGCAAACAGCTGTCAGTAACATTCACCCCTTCTGCTAACACTTTCCCTAATCCCTAACTGACTTTCCAGCCTATAATTAAACTTTCCAGCTGCCACACTCAGGGATGGCACTAATATGCATCATTTCATTCTAAGTAGTCCCTAAAAAGCTCTTTTCCAATTTCTAAGACCACGGGCTAGGACCAAAGCCTTTTACACTTACAGGTTTTAGGCCCAAACCCTTCCATTTACTTACAAGTTGTCTCATCTTTTACCAAGGAAATTAAACGAGCAAGTAATTAAACTAATACCTTTTTATAGTGCCAATAGGTGGAGTGCAAAGGGCTTGAAGACTGATGGGTGAAAGCTACAAGTGCTCACACGTTTTGCATGGCAAATCCACTGCCAAGAACTGCGTATCCACCAAGACTTACACAGCTGCTCAATCCAGTCCCAGAGTTTACAATGAAAGAATTAGGATTTGGAAAGATCTTTTGAATAAACACAGTGAAAAACCAAGCATCTTACTTTGGATTGCAACACTAAATCGGGGTCAGCAATTTGGTCTTGAAAATCTGTTTTTCACATTCATGTAAATGATTACCTTTCTACATAGAGATGGTTGGCAACTTTTTTTTTGGTTGGATGCTGTTGCTGCAGTGTTCAAGAGGACGCAGTATTTTATGATTAAAATACTGGCTTCCCAGCTGAAAAAAAAAAAAAATGAGAGGACATCTGAAGTGAACCCTGTAGTTTTTTTTACAACATTGCATGGCCTCACTGGGACAATGAAGCAGACCAGGCTGGAGCAGCCTAATGCCTGATATGCACACACCACAGGCGCTTCAGGAGGATGATAATCCACAACCCCTGCAAATTTGCAACAAGAAGACCTCACCGAATATCCACAAACTCATATTACACTTAGCCCCAATGGAAATACAGCTTGAGACACCTGCAGAGTCCAAAGCTCCCCTGCCCTCAGTCTGAAGGCTGGACAACCACATGCAGCACCCTCGATCCCACAAAGCAAAACAGCCCCCGGGCGCCGGGGGCGCCCCCCCCCCCATCTCCAAATATTATCTGTTCCAGAGCAGGGCAACGTCTGCTCGGCTGCCACAGTGCTATTGCAGTAAACAGCAAGCAAGATCGATTCATAACACAACTGGCAAGCGTCCATCAGCAATCCCAATAACACACAGCCCTGAACCAACCATGTCGCCTGTTGCTGGAAAATCTGGAAGGCTGCAGGTCAGCCTCCCTCTTGTTTCCTCTTAACATGTTTGGGAGTCACGACATGCTTTGGCCTTGCATTTTGCCTCACGTGGCTGAGATAAAGTGAGCTCTTCAGATACAGCTTCTGTGGTTTTGAAGCTGCAGACCGGTTTCATACAAGACGAAGGCTGCACCCTTGCAGAAAGTTATCTGCCATTTAAGCAAAGTGGAAACACAGGAAAGGAATGCACTCAGTTTAAATTTTATTCTGTTCCTCGAGATTGCTGGTTTTCTTCCCGACTTTCTGCTAAACACCTTGAGGTTTTAATGTTTCAAAATATTTCAATGACTGCTCAGCCTTTATCAACTACTGTTAAGACTATTCTGGGAGACTACCAGAAGATAAATCATTCTGGTTTCATCAAGTCTAGCAGCATCACTCCTCAGTGAAGAGATCACACTAGACAGGTGTAAAAATTCAAAGCCTGGGCAGCTATGGCTTGTTCCTAGCGGCAAGGCAAGAAGGGTCAAAATTTCAAGTGGAAACAAACACACTTTCAGTTCTCTGTAAACCATAGGTGAAACTTCCCTCCCTCATTATATTAAGCATATTTTAAGGGTGAATTTTGAAGAGTGCAGATGGCACATTTAAGCTTCAAAAACATAAATGCTTTGAAAGGTTAGGAACATGCAAAAACAACATTTCACTGAAAACTGTTTGTCAGTTTTAATCACAGGATAACTCTACAAGAGGTGTGACTGCTGCAATTTAAATTTTCACCTGACAAACTGAATTATTAATTTTCATGGTGTCTACAACAAAGGATCAAGCGGCACAGACAGACAGCTACCTACCAGAAGATCTACTACAGGGAAGCCTGAAGGTGGGGAAGGAGGAGCCGCAGCATCCCAGGGTGAAACAGTTCTCCTTGTAGGCGTTGCAGCAAGGAGGGCACCAGGACCTTCATCCTCCATTGCTCACTCATAGCTTAACAGAGATTTTCCAAAGCATGGCATGACCCTGAGCAAACTCACTGATAGAGAGCACTGAGCTTTGTAAGGAAGGAGGCAGAAATACTGTTGAGGGCTTCATGTGCACCTTGAAGGGGCTTTGGCAGGAAGGACTTCTGGAGCTTTTCACCTATGTGTGAGTGGAGGCCTCACCTGCTATCAGTCACTCCTTCATTTCCCCATGGAAGGCCGTACATATTTCCAAGTTCCCACTAACTGTTCGAGTAGCTGTCTTTTCCTTGCAATGAGGGATGACATGACAGGCTGTGGGGCCATTCCAGTACCCACTGCCAGCAACGGCACATGCCAATTCTTCAGGAGTAACAGAAAAACCTGTCCTGCCTCACTGCTCCATTTCCTGAAGATACCATGCAGTTTGCAGAGCTGCTATCTTAAGTGACATTAAATATTGCACTTCAGTACTAATTTCATATCTCTATAATATTACTGATAAATAATTTCCCTGCTGCATGTTTAACTAGAGCTCAGAAAGAAATAAAGTTCTAAAAATTTCCAGAGTAACCTAAAATGGGTTTTCCATATACTGTAATTCCAGAATACTAGGTTAGAGTAAATTTTACAAGGTCTTAAAACAAAGGCCAAACACCACTAGAAAGCAGGATTCCTCTCTTGAGAATCTCAAGATGTTGGGCTTAAACATGCCCTATCGAAGAGTGGCTTTTTCCCAGCCAACTTCTCAAACTGGTATGTTTTTAAGTAGGAAATAATCCTGTTTATCACTCCAACACTTATTCAGACTCTTGTTAATGTTTGTACTACCCCTTCTGAATTTCTGAACATTTTCTTTCAGGCTCAGCAGCCAACATTTAATTAAGAAATATTTAACCACTAGTATTTTTTAAACAATGCCACATAAGCAGAAATAATTGCTTATCATATCTATGTTACAAAAATCAAAATACAGCCAGTGGAAACCAGATACAAAACAGGCAAATGCACTTGTATTCAACTGAATTAGTTTTGTTTAGAAAATTAACAGACAATGCATTTCCTTGGCTGAGTCCTTGATTTGTGTGCCAAGTTCCATCCTGCAGTGATTTTTCCTCTTTCAACAATATCACAGGCACAGAGGACACTACTAAGGAAGCAAACTTGTAATTCTGTGAGTTAGGAACACAGATAGCCTTGGTGTGACCTAAAAGAATGTAGCAAAGCATTTTTAGTAAACTAAATGCATCAATTTTATACCTTTATAACTGCTTTGAATCCAGAGAACGGCATATCTTATGGTAATTTGTAACTTTATAATGTGCATACTGGCTCCTTACTGCATCATCTATTGCACATCAACATTTTTTATTTTGAAAGAAGAGCGGAATAAGATTTCATACGTCTGCAGAGGTATTAAACATTTGTATCGATTTCCACAAACTGGTCAGAAGGAGGAAGCATAACTACACTGACTGCATTCTTCAAAACAACATCTGAGGATCAGAAGGTCACAGGGGACAACTTTCATACCAGCTACCTTGCTATTAGATAGAAGAAACACCAGCAAGAGTTAGAAAGCATTGCTTTAGACCACAAAAAATGCAAGACACAGGCAAAGAGCAAAATAAAGAGCAATAACCAAACTGCTAGTGTGGTGAGGGAATTCAGAACAACAAAGGTCTGTGGAAAACGCAACAATTGTGTCTGCACAGGGGATAAGCAAAAACAAAAGTAGACCTTGAGAGGGAGCAAGTACAAAACAAGGCAGAGAGTTTGCTTTTAATACAGGCACTCCTGTTGCAGAAGCTACTGATATTGCTTTGGTCAGTGCAATGCAGAAACTATAACCACCTTGATTCCAGGGTTAACCCCAAAACCAAGCTATTTGCCATATACTGGAAAGAGACATTTTATGTCTTTTCCAATAGCAAAGCAGCAGGAATATAGTAAAAAATGAAAGAGAAGGAACTTTTATTATTATTATTATTATTCACTTCAGCATCCTTAATTCAATCACTATCCCCATAGGCTGAGGAAAGGACTGACTTTACTGCTCTGCACTACCATGTTAGTAGAGAAGCTGCAAAGTACAATATTCATATTTTATGTATTATATGAGTCTAAGAAAAATAGTTTTCGATTCACAATCTAAAGAACAAGTCAAGAAATCTATGTCACACTAGGAGCAAATGAGGATAAAATACTTTTGAACTTTAAACATTGTGAAATTCTGGGTGTTTTGGTTTGGTTTTGCAAGAATTCAGGCCAGTGGGTACTGAGCAGAAATAACCACCTTGACACCAACATTCAAGAGAAAGGCAGGCTTTTCAAAGAAAATTGGTGATAATAGTATTTCATCATAGCAATTGTGTGGCACACTTAATTTGCACAAATGCGAGTAAGCACACAGTTTATGCGGACAGAAAGTGGAATGTATTTAAATACATTCATGGAGAAGCGGGGCGCTGCCTTTTCTCCCATCCTTGGCCAGCCAGCGTGTTGGGCAGCATTGTCTGCTGGCTCTTCTTCGCTAACCCATTATGGGCAGAAAGGGATTTCCAGGACTGCAATAAACTGAAACAAATCAACTATTCTCTAGTTCTCCAGGGTGTCAGCAAAGAGGGTGGCATGGTAAGTGTATTTTCTTGGTGGGAGGGAGCTCTCTCTTTTACTGTTACTTTTTCCATATGTCTACTCTATAACACTAATACATTATTTTTCTTACACATACTTGTATAGTCTCTACACATACACACATACACAGTCTACCTACACTACTAGTGGCACTGAGGGCAGGACAAAACCAGGGCACTAACACATAGCGGGGCCCATCTGCTACCTGCGTGTGCTGCAGTGGAGAACTGCCGCTGCTTCTCATGCTACCGCAGCAAGTAAGTGATCAAAAGCTGACAGAGTACTGGCACAGAATTAAAGGACTCTCCTAATTGCCGTGCCTCAAATTCCATTTCTGAGCCTGCTAGAAGAAAGCCTGCAAAACTCTTTAATAAATCATAAAAATCAGAGATGGAAATTAGGTCATTTTGCCCGTGTCTCCTACGCGCGCCATGAGTTTTGTTCCCCACGTTGTGCTGTTGAGTGCTCTGTCTCAGCATCTTCTAAATGATTCAAGTGGTGAGGTTTCTCCCTGTTCCCCAGGCAGACTGTGACATAGCCCAGCACATCTCGGTGGCAGGACAGTATGCTTCCCACCCACCACCCTCATCCTCTCCACCCCGTTTTACCTCTGTCCAAGTTCAATCTATTCCTATTCCTATCTCTCTCTGACTCCTCCAAAATCTGCTTTTCATGCTACCTCAACTACCATCCGGCAAAAAATTGTTGCTCAGGAAACATTCTTCTGCCTTTCCTGTAATCCCACTGTAGTGTGCTGCTATTTTTAGGAGAAAAAGGAGGTGGTAAGGGAATGAAAAGCTGCCAGCTCCAGCTGTACAAGAATAATGCTCCAGTACATGGAAACTACATTATAGTGTTTTCATTTAAGCACATATAATTAACCCAAACTTTCTGTATTCTGGAATGATCCAACAGAGAGAAAAAATGGAAAATGCAAGTTCCAACTTAAAAATCAGTGATTTCATTTCATCTTTAAGACCTGCAGTCGGGCCTGCCATTCTATGTTTTTACCCAAGATTATAAACTGGTATTTGCCTAGCGAGATAAATGGTTAAACCAGTAAAGTGCTGGAAAAACTAAATAACAAATTTAGTTACCTGTTATAAAAAACTACTCAGCAAGAAGCAACTCTGTCCGGTGCCAGTGTCTAAAGCAGGACTGAAACCTCTGTTTTACATCTCACTAGGGCACAGGGTGACATGCTGGGTCATCCTGAACACCTCCCAGCCATCCCTGCACCCCTCTAGACAACGCAGATGCTAAATTCCCCATGGAAGCTCCTTAATTCGTGCAGCGCTTTGGCTACCAAAACCATCTAGCAAAACTGAAAAGACGCTTTTTTTTTTTTTTTTTTTTGAGAGCACATTTTTCTGTTTCTCAAACCAAACCTCGTATTTACTGATACTGTAAGGTTAAGCATCACCTACAAGGAACAAACCAGAGATACTGGGTTTCTTGGTGCACACACTTCCCACATGGCAATGTTTTGATCTGCACAGATGCATACATTCAGGTACCCACCCCCATGCAGCTGTCCCTGCAGCAATCCCATAGCACTGGGAAGCGGAGGGATGGAGCGCTGCACGCCCAAAGCCCTGCTCTGCAACAGCCGTAATTCGATTGAAAGAAAACAGTTATGAATTCAGCAGACGTGGTGAAGTAATCATCTCCAGAGTCCTCAGAGAGATTACAGCTTCCTGACCTAAGCTACAGTTTGTAGGGTCAGATCTTGATGTTTCTATCTAACCCGGATCAAGCCTTGTTTCATGGGCAGGCTTACCGATTTCCGTGGGAAGGCTCACAGACAAAGACGCCACCCGACACAAGTCGGGGTGCAAGAACAGGTCTCTCAGCTAGCATAAACATATGTTTTCTAGGTCTGGTAGAGCTTTTTTCTTTCTTTCTTTCATTCTTTTTTTCTTTCTTTTTTTTTTTTTTTTTCTCCACAGCCTGTTTGCATTTACTGGCTTATTAAACAAGATTTTATTTGCAGCCAGTATGTCCTAGGAAACCAGGAGGCATTAGACATAATTGCCTTCGTGTTCACATGGAGTAAACAAGGTGACTTTCACCAGGGAATCCTGCTCCACTGCCACCAGCAATGCCCTGGGGACCCATCTGGGGAGCCCAGTGAAGGGGCAACCCACTGCTGACCACAGCCTTGGGAAGGGGACGCATGGAGGTGGGGAGAGGGCTGCTGGGGAGCCAGGTAAAGCCACTGCTCTTCTAGGAGCCCAAAGGGGCTCATTTCCTCTCCTCTCCCCCACCACATGGCTCATCCTCCAACAACACAGCTCCAAAGAGCCTGCAAGGCACACATGCCCACATCAAAAAAACTCACCCCTCACTGTCCACAACCCAGCCAGTACTGCTGGGATCAAAACCCAGTCCTTGCTTTGGGGGACGGGTGGCAGTAAAAGCCAAGTGATGGACGGACGCACGCTGTGCCTCACTAGCTGGATTTTTAACTTGCAACAGCAACCATTGTCCATTGTCTCTAACCCATTAAGGCAGTGCAATGACTTATCACTTCCACCATGTTGTCAGTAAGCACACATTTCATACCAATACATGCATGTGTGCATGTAGCCAGCACTGCATCTCGCTAACACTCCCCTCCCTTTCCCCCAAATTTTCTTTATATCCACAGATGCTTTCAATTTATTCCACCCCTTGCCCCACACACACGTTCCCAGTCCCTGGCTTCCACATTCTTCTCTAACCCTCCAAGCTAAAGGCTTTCCTCTGCGGGATCAAACATCTGGTGGGTGATCCTCACACGCACTTCAGTACTGCTTTTGTTTCCCAGCTCGCGAACAGATCACTTTTGATAGGTAGCAAAGCCACTGAAAGGGATTCTCTGTCTGCGGGCACACAAAGTACTTCCAAGGTCTATAAAGGAAAGGGTAAAACTGGAAGGGGTCCATACAAAAAGGGTTTTTCCTTCTTTTTTATGTGCTTTTTAAACTTTCATTTACGTATTGCCTTTTCATATACTGTGTCCTGTAGAATGCAAATAGATTTTTAAGTGATTTAGAAAATTAATATAATTGCTTTTTAGGTTTTAACCACTTTATTTAAAAACAAGCAGCTCTGCTGATATAACCAAATAAAGACCAAATAAAAAATAAAGATTTCATTTTGCTCCAGATACAAAAAGCTGACCATTTCTCAAAATCGCATGACATCACTTATTCAGGAAAGGAGCAGGTGATAGGGAAATGGCTGTCTGTGTGGCACATTGTCTCAGATTAACTCGGTTGTCCCAAATACTGACCCATTTCTCCATGAATACCTAGTTCTCAGCAATCCTCCTGAGTTTTCTCTGCACTGATGCTTACAGTGACGACTACCGATAATGGCAGGCGCAGGAGCAAAGGGCCTACAGGACTCTCGTACTGAAGCCAAGACAAGTGGTTATGATCCTCTTCTCCGCTGCTGGTGCTGTTCCTTTCACTGAGTGGAGATCTTCCCAGAGAAACCAAGCATTTCTCTTTGGGTGTTTCCAGCCAGCTAATGCAAGAGTGAGGGCTATGCATCTGCATACACATTTAGACCTGGACCCCTACCCCATCATAAGAAATGGCAAATGCCGGTGATTTAAAATTAAGAGAAGTATGCTATAAAACTGAGATAATCCCCCATCTTTTCAGTATTTCTCCTCTTTTAAAAATTTCCTTTACAATAATGATTCAAACTGCTTATGATATTGCCTTAAGTCTCGTTCTGGGTAACACCACTTTGCATACTCTAACTTTTGTACCAAATAAAAACAATCCATCGTGATCCTTCAGAAAAATATAAAATAAAATAAAAATGCTTTCAGCTTAATCTTCAGCTTATTTGACAGCAAACATATTTCTCAGTTATACACACACATTTGTTTTCACTTCATAAGAGAGAAATCATGTCTGAACAAAACACTTAGACAATTCAAACCCTTCAATCATACTTCCAGTTAAAAATGCAACAAGTCAGATGCTAAAACACAATATCCTAGGGCCATACTACACGTTCTGAGAAAAGCACAGCTCCTGCAGACTCATGAAAGATCCTTCCCTGCGTGGACTGACCCTTTGTTTTCAAAGGCCAGCACACAGTGAACGCGCGTTGAACGTACATAGATGCACACCGCGGGATGTATTTCCATGTGAAAAACAGTTATAAATGCTTTCATGTCGATAACGCTAAAGCTTGGGAGATAAAGACGATGCTTCATCTCATGAGAAACAAGTATTCTTTTATAACCACTTATAAATGGTTTGATGTCTTCTTCGAGACAACAAACAGCCCTTTACTGGTACATGGGAGTTCCATGAAACGAGCCTGAATGTCACCCGCTGTTAATAACACATTTAACACATTTCAAGAAGTTTCTCGTAACTCTGGATCATGCCTGAAATACACAGAAGTGACATTTTACATATTTAAGAAAGCTGCCATGCATTGCCCCCAAGGAATTCACAACTAATGCACCAGACAACAAATCTAACAAAATATAGGTGAGAGCATGCCTTCTTGGGTCAAGCCTACCATCAGAGCTTGTATTTTCTATAAAAAACAAAACTAAATCTCAGCCTTCAAATAAAATCCCATGAGCAGTAACTTTCTCATCAAAGGTTTCCCCTTCAGATAAAAAAAAAAAAAAAAGACCTCACCCTGTTTTAATGCAAGAATTACGTAAGTCGGAGGTTCACCTTCACTTGCTCCTTCTCGGAAGAGAGAAGAAAACCCAAACTGAAATCAACCCTCTCCTGCTTCGCTGCGGTTCCCCCACAGACAGGCACAGCCCTGCCCTGCCCAGGATGCTGCGGAGGGGTGCCCCACCCTGCTGCCCCCCACCTCCTTTTCTCCTCCTCCCAAAGGCTAAACCTGTCCACCGCAGAGGCTGGCTCCCATCGGCCGAGCTCCTGACACGCATCCGACGAGCTCCCCGTCACGCGGGGCAGCCTCTGGGGAGAAAAAAGGCCGTGGGCTGCCTTGCTGACGGAGGGATGGGAGGGATGCGGCTGCGCGGAGTTAGCTCGGAGAGAGGCGCGGGCCATGCTGGCCCGATGAAATAAAGGCAATGCATTTTTAATGCACACCAGTTCACTGCGTCTAGTTGTTCGCTACTGCAGCGAGCGGGGCTGCAAATAAACTTCATACAGCTCCTACACTAATGCAGGGATCTTGAGCTGTCTTCTCCCCTTGCTGCCATGCAGGGCTCATCCCAGCAGCAGCAGAGCTGAAAGTTTCCAGCCCAAGGAGAGCAGCACGGCAGCATTCACCTCTGTGCGTACCGTAGGAGTACACATACAGGTGCAGCAAGACCGGTGAATTCAATCACAGCGCTGATGCGGCAAGAAGAGCTTGAGCTTCCTCAGAACCACAGATATCCGAGCTGGAAGGGACCCATAAGGATCATCGTGTCCAACTCCTGGGTCACCAAAGGACCACGCTAAAAATCAGACCACCTGTCTTCCCATGCTCTGCTCCACGGAGGAGCTATTCTCTGTTGTTTCAGAGTAAAAGTATATACTTGATCAAATGTGATGAATGTTTACAGGTCAAAAGCATATTTTGCTTAGTTGCTCATTTTCTATGAGATTGATACTTTTTTACATACACAAATATTTTTGCTTTCTGTTGACAAAGCAAACACTGATATTATTAAAAGTAAAAAGAAAGGACGGGAGTTCAGGTTGCCGCACTGCAAAGAGGCAGACACACGTGGGACACACCTAACCTAAGATTTTCTTTGGCAAGCAGAACCTCTGACTTGCAATTATTTTGACTGAAAAGACTTCCAATGAAGCAGGTACTTTTCCTTCTACTTCCAACTGACGTGCACGTCAAGCTCAGGAAATACTTTCTGCCTCAAATACAAGCACAGGCTGCAAAACGGCATTTGTAGCTATAAGCGGGACACCCCCAGCTTCCAAGCAAAAAAAATAAATAAATCGGGAAACTGCAAAGCCACATCGGACGCACTTTGCTAGGATGACAGGGGTGTGAGCTTTCAGACTTCTCCCTGCATCTGACAAAGTTTCAGCTCTCTGAGGGAAGAAAAAAGAGCTACAGAGCCCCCCGCGTCCCCAGGCCGAGTCTCCCAGGGGATGCCCTAGGGGATTTTATTTTTATTTTTTTAATAACACTGCCACTTTCACACCGCACCTGGGAGAGTGACAGGCACCCCCCCTCCCACGCGTGATTTCTCCCCAGGGCAGCCCCGGCCCGGCGTTTGGGACCCCCAAAAGGGGGAGTAAAGGCGGGGGGGACCCCTCGCTGCCTCCCAGAGAGGGAAGGGGGGGGTGAATCCCGGAGGGGGGGGGGGGGGGGGGGGCAGCCCCCCCCCCCCGCCCCACGGGGGGGATAAGGGGGGCTCCGCCTGAGCCCCACCACTCCACGCCCCCCCCGCGTCGCCTGTGCCGCCTGGTGAAGTTTCCTACAAAAACAGCGCTCTAAATATAAATAAAAATATACACACCCCGCCCCCCCCAATACATACACACACAGCCCCTCCGGCCCAGCCGCAGGGGTGCAGCACCCCCCTCCTCCCCCCCTCCCCGGTTCCCATCACGGGGGCACCGCTCGCCGCCTCCCCCCAGCATCCCGCACACCCCCCCGGCATCCTTCCACCCCCCTCCACCCGCGGCTGCCAACTTAAAAATGGCTCCTAGGAGCTAAGCTTGCTTCTCTGCCGCTATATATAAATAGGTGGATTTCAAAAAAATAAATAAATAAAATGAAAATAAATCAGAGGGGGGTGTGTGCAATTTGCACCCCCCCGCGGGCATACCCTCCGCTTTCCCCGTGCCGCAGGGCCTCCGCGGTACCTTGGTGGCGGTGCCGGGGGTGGTGGCACCGGTGGCGGTGGCACCGGGGCTGCTCCCGGCGGCGGCGGCCACGCGTCAGCAGCAGCCCGGCTCTGCCCAGAGCGAGCCTCGCTCCGCCGCTCCGCAGCAAATCAGGGCTGTGCAGGCTCCTCCGGAGAGAGGGAGGGAAAAAGGAAAGGCAAAAAAAAAAAAAAAAAAAAAAAAGGGAAAAAAAAAAGCGCACGCCAAGGGAAAAAAATAAATAAAAAAGGCAAATGCTGGATGCTGGCGGGGGGAAAAGGGGGACGCTGAGGGATGCACCCCATGCACAGAGCAAGGAGCCCCACCTGCACCCCGGGGGGGGGGGGTCCAGCTGTTTTTTGGCTCAGCGAAGTGATTTCAGCTCTGCGGAGAAGTTTAGCTGCTGCAGTTGCAAACGACAGGGAGGCTGCCTGTGAATTTAAAAGCAGCAAGCTGGATGCTGACAAGGTCTGGCTTTGATTGACCTGCGGGATTTTTGCTGGGGAGGGGGGAGTATCAGCCTTCTAGATTTTAATTTCAAGTGACAAACCACATGCTTTCAAAATCTGGACCCTATTTCACTCAACATCATCACCAAAGCAGAAAGAAACACAGGTCCTAGTGCACATTGGCTCCTGAGCCAGAAAGGGCGATGTAACACTGAAGATGACTTTGGAGTTTTGCTAGTCTGCCTAATGCAACGCAAACCACCACCCGACAAACGTCAGGAAGTGTCACAGATTCAGAGCGTGCACCAAAGCCCCTCGGGAAGGGATAATCTGACTTGAACCGTTTCATTTTGGTAAATAGGTAGCTGCTCTTAGAGCACATAAATGAGCTCTCTGCTGTCTGGCTACAAGGGCCAGGAGCAGCTCTGGGAGCTGAGGCTCTGCTGCATCACGGTGCTCGGAGACAGCACTCACTCCCTTCTCTGGAGGCCAGAAGCAGCTAAAAGTGCTCCTTGCCCACAGAAGGACCGGCCACATGAAGGTTGTCCTGGCCAGCTGCAGGAGAACCGCAGCCCAACACGCTCCTGTGCTGCACCCTTGTTCTGTTGCAAAGCAGTGGGTAAAGCAGGCTTACCCTTCATTGAGAGCTCCCCCAAAACGGTAAGATCCATATGAGATTCAGGCCTCTGATATGAATCAGGGGGTGGGTGGGGGGATCTCCTTTAATTAGCCGCATCTCCGTGGGATTTCAGAAAGGAAAGAGGTTTTGACAGTAGGCAGCGGATGTGCCACAGCTCAGATCTGCAAACCTGCACTGCTCTGTGCTGAATGCAGAACTGCCACTTAGCAGATCTGGCACGCTGTAACAGGCACAAGAAAGAGAGAGACTTCAAAGGGAAAATGTGTGCCATCGACTGAGAGAGGGCATACCTCTAGTCATGCAGTTTAAATAAAACAACTTGTGTACACTTCCCCATCAGGAACTCTGGAAGTCATCGTGAACCACGAGGGAATGTACTCGACAGCTAAGACATACATTAGAGTTAACAAGGTTTGGTTTGGGGAAAGAAGAAAGTAAGAAAAGGACAGAGTTGGTTTGAATCAATTAAGAGTCTCAAAAGTGAGCTAAGAGACTTAAGAAGTATTATTACTTGAAAACAGTGCAAGATTTCCCAGCTCAGCCTTTCACAGCTATGGCCCCATCCATTGCAGAGGGAGGTGGTGGCACTGCTTTCGAGCAGAGAGGCAGCAGAGCTTCGGAGCAACATCTGCTGCCTTCGAGCAGGGAGATTTGCCCCATGGTAATACCACACCTTGTGATCCTTTCTGTGGATGTAATGGGTATCTAACAGCATCTTTCATCTGAGGATCTAAAAGCTTTCAGCACATTGATTTAACCTCAAAACATCAAGCAGTATTAATAGGCTGTTCCTCCAAGCAGGAAATCTTTGCATCGGATATTTAGTAGCTGAAACCTCTGCACTGCCAATATGGGCTGAGTTTCTGAGTTTTTAGCTCTCATGATCTCACCGACTATTGCTTTTTTTCACTCTTTGAATGTTATTTTCTAATTCTGAAGTGGGTTAGTTGGCCAGCCTGCCCTAACTCCTGTCAGATGGGAGCTCAGTGGAAAGTATATGTTTCCATGAATCAGCATTTTTAAATTACTATTTAAAAAGAAAACAAAAAACAAACTGTTCTTCCAGTGATTTTTAGCAAGCCCTCATCCATACTCTTCCCACACAGGTGGGAAACTTGACTAATTCCCCCACGCTTCCCTGGAGTGATACCAGCATTAGTATAGATGACAAATCCAGGCAGTGCTAGAAGGGACTCTGATCTCCTGTCTTGCTATGTGACAATAGGTTCACTCCTGCTATTTTCTTGCACTTTTGGAGGTCAAGCTTCAGAGCTGGGTATCAGGAGGAGCTGATTTTGATGTCTCCCCTGTAGTTCCTGTTCATCTCCACTCCTGAGACACCGCACTCGCTGCAGCACAAGGCAGCCAGACACACAGCCCCTGCTGCACACCATGAGAAGGGGCCGGCCCACTCTCTGCTCGAGGTTTGTTTTTTTAACTCCCACATTTTGCTTACTTAAAAGGGGCCCGAACTTGGGAGGGATGAGGGATGCCACACTGTTGCAGCTTGTAGTGGTTGCCCTCAATGTGCAACCTCTGAACTCTTCACATCCTGCTGCTCTAGACACGAGCTCTCTGTGTGCCGCTACTCAGGGACCAGCTCCTCTCCAGTGACTGCTGAAAATTCCTCCCAGCCCATATACTACCAATGTACCTTTGCCCTTACAAGAATCTCATCATCTTCCCCTGTAAAGCAGTGTCTTTCCCCTGTGCCATACACCTTCATTGCATTTCTTCCTGGATGAAATGCATAGAATCACAGAATATCCCAAACTGGAAGGGATCCACAAGAATCATTGAGTCCAACTCCTGGCTCCACACAGAACCACCCAAAATCAGACCACATGTCTGAGAATGTTGTCCAAATGCTGCTTGAACTCTGGCAAGCTTGGTGCTGTGACCACCGCCCTGGGGAATTCCTCCATTTCCTATTCATGTAAGGAGCTAAATGCACATTCATATTGCTTCTGTGCTCTCCTGTGGTCCTCTGGGAAGGAGGTATGGAGGTGTCAGAGTCAACACATGCTGGCACCCAACTGTATGAGCCACAGAGTCATCAGGAGATTGATGCTAGGCTGGGGAAATTGGTAAAACATGTGGGAAGCTCTGCCCTCCACTCCCTTTTCCATCCTTCCCTTGAAGTTTTCCAGTTGGTGAACACAAGCGACTTTTTGGGAAAGCCCCGCAGAGGGTGGGAAAAGGTGCAAACACACACTCCCTTTCCCATGGGGTACCAGAGGAGAGCGCTCATAAGGAAAATGGGCCCATGCAGAACATTTGGCCATGACAAGGGCTTTTTTTTTTTTTTTTTTTTTTTTTTTTTTTTTTTTTTTTTTTTTTTTATAGGAGAGGGCAATGGGGAGACACAGGGTCTCTGCCAGGAAGGGATGAATAGGCAATCCTGGAAGAGCTGGGACAAGGATTATTGACCAGCCCTGGGAACTGCTGCCTAAAACATTCTTGTGATTCCCTAATTGATTGGACATGGCATTCAAAATAGCACATTACAGAAAAGCAAGACACAAAAATGCTATCAAACTCCGCAAAAGGCCGTCTCAAGCCCAGCCAACAATGAATTAGCCGGGTACAGCACTTAGAAAAATGGGAAGTACTGTAAAAGTAGTAGCATTATTACAGCAGTATTAGGAAGATATTTCTCCGCAGAGGCGAGCTGGGCACTATCTGTCTAGACGGATAGATGGCTTTGGAGTCAAACTGATTTTTTTATTTTTTTTATTACCGTATCCACTTCAATTTATTAAAAGCAAACTGTTCTGCCCATGACTCATGCAGCTTAGCTTTCTGCATGGCAATGAAACAAAATTCTCATTATTAAAAGCTATCACTGTGAGACAGCATGTGAAGGTTAGGTTTAGAAATCAGACCGAATCTTCTATTTCTGTCTTCCCTCACTGCAAACGTTATGCCCACATACCTCTAATTGGCCAGCATTACCATTTGCTTAAAATACAGAAGATACAAACCTTTTGGTGAGATATGAGACTCCCTTTAGTGCAACTTCAGTGACACAGGTCAAGCTCACGACATGGGTTAGCTGACCTCAGTACAGAAATTTACTTGCTCTGTTGTCTGATGCAAGTCTTGCTCTGCCAGTCAGTGTTAACCCACCCCATTTTAAGACTACTGAAAGAACAATCAGTAAATTTGGCCCCTGTTCTTCTGCAACTGAAATCCTGTGAAGATTTACTGCAATTAATTCAGCATTGCTCTTTGCCACTTTCATATCCGTAGCTGCTTTCTGACTGAGAGAATTAGCTGGATTATTAAGACATTACCTCCTGCTGCATTTTTCCAGCCCCTCTCACTAACCAAATGTAACCAAAGTCTTATGAATATAAAATGTTTTGGGATGTACCTGAGGCTGTGTCTAAAACAGACATGCTTTAATTTTCAGAGCAACATTTTTTAAATCTCAATAAGGTTTTCAATTTTAATTTATTTTGACCATGCATAACCATTACTACAATTTAGCTGTACTCCACTTTCATATACTCTAACAAATAAAAAATACAGAAGATATAAATTAGTGTTCACTGCATATTGTATTTTAAGTAGGGTTCCTAAACAGATTAACAATATATGAGGCAAGGACAACTCTCATTTACCATTGGTCACCCAATGACTGAGAGCATCCTAGATGGTGACCACCTCTACACCAAGGTTAACACACACCATTCTCCTTTACTGGGGTGGTGTTGAGTCTATCTACTTGAGCCCATGACATGCTGACTTCTCCCCCACCCATGTCCTTCCCCCCAAATCCATGCTGTTTCTCTCTACTTGTGGTACATTAAACAGGAAAGCAGATACCTTCCTTCCCCATTTTCCACACCGCTGAACTCAGTCCTGCATTTTAGTTGCAAAACTATCTGTAACCCCTCTATGTCCTCTTTTCGTGAAGCATCTAATTCAGAGAACTTTTGTGTCAATGAGACTAGATTATGCTCAAGGTAGAATTAATGCACACGTTTATTAAGTACCGTCAGAAATAGACATGACGTCCTGAATCATCATGGCCTTCTACAAATCTCTTTTTGAAATACCTCTTGCTCATGACACGTAGAATAAAATAACTCTCAGTGGCCATGTTAATAGACACAGCCCTCAACTGCTTTTATATCATTAGTCTTCTTAGGCTGCAAGATTTACCAGGTAGGGAAGGCACATTAATGAGTGTTTGTATAGCACCCAACACAGTTCACCTCTCATCTTGATGAAGGTTAATAGCAATTAAGAGAAGTGCTAATAGGTTCTTATTTAAATGAATAGCATTACAATAAGCATAAGAGTAGGTAAAAGTGATATTAAGAAACACAGGAAGTTCAGCTCAAGAATAAATACATCTAGCATATGTCTATAGCCCTTGCTCCTCGCACTCCATCCCCACACTGCAGCCAGCCATGGTTTCACAGCCAGTTTAAAGGTCAGAACCACCAAAAAGAGTTTCCATTCTTCCCCTTGTTCCTGGCTACTCCTTGCCACCTTCATCCAGCCACTGCAAGCACATATTGAGTGCATGGGAAGAAGCAAACAAGCCTATTTGAGTTAAAACTGAAAAAGGAAGGACCATAAAACTGACCAGTTCCTCACTATGATTCCTCATGGGATCTCCTCAATATTTCTACACTGGCAGAAACATGGGGGGTGACACAAAAAGTGGAGATGCTGGCAGTCACACATTCCATTTTTTTGGCAGCCACACCAGCCTGTGCTGGCATTAGGCTGTGGTGTTGGACACCAGCCTTTATTTATGTGAGCAACTGCTCCAAATTATCTCTAACCTTCATGACCTGCATGATTTGGCTCCCAGAGGCCAGTCCACCTCTAGCCAACATCCTGCCTCTGAGCACAGCGAGGAGCTCCTCCACGTCACATCTATAATTTATTAGGCTCTTTGAAAATATATTATCTTTTAAAAACATACTTAAATTAAGCTTACAATAGAAGTCTTACATTCAGATTCACCTTGGTTGATGGGACATTGCTGTTAGTGCTGGGTTCAAACTGTACAACTAAACTAAGCTTATTGAAAAGTGAAGAAGCCCATCACCCCCCTCTCTGTAAGCATATTTCTCCCCGCTGCTACTCTTTTTTTTTTTTTTTTTTTTCCTTCCTCTAATACTAACAATAAGAGTTGCCATAGAAGTTTCTATTGTCTCTCCCTTGACAAAATTTACTGTCATACTCTAAAGGTAGGGTGCCCAATGTGGACTGTATCTTCTGATAGAAAAGTAGCATGCTCCGCTTGCTTCTGTCTAACTGAAACATAGCTAATTACTAACCCGACACAGAGCCCCGAAACGGTGAACCTGGTTTTGTATCTCTCACTGAAGAGCAAGCCCTTTAATAGCACAAAAATGTTACAATAAGAGAAGAAAAACTCATAAACTTCAACCCACAACTTTAACTAACTAAACAAATTATGCTCTTGCAAATGACAATGATATATATTTGTGTCCTAGGCACTGAAAAATACCTAAGAAAGGCATCTCAGCCTCTCACCCTTTTCAAAAGCTTTTTACACTTCACAGATAATGACCACCATGAACAGCACCTCACAGTGCAAATGTTTAATTTACCACAGATGCCCCAAGCCAGCACTTTCAGGAGCAGGTTTGCTCAGTTGCCACTGGACTGCCACCACTCCGCCTGTCTGCAAACATCTGTCTGACTGCTCTGGGAGACTGACATGGCAGGCAGTGACCTGAATGCCTTCAGCATCAGGCCAGCTTGCCACTTTGGAAAAGTTTCCTATCAAGCTTATTTCTGAGTAAAGCACAAGTTTACATAAGGACCCTTCGTTTCTAAGAGGAGCTTGGCTCCTTTTCGGCAAAATTTCTGTGTGCAAAGTTTGTTCTCATTAGTAAAATAGATGGAGGAATTCTGGCATTGCCCTTGGAAAAAGGAAACAATTTGCACGCTAGAGTTCCTAAGGTTGAAATTGAAATCTAAACAACAATTTAGGCTGAAAAATCAATTTTCTGGGTGACAAGAGACAAAGCGTACTTTGTCTGTTACCTCTTTCATCTCTTACCCAAATCAAATAACATGCAAACATTAATTCAGCATATCTGGAGGCCAATGTAGTGCCTTTGATGACAGATAAAGGCAGGCACTTCTCAGTGGTTACAAATTATATACAAAAATAATGTATTTACAGAAAGCCTGTGAATAAAAGATATCCATACTGTGTTCTCCACAACACATGAGCTCATTTTTCTCAAGTGTCAACCAATTTCCAAGGTCCTCTTTACCATACCAGTAAGAGCAGCCAGACATCCATAATCTTCCAGTTCCTCTCCCAGAGCAAACTAGCAAACAGAAGAAGCGGGACTGCAATCTCTGCTGCAAGATAAGACCACAGTAACAGCATCAGGGCTTACAAACAGTGCTGGTCTTCAGGTTCCCAACTTGTCCTCAGTATTTTGATGCGATCTGGGTGTTTTGTCCACAAACAAAGATCTAATCACATGTGCTTGCAGTTTGTTATCTTGACCCAAGAAGCTGCTTAGAAAAAGCTTGCAATTGCCATTGGACCTATCAACACACGTCAACAAAATATTGGTGTTTTTAACAGAAGAAAACAGAACTGATGATATGTGGAATTTCACAGACACTTGAGGTGCCAGACAAGTGAAACGTGGTTGTAAAAGGGGGATTTTCATTTTCATAGTTTTCTCCTGAGAAAACAAGTAACTGCAGAAATAATGAAAGCCACAAATATTCTCTCAAAGAAAAAATATGGTGGCATTGATACAAAGCATTGCATTGTAAATACACAGCACAAAGCTATTTCCTTTGCAATAGCAAGAGAACTCTACCATTCAATTAGCTTGGAATAAAAAGTACCAAACCCCTCCAATTCTGACTTTGGTATTGAATGCATTTTTGGAGGTTTGGGTCATTTTACTGTCTTTTGTATAGTGCCTAATCCACATTCCATGAGTTATTTTAAGTGGAAGAATGAAATTAAAAAGAAAAGTAAGCATGCCAGATAAATGGACTCATAAAACAGCCTTCAGAGGGATCAGATGATTGCAACGAGTTGTTCTCCTACGTTCTTTCACATTATGGGGAAGAAAGTTGGAAAGAGATGGAGGGAGGCTGCATGAAATAGGAAAGTTAAGTATCAGAAAGGTGATGTTCCTCGTGTTTTACTGCTCCTTGTGCCCTACACTCAATCCTCACCACCACTAAGCCCTCCGAATATATCTTTCAGTATTTCTGCCAGACAAAGTAGAGCATACATAGTAGCTACAGGCGTTCTGATAGGCAGCTATGCACATGCTGATTACCTATGATAACATACGCTTTGAGTAGTCAGACAGGCTAATTGCCCAGCTACAACAACACAGGACATTTAATGGCTGAGTTTACTTCAAAGCAAAAAAAAAAAATAAATAAATAAATAAAAAAAAAAAAATCCCTTAGAGAGGCAAGACTTGCCTCTAGACTTTTCTAGACCACCACTGCTACACAACCACCACTACTCTCTTATTTCCGCTACTCAGGGTAGATCTGGACGTGTAACAAAAAAGATGCTGTAGCAATGTCTCATGGTATGGAGTCTCCATGTTTTTCCCTGCACCACTCCTCCTCTGCTTTGCATTAAGCATAACAAAGTTCTGCCTTACTTCCTTTTTGGGGGATTCTGCCAGTCTTTGAAGGAACCTGAAAGTGATTATACAGATGAATGATGAAACCTGAACTCTCGTTTTCTCATGTTCCAACTGACTGAAAAGACAGGAGATAAAGTGGCTTATCCTTGGGGAGGCCAGCCTCAAGTTTCTACCACAAACGTGGTGACTTATTTCAGGTTCTGCAAAAGGTGCCAAAGCCCTTTGGATAGCAAGACCATTTCTGTGTAGTACTCTGAAGTGAGTTTCAAAGCAAAAGTGCTTTCATTTCATCAGTAAATTCCTCAATGACAGGTTTTTGGTTGTTTTTGTTTTGCTTTCATTTCGAAGAAGAAGAGCTAATAATAATACTAAACTTACAATGAACATTTCTTAGAGTAACATGACCAAAATTCTACCCTTTAACAGAATTAAGTTTTCCATACTCCACAATTCCCATGATATCAGATATTCTGATATATACCCACTATTATGATTAAAGTAAGGACTTTGGAAGTTAAACCCCCCTCTGACTAACTTATAAAGTTACCTTCAGCAAAGCCTCTCTAAAGCTAAAATTATGTTTCCCATTGTCCTTTACCAAAGTCTTAGCTCATATGATCAATTTTATTTAGACTAATGAAGTAAAATTTTCACTCAGAAACTTCATAGACATCTCAGCATGCAACATGTCTGAAGGCTGTACAGAATTCATCCACCAATGAACTAAGCGACCTGAACAATGCTCAGCAGGCTATTACCACATCAGGAAAACCTGCCATAAAACAGCTGTTATCACTTAGTATGTATACACGCAAACTGAGAAATTTTAAGAATATGTAGCATGTTACATCTTATCTTATAGGTCCTTAATAGCCTCAGCTTCTGAACCATGAGCAGGTCTCCCATATTTGCGTCAAGCAGCCTTCTCCTCCCGCACATCCTCACTGTAAAGATGTTATGAAATCTTTGTTTCAGTGGCTGCTCTTAACCGCTTCTTGTTAGATTTTTGTGTGTGTGTGTGTATCTTTTCTGAAAACACTTACATTGTTTAAAGTTGGTATAGAAAAAGATAGGAGTTGATGGCTGACTAAAAATCAAAAGCACTATGATTGCTGGCTACTTGGAGAAGTTAGTATGCAAAGTGGTTAGGCAAGAATTTATGGTACCCTACTTAATCTTCACTAATTTGCAGTGTAAATAATCAAAGTCCAGTAAGGACAAAGTAGCTCCCCCTCCAAAAGAAGAATGACTTTATATTGCTTTGCTTGGTTAAACAAGCTTCAAAATATATTATTCTGTACTACACTACCTTAAAGAAGAAATTAGCAATTATACAAAGTTCAGAATTTGTCTTGGGGGTCCAAAGTCCAGATCACAAGAAGTTTAGTTGTATGAACTATCTGAAAACAAAATTGAGATTTCCAGAAATTTTACACTATGAGATTTTTTTTTAAATTGTAAAAAAAAAAAAAAAAAAAAGGTTTTTTTTTGAAACTGCCATGGCTGTTGCTTACCACGTACAAAACTTACTGAGCTAAGGATAAGCAATATTTCAGTTTAAATTCAGTACTATTCATTCAGCACACAGAGTAGTGTAGCTATGCTTATGAAATCACAAATGTTTTGAAGTTTTACATATGGGGAATGACTGCACATCATGTGCACAGAGGTCACATTCAAAGTGGAATGTGAGAGAGGAGAAACCAGCTGCAAACAACTGTGCAGTAGGCACCTAGCTTAGACTAGTCTGCAGAGAGGTCTCCAGGTGACCACATCTGCTGGGCCACCAAGCTGGAGGAGACCCACAGTGAAAGCTCATCTCCACAGCTGCAATGCAAGAGAGATGGAGAAATGAAGAACACAGCCAGCATCTCAGGTACCTGAGAAAAGGCATGCCTAAACACGGCTTCTGGATGATACCAGTATGGGACTTAGTAAGCTCAGCACCTTACGAAGGCCAAGAAACAAATCTAACCTGAGAAACACAAGTTCTGTGGGGCAAATGAGCTGCAAATATCTAAAAGTAGACAGGATTGAAACCAGCCTGAAATTCTCTTCAGAGAAAGCATTTTGACGGTATTGCAATATAGCACCAATATAATTTTCAGCAGTATTATATACTCTTTTCCCCAGTTTTCCAATGTTCCTATACCACTTTCTATACTGTTTCTACACCAGTTTCTCTATATATACACATATATTTTAGGAAATAAAAACGACCAGGACTTTGAGAGTTTCTGTTCCCCCTTCTTCCTCCCACCTAGATCTTTACATCTCCTGTTTTTGCCTAAGCTTCACAGCTCAGAACAGTAAAACAACTTGTGGAACGGAAGCAGAGTGTTACAACAGTCTGCTACTAGAATAAGAAAATTAAACATGGAAAGGGGAGGTGGGATGAATCATGCCATCGTGTGACATTTCTTAACTCAAAAAGAAGTCCCAAAACTTTTTTTAAAAATTTATTTTTAGCTAATAACAGTAATCTAGCACTGTATAATTCAAACTTCCCCATGAATAATCAGTATAAACTATTTGGATGTGCTTTTACACATGTTTCTTGCAACTCTACAGACTGTAATTTCCTTTACTTTTCTGTAACCTTCATTGTACTGCAGTAAAGTTTATTTTTTAGCATAAAAGAAACTCGAAATAATTGTGTGTGAGAATGAGAGAAAAATCAAAATAGTTTGTCTAAATGTTCATCGTTACCCTGAGAATGCACCAATCCATTTAAACATCTAGTGTGTTTTCCAGTAAGTGATTTTCAGGGGTGTTGCAAGCAGTAGAAGGTCTTTCATGACTGTTCCTAGACCAAGCAGTTTGCTGAAATGAATATATTTAAAATCTGCTTTGAGAAATGTCCTTTTCAACAGCAAACTTAATTGTTTCAGCCACATAGTTTAATACTGCAAGGTGTTAAATGAACTGACTTCAATACAGTCAGCAAGTTTTTACTTCAGCTTCAGTTTCCCTGTTGGTCCTGGTGCAGGGAGGAAGAGCTGGGCAGCTTCACTGAGAACCTGAGAGCAGGGAGAGAGGCTGTGACAGGGGAAAGGAGCAGCAGCTCTCCCTTCTCCGTAGAGTTCTCCTCATGCACATCCTGCTTTCAGGAAGTCTCTGATAATTAGACGAGATTGTGCAGGATCTATTCTCTGCCTTAACAGATATGTTGTTGGTAAAGCTAGCAATTAAAGTAGCTTACAAAATGTGCAAATAAGGAGCCTCACAGCATTTGTTCATGTAGGTTATTCTTGGTAGCATTGGTGCTACTGAACCCCGTTATCTTGAGGCATTCTTTTCCACTTAAGAAAACCAAACCATTGAGAAGTAACAGAGACTTTCCTAAACCTCTTTTTGAGAATCTTATCACTCACTCAAGGGCCTGAATGCCTGGATCAAACAGACTACCAGGAGCCCCAGAGAGCACAGCAGAGCTGGAAAAAACAGTCAGCTCTGTCTATAATATCCAACAGTAGTTTCACATAAGCAAACAGGATTCTTCCCCCTGCAACAGAACAGGTCTAACCTTGACAACTCAATAGGGGAACACCTGGACCATTGAAACAGATGAGGTGAGGAATCCTCTCAGTTTAATGATGCAGGGGTGTACCTGTCTTGGGAGTTTTGGTATTCCTGGTGTTCAAGAGACAAAACCAGTTTTAATAACTGCATAAGTGTACAAATACATATTATGGAAAATTAAATTTTGACTTCCATTCCTTTAGTCATGTTCTAACATTTGCAATGTTGTACTCACTGACTTATTTTTATAAGCACTAAAAAAAAAAATCAGGGGAAAAAGCTCTGTTATGCCTAGTAATGAATTATTACAAAATAAATACTCATCCCAGATGTACTAGAGCATATCATTATAGGCCATTTTATAATTTGACTCTAAATGCGGTCAGTATTTGAAATATATCAAAAATTGCAGACAACGCTTGCATGCAAAAGCCAGCCCCCGTGATTAACACGGGCAGTGACTGCAATTACACTAATTTCACATCACAATTAGGGCACACCAGTGCCTGGGCATCTCTAGTGCGCAGCTACCAGTATTGGACCTGCTGCACTGCCTCTCCCCCAGCAGCACACAAAGGTCAGCTGCTTTTAACACCGGAAATGTAGCGAAACAGCTTGGTTTGTTATTGCATTGGAACTGTTTTGAGTCAGCGCAGCTTGCAGCTAAATGGCAGGCAGAACAAGCAAATTCAATTAAAATAGCTCTGAGGCAAAAGGGAGAGGAGTGTATTAGCAAAATAAAAATGGGAATTTAAACGGGTGCTACAAGAGCACAAGCAGGCTATAACACAACCCTGTTTTTCTCTCCCTTTCATATCCATGTTCTTCTTTTAACTATGAAGAATATTTTGAAATAGGCTTGTCCACTTCCCATGTATATCTTCTGTTGATATACTGCAAGCCGACACACAATAATCAAAATTTTCACCAAACCTGCCACGTCACCTTGTAGATGAGAAATTGTAAAGGGCATGGTCTGGAGTATTTCTCATTCGCAGGCTTAATTTTTGGCCCCTCTGTAAACAGAGGGCCCAAAGAGCATTCTTCCTGCAGCACTTGGTGGGGGGCACGGAGTGAGGCCAGCCATCTGTGCAGGGATGAGCACAGGGTGAGAGCAGCCACCAGCCCCTTGGTGAAGGAGGGTAATCAGGGCACAGCCCATATGGCTTTGGGGCTGCTCTGCCGGGAACTACACTTGATCAGCCAGCAGAAACACTGCCAAGGGTTACAGTTGCACATGAATGACCGCATAATCCATTTCTTGTTGGAAATCACCTCAAGATATGGCTCTGCACATTATCAAGGATAACAGCATTTCCTTGCGATCACTCACTCAGGATCACACAGAATCAAAGAGCAGCTGAAGTTGGCAGGGCTCTCCAGAGGTTCCAAGTGCAGGGTCACATCCAGGTGGCACTTGAAGGTCTCCAAGGGAGGCCCCACAGCCTCACTGGGCAACCTCTGGCCTCCATTCACCTGCACTGTAAAGGAGTGCCTTCTGGTGTGCAACCGTGCTCCAGTCTGTGCCTCGGGTGTTTGTAGACATTGATGAGATCCCCTAAGAGACTCCCCTCAGGGTCCATTGGACTAGGGCTTATCTGTGGTTTGTTTTGCAGCTAGCTCAAATTCCTTCCCTTTGTCTTTGCTTGTGGCACCACATTTAACTCCCAACCGCACAAGAATATCTAGGTAAGGGAAAGTCAAACCTCTGCTCATTGCTCATGGCAGTCCTATGTGACACAGAAAAGAAGCAATAATAAAATGAATATTTTCATTACATTCAACTGTATTTCTGTCTCTCACTGAAAGTTTTTTGCACTCAACTGTGTAAGTGTTTCTGTAACATTTATACATTTCTTTCAAGCTTAACAAAAACTGGCTTTCAGTCGGATTCTCTGTTAACACGATAGCTTTGATGTGTAGCTACATCCTTCTGTGCCCACACTGGATCAGATACCAGAATGCATCCAAATCACTGTGACTGTTTCTGCAACTCCTGCACAAGTAAAAGAGAGGAGAAAAAAGAAAAGTAATCAAAGCAATGTTTGACTAACACATTACTGAAGTTCAGCCTCAAAGTATTTATTCTTTGCAGCTAACTGAAAACAGGTGCTTTGTGAGCTACCCTAGCCAACTTTTTTTAAAAAAAAAAAAAAAAAAAATCTTTGCTAAGAAAAGAAAATGTATCCTTGAGCACAAGACATTTTACTTTCTCAGAACATGCCTAATTTTTCCTTGTGGTTTGCATAACAGTCTTAATCAGAGAACTCACGGACTTGGGATGAAGACAGACCTCTGAGGACAACATGTAATATCTTTTCTCTCCTTGGCCACTTTTTAAAATTTATTATTAGTATTTTTAATTTTAAAAAAAAAATCTCTCCTTTCTCTCCCCCAATTTATTATTTCTAGTGATCATTTTTGGGTGTCAGTATGATTTTTTTAATTTTTTTTTCCTATTAATATGCATAAGTACCGTTACTAATTATTTTCTTGTAGCATCTCAGGACTCCAGACACTGATAAAAGCTAAAGCAGGGGGTACCCTGTATACATCAGCAACAGATAACCCTGCTTTATACAGACAGGATCAAGATTAGCAACACTTAAAAATAAATAAATTGAAACTGAGAACGTTTTTCACAGCAAATCCAAGTAACTTCACATTTCTTACATGCAATTTTGTTTATGTTGTGTCTAGAGTAAGTGTAACTTGGCAGGAGCGCAATACTCTACAGACAGATATGGCAGCAGGAGGAAAGAAAGCAACTCTAAAAATAAAGGCTGTAACAGTATCATATGCAGAAGAAATATGTGTTTGCTATCAATGGGGTGAGAGGGATGGCAGAAGCCCGAGCAGAGACCCACTAGTCCTCTGAAATAAGAGTTTTACTTGTCTTTGAGCAAACTGGACAGCACAAAGACATCTGTGGCCCTCTCCTTACGCAGATCATCCTGAGGATGCAAATAGACTGACCATCTGCAGACAAATGTGCCACTAGGGCCAACTTTTACAACAGAAAGTTGACAAAACTGAAATAGCAACATAAGTACAATTTTGTAGGTAAAATAACACACCAGAATATATTGAATTAACATTAAGACTATAGATGCCAGTATTTAAGAAGCTCCATAATTAACCTGCCTTCCGCTGACATATTAGTTCCATACCCTCTTTTTTTAGGCCAGGAAGGAACTCCTGCCTTATCCAGCATAAAGGGTGAAGGGTATCTACAGAAGTGAGCTATGAATACAGAATTATCAATTCCCTCACATGCTTTCCTGTTTCTTAACACTGATAGATGAGCACTGCAGGAATAGCCATTAATACTGACAATTACTATTTCCCCAACCTTTTTTTTTTTTTTTTTTTTTTTTTGTAAAACTGAGACGCATATATTGATGTCAAAAGCGTCCATCAATTTTGGACACCCTGGGGCATCAACTTGCCCACTTATTACAGACTTTCTGTAGGTAAGGCTGTAACCCAAAATGAAGACAGGAGGCTGGTTGACTTCTTCCTCTACTCCAGGTGAAGCATACAAACCTCTTGGATAAATGGATTAACATAATAGTTTCAAATATCAAAAAAATTATGCGTGGAAAAACACTTTCCATAAGAAAAACCAGGCTA
Organism: Heteronetta atricapilla; assembly: GCA_011075105.1. Taxonomy (NCBI): domain Eukaryota; kingdom Metazoa; phylum Chordata; class Aves; order Anseriformes; family Anatidae; genus Heteronetta; species Heteronetta atricapilla. Next base: position 106,955,138 of record CM021732.1, read on the forward strand.
GCAGTCCTCCTGGCTAAAAATCAACAGCCTTTGGAAAATACAGAATTTTATTTGAATCACTGAATAATTCAGCCTGGAGGGGTCCTCTGAAAGTCATCAAGTCCTGCTCCTAGCTCAAAGCAGGACTAAGTTCAGTTAGAGCAGGCTGCTCATGCTCCTGGTCTGTAAAATTTTGAGTATCTTCAAGAATGAAAAGTCCGCAAGCTCTCTGGACAACCTGTGCTCATACTTGACCACCCTTACTATGCTTCTCTCTCTCTCTCTCTCTCTCTCTCTTTTTAATTCACACTTAGCAGGAATTCCCCTTGCTACAACTTTTACCATGCACTTTTGTGATGAGTCTGATCTTTCTTACACACCAGCCAGCTCAGCTCCCAGCCTGTGCTGTTGATTTGGCTTATTCCACCCCAGATGCAGTACCCTGCACTTTTCTTTGCTTCACATGGTTCCTTCACATGGTTCCTTCTGGTCCACTAACATGGATTTTTGTGGTTCCCTCTTGCTAACCACTCAGAATTTGATCCTTTGCCTGGCACTGTAACAGTGAATGGGAAACACACTCAAAAGGGAACAAAACCTTTGCAGCATGCAGTCGGCCATGCAGACCTGAACCGTGGCCTGCCTTTGATCAGCTCACATCCAAGCCTGGGACTGAGCTGTCTGCTGCTCTGTCAGGGAGCTGATAAAAGCCCTCAGCTTTCGAAGGCAGTCCAAGGAATGCCATACAAACTCTGCTCTTGTAGCCTTCCTAAGAACTTGATTCGATACTTTCACTACCTCTTTCTAGGGAAATACATGTAAGAGAAGGTAAAGTTGACTATACTACACAAGAAATCTTCAATTCTTTCTACTTGCTTCAGCCTCTATTTGAGCAGGACAAATATTGAGTGACTATTTAGGGGAATGCACCTGGATCCGTCCCAATCTCCTTTCAGCTTCACGATTCCCTCACTGGCATAGGAAACCTGGCTAATTCCATGTTATCCCAAACCAAATCCATGACTTCAGCTCCCCCACACCCAGCAGAGTAGAACAAACCATGGCAGCAGGTTCCCTAATGGACTTGCAAAACCAGCACAGGTTGCAAGGTCCCCAAACTATCTTCCTGAAGAAGAAACAAGACATCTTCCTGAAGACAACAAGACTAACAAGACTATCTTCCTGAAGAAGAAACAAGTCTTCCCACACTGCTTCTAGGAGCAGTGACCATCCCTCACCAGAAGGTACACAAAAATCAATGCAAGCTAGGAAGTACTAAACTAGACGCACAATAAGAAGGAATGATTGATCTTTTGAGGAATGGAATGAGGTACATAGAATGGATAGGCTTCTTTTTATCCTTTCCATCACCATTTCTAGAGAGGATGAAGATGATGGATGATTATTTGAGGGAACATCTTGTTAAGATGTTGGCAATGCACCATCAACATGTTGGATCTACTTAATCAATTAAAATGGCCATCTTTGAAAGAACCAAATTAATATTAGACATGAAAGATGAAGAAAGAGCAGGATATTAGAGAAAGGAACTTTTTTTTTTTCTTTCTTTAAATATTTAGCTGACTCGTCCATTTGATATTCCTGTTTAATGACACTTTGCCCACAATAGAGAGAGAATTGTTTCTCAAGTAAAAAGTTCATGGAAGGTAAATCACTTCATCCATCACCACTGGAGTGAAGTATTGATGCTAGGATGCTAATTGCCATTTAAGTTCCTACAATATTTAATTGAACCGGTAAGTGGTGTGGCTGGCTTCTCCCTCCTCAGCGTGGCCCCATACAAAAACTGCTAGCAATCTCAGCTAGGATGTCATCACCTGCCCATGCCAAGGCCATTACAGTTTTGCTCCTGAGACAAAAAAATACTTTAACCATATCCTTGTGTAGCTATCCCAGCCAGCTTTACTTCCTCCTCATTCTCTGTCCTCTCCCAAAGCATTAAAGCTCTGCGTGCTAATGTCTGAGGGTTATTTACTGCGGACGTGTGTTACCTAGCCCTCTGCAAGGGCAATGTGAGGAAGGCTGCCCAGCTTCCCACAGCACAGCACACAAGCCTCATCTATGTTGGACACGTGTTTCTACTGTGTAAAACTAAAAAATGCCATTTGCTAGCAATTCAGTTATAGCTGTGGTTACTGGGTTAGATGTCAGTATCAAAAAACTAGCTGCAAAAAACAGATCTCATGCTCTCTGTATGGAGCCAGATTTTCATCTGGCACAAGCTGGCAGGGCTCCACATTGAAAGTCTGGCTTAGAGTGTAAGTGGGCTATAAACACAGTCTTTGCTTCATCCATAAGGCTTGGGTTATCATAAATTTGACAGCCAGTGAATGAAACTTTACTCTGGGGTTTAGATGCAAATTATTGAACTGACTTGTTAAATTATGTTTCATTAGCAGCAGGAACATTAAAATTGCACCCTTTGTTATTTGAGACTTCAATTTGATTTTTGTCAAGACTGTTTCATCTTTCAATTTTCTAAAGAAAATGATTCTGAAAGGTTGTTCAAAGGGCACACAAAGCAGAAACAGAGTAATGATAGTCTAAGCAATCAGAGTTAGGGGTTAATTTTTTATTTTTAAATGTTTTTAGATGAAATCAAAACTTTCCAACGCTTCTCAGACCTCAGTCATCAATGACTTCATATCCAAACAGCTCAGGTACTCCCTCTGAAGTCAAAGGTGTGAACCCTCAGGACCATCACGACGTGAGAGCTGTTACACCTACTTTTGAAAAGCCTCTGCAATTTGATATGTGCCATGCCAAAAGAATGGCCACCTGCCAGCAGAAGAGGAAAAGAACTGGAAAACAAAGTTTGAGTTATTTTTTAATTCATCGGCTAGGTATTGAGGAGTAATAAAGAGGGAAGAATAGCTGACTCAAAGACTGTAAAGAATTGCTAGGTTTAAATTCACCTCTGCAGAGCAGGAAATAACATCTGGAGCCTATATTACCTTTTTCCACAGAAGCAGAGCATATTCACTTGTGAAATCTTAAACAGCAAGAAAGGAAAGACATCTAAAATAAAAAAACAGATTCTCATAAAAGATTTTAAAATAACATCTTTGGGCAACATAAAAAGCATGGAAATTGACCTAAGTAACTCGTTAAAAATGTTTAAAACCCTACTTATTCACTTCCCTAAGTTATCCTGCATATTCCCATATATGATCATTTTATGTTTTCAGAGCTGCACTTGCAAAAAGCAGCCCCTGTGCTAGTTTTACGATGTAGTCGCCCAGTCTAGCTGATGAACTTCAAGACTAGAGGATCACAGCATGGTCAGATTGCAGCCATAGCTTGGAAAGTGTTCAGGAACAAAAAGAAACACCCAGTTATCAAGTGGAATTTCAAATCTTGCTGCTTATCGCCAAATATAAGACACTTGTGTTAGCCGCTGGGTAATTTCTGAGAATAATTCAAGATTATTATTGGAGGTTTAGCCTCCCAAAAGCACTATGGTTAGGGATCACCTTACCAAGATCTCTTTCCATCCTGCTTTGCACAGTCACACATGAAGCCAGAGAAGGTACTGGAGCTCCAGACCTGTGAGAGCTGCTCAGAGCATGCTGCTGAGGACACAAGGGATGCACTGGGATGCTGATTCATGCAAATTGCAAACCTCGCTCAGAACTTGGAACCAACTTTTCTGTTAATGTACTTGCAAAGCAAATGAATGAGAGCTATGTTAAAAATAACCCTAAAGTTACAAGGGCTTATAATCACAATTGACTTGAAAGATACAAGAGAATATTTGTCCTGCTTGATCTGTACTTAGTCTCTCATCAACATGATCAGTAAAAGGAGGTATTTGTGAAGGAAAAAAAAAAGGGATTGTTTATTGTAGTCCAGTTGGAATTCACATGAAAACCCAAAAAAAGGTCTGAAGACCTTTGCTGCCACCTCCCAGTGGAATATAGCATCTCCCTGGTGATAGGGAAAAAAAAAATCCCATACTCTCTTGAAACATACAACACATACAAAATTATGTCCTGTCCAATGATTGAAATTTATAGTGTAATTGAAAAAGCTCTGTGAATGCCAGACTGTCCACGGGGCTCCCACCTACATGCAGGAAGTTCTGGGGCAACTCATTGCTGCAGTGTGGGAGGAGACTGCCCAAGTATCACCACAGGCCATGACTGCGTGGAGGTGGTGGAAAAGGGCTGGTGGCCTGAGCCTACACTGGTAGCCACAGGAAAAATGATTTTACCTTTTTTACAAACTTTTATTTCTCACAGGTGCTATGGCCATGCATTTGAGACATGGCTCATACCTGATCTGAACGAAGAAGGTTTCAATGCTGATAGGCAGGAGGCACCTTCTGCATCCCACATCAGATGAAGCCATGTAATCACACAAGATTCAGTACCATTTAAGCAAGTTAATGTTTCTGATGCACAGAGATGTCACCCTTGGGTTTCAAGCTCAGCAGTCCCACGAGGCTCCCTCTGAGCACCAGGCCGCACTTGTGTGCTATGCGGGTGGCTGAGCGCTGGCACAGGCTGCCCAGAGAGGCCGTGGGGTCTGCTCACGGAGACCTTCAGCAGCCGCCTGGACGTGGTGCTGGTCACCCATTTGCAGCACAGGATCCACACTGTTAGGACCCACTCAAAAGCAGCTGCTGGATAAGCAAGGTGAACATATGGAGCATGCAGCCCAGATGCTGAAGGGCTGTCCTTCCTCACAGGTATTTTATCTGCAGTTACTGCACACAGAGAACACTTCTCTGCTTCATGGCAGGGAAGCTTTTCTGTGCCGCCAAAACACTGCTGGCTGCTAATCAGCACTAATTGAGGGGAGGAAAAGGGTTATTTGGAAGTAGCGTGGCCTGGAAATTAAGCCCAGGTCTCATGAATAGGAGACTGGAGAACTATTCTACCTCACCAAATCTATCTTTGTTTTCCTGAGTACTTCCTAACCCATAAAGTCTGTAAAATACAGTACTTTCTAATATCGCAAGCATGATTTACTTCTTGTCTATGCAAAAACAGACAGGCAATGAGCCCTGCAATTACTAAGAATGGAAATAACCCAACCCTACTCACCAGTGACACGTACGGAGTGAAAAACTCAAAGCACTTGGAATTTTCACACTGTAAGGATGAAAATTAGAAGCTCAAGTGTTAAGAAAAGGGGGAAAATATTAGTATATAATAAAGCATAGTACTTATAAAATGTGCAATACTTATAAAATGTACTTTGAAAAGAATATTCAATAACCATGGCCAGCAGTAGAGCTCCTTCATACCCTCTTTTCTGCAGAAGTCTTAATAGGAGCCTTTCAACAAAACGCACTTTTCTGTATTAATTCATTTCTAATTTAAGATACGTATAACCCTGAGAAATGAGAAAAAAAATAACTCTTAAAATAGACTACAGAGGAGGACTTCCACCTAATCTTTGTTATTATTTCCAAAGCATGCTGCTCACTTCCTCACACTTCACAATAATTGATTTTCTTATTCTCCCACTTCCCTTTCCAGAATTCACAACACTGAGGATGAAATGCATATAATTTACCAGTATCACTGAAAATACTAGTGCTATGCATTTTCTTTGGGGGGAGGGGGGCAAGACCAAGAAAGAAAGAAAGAAACAAACAAAAAACAGCACAAGGAAGCACCTTTAACTTTTCCCAAAGGAATACCAAAACCAGGCATCAGAAGCCAGTAGCCAGAACTGTCCCCATGGTAGAGATTTTGAGCATCTGCACAGGAACTGCAGGAATGCAAGATCCTTGCCTGTAGCCAGCTGGCTGTCAACAAGTGATTAATTCCTTACCCCAGCAAATTGCAGGAACAGCCAATTTTGAGGTGACTGGTTTTATTTCAAATGCTGGTTGTGGTTCTGAACACTCATCCTTAACATCAGCCTAACAATGCTCTCAGGGACTTCATTAGGGTTTGTGTTTCAATACCATTAGACAAAAAACAGTCATGCCTGTGTAAAGAGCAGCTGCCCTTTGCCAGGGCACGTGCTAAAACCAAGACTAAATCCCAGAGCCTCTCTGACTGATAAAACAGACCAGCACAACAGAAAGATGGAGAAGAGAAAGCCCTTCATCTCAAATGACCCACGGCAATGACCCACAGATATTTTTGCTCTGCTCATGCGTAATGATAAATCCTTATGTATGCAGCCACAGCACAGCGGTTCAAGATATGACTGTTGTTTTTTACTTTTTATTAGTCCTTAATGTTTATTTTACTATCTGTCCATGCAACGATAGCCTTCCAGATCATATCTCATCAAGAGCATAACGAGCCAAATTATTCTCTACTCCTGTAAATTGGTGAAGGTCCATTGATCTCATTACAGAACTGCAATTTACACTTGCAAAGAACATGGGTGACTATTTCTAAAGGAGGAAACAGAACGAAAGCACTAATAGTGGGGAACATAATTCAGGAAGAAAACAGAGATCACTGCCTTTTTATTTCATCTGAGCAGACACACGTATACCAAATCTTCATAGCAAAGAGTTAAATAGTTTTTAAAACCACTATCCGCACTTACTGAGCTTCAGAGACTTCTATGACTCTATAGTGTTTGCAGAGTTGAATAAAGGCAGCTTCCTTCCTCTGCAAAGCAACCAGCTTCTGGGACTCGTTTGACATTTCTAAAGCATTCCTTCCTCGATTCCTTAGTGATATCCAGTGCCACTAAACACTAACTGCCCTATTCACCATCTCTTCAGTGGCCGCCATAGGTGACATCTGCCAAGCGCAACGCAAAAAAACTTAGCAATACCTCTGCTAAAGTAATTGCCAAAGTGTCTGGTGGACTTTGTGCATGTGTTTTATGAATCTGGGGAGAGGTAATCAGGAGGGAATAAAAGACTCCATCTCTCTGCCATGCATTGTCTTATATAAACTTGTTAAAAAGTAGAGGGGGGGTAGAAGGAGCTCTTTAAATGTCAGTGGACCTTACTCTATGACCTGATGATTTGTTTATATTTCCACTTGGCACATTATAACGTACCTTTTGCTACAATATAGGCAAGGTACAAGAATGCATAAGAAGCAGAGTTTCAACACAGAATTACAGGACCTGCTTCTCAGTGAACAAAACAGAAAATGACTTATTTTTGCACTGTGTATTTATCATTTTTAAATGTATGAGTCTAAAGGCATCATTTGTTAGCTAATATAATGCAGAACTTTTCCTTCTGGTCTTGGTATTTTTTTAATCATATACAGTCTTATCTTGAAAACTTCCAAATGAGCTCAGCAGAAGCTTCTAGCACCCAGCAGGAAGTTAAAGCAAAAAAAAATATATATATATATATATATATATACATACACAAAACAGCTTCAATAGGCAAAACACAGCTTTTTTGGCAGATACTTTGGCAGATACTCCCATACTTAGCTCAGAAAGAGGCTGGGAAGATGCTGAAGTCTGATGATTAGCTAGAAGGAACCCTTCCCAGATGGTCACTATTAAGTAGAGGAGAGTTTGCTCTGTTCAACAGAAGGCCACAGACATCACTCAGGATCCTATGGATCCCTGGGGACAGAATACTGAAAAAAATCAGAAGATAACCTTGGCTGTTTTTTTTAAATGCTGTGTGCTGCTCTGATGTCCTCCCACAGACTCTGCTCTGACCATGGGTCTTGACTCAACTCTTACCAATCCAGGAAACTCAAAAAACCTTTCATACCCCATCCCTCAGCTCAGTACCACAACCTATCCCAAAGGGAAATGAATGTCCTTCCCACAAATCTCTACCTAGAAATGAAAATTGAAAATATTGGACTTGAAGCACACTGTCCCATTTAGGAGAACATAAGGAAAAAGCCATATATCTATATATATCCCCAGCTGTGCAGAGGAGCTCTGTCTGGAGGTCCAAAAGCCCAACTCCTGACATTGGAAGTAAGGTTGTTTGGATCTGCAAGATGCCATTCCCTCCAGTGCAAGAGCCCCTTGGCATTTTGTTACTGCTGTTAGTAGGGGAGGTACATCACTGCATGAAGGAACAACAGTTACACCCCTCCCAAAACACAGCCTCACGGCATGGTTTGCAAGCACACACATACTTCCCTGGGCACAGCAGGCAGCCAGAGAAGGCTGGGGATGCTCAGAGCAGCAAGCCTGAAACCAGCAGCCACTCACTGCCTTGCTGTGGGCATCACCACAAAAAATGAGCTTTAAGGAAAGCAAAACAAGAGCCATTCCCCAGATTTGAGGTACAGGGCTGAAAAAATGATAGCTGTTAACAGTGCTTTGCTGGCTCTATGTTGTTGTACAAGAGCTAGGGGAAAGAAAAACCTAGTGAAGAGAAGCAGACTATTTTTCTTGCTTTGTGTGTGGTAAAAGAGAACAAAATCTAGAAAAGGACTTCCCAATGCTTTATTGGCTGTCATTCTGGAAGAGATCTATGTGTGAAAGCAGAGGGAATGAGCTGAAGAGTGAACCTGAGGCGGAGATGGCCAACAGTGTAGCTCAGTTAAGGCAAGGACCAGCTCATGCTGGAGCAGCCTAGCTGTCTGACAAAAACATGACGTGCAAGGGGGAGGAGAGAATTAATTTAAGCTAAATGAAGTCAAAGCGTGCAAAAGGTTGCACGCTTTGTGCCAGACACATTTGGCACTGTGTTAGGGTCATTCCTCCCTGTGACCAAAATAAAACCTGGGTTGTCCCTGGGCTGCCATGTGGTTAGTAAGAACAAGTATGAGAACATTTCCAAAAGGGACCTGACACAGGAGTAAGCAGCAGCATTTCATAGGGAGGTGGAAGAGAAGAAGGTTTTCATCAATAGTCATGACACATTTATTCAACACTGGATAAATCTTTATGTCAAACTCTTACTTAAAAGCACAGTATCCCTACCACAGATAAAAGATGCATTTATCCAATATGATGCAGGTGCAACAAAAATCATTATGTCTAAGGACTTTAGAGTACTCCCCTTCAGAAGTTTGGGGAAATTTCATATAATGGGAAAAAGTGTTTACAGAATGCAATGGACTGGACACCTGAGGGTTCTTTTGTGCACTGACATAGGAACTAATCTAACTGTGTTAAAATGATATAATTAAGATCTCTTCCAGTAAATATGAACATTTGGAAAGTACAAATTAGTAGCTAAAAATGTAAACCTCATTGCAGTGATTTCCTTCTCTCTCTATGGGAGGCCATCTATCTAATGTTGGCATCAGACATTCATTAAGGCTGAGGAACATTCAGTAGAGGTTAAACAGCAAAAGCTGTCTTTGGTGGGCACTCTAAAGAATGATAACAAGCCACGCGATCCTACTGCTTGGACACTTAAAAGTCAATTCTCAGCCTATAACCATAAGAAGTTGCAATGCTATCTAAGGGAAGTCTCTCAGTCTCTTAATTTTAAATCAGCTCAAAGGAGCAGTTCTTGTAAGGTACCCAAACAGAGACGAGCTGTTTATTGCTGCTCCTGGGCTCCTGTGTCTTGTTTTTCTCAGCAATGTCTCTCACAGCATCTCAAATTCCCTTTCAATCTCTAAGTTTCAAGGGGAGATCTCAGGGGTCTGCAGTCCTGTTTCAGTTTCAGGAGAGCCACAAGATTTAGACTGGGAGGAAAAACAGTGCTGGTAAATGCAAATGTAGTGTTTAAACTAGAAGAGTTCAAGGGAAGAATGGAAAATGAGGAAAAACAGCCAGATGATTACACATGTACACCAAGGGAGCTCTCAGCACCCCACACAACTTCCTGAGGTGGGTGGGTGACAGGAGGGGGTAGAGCTGGCAGCAAAACAGGAGCAGAGCAGTCCAAGGATCTGATGATCAGCAAAGCCATGAGAGGAGCATGAAAGGCTCCCCACGGCACACAAGGAGGGTACGAAGGGAAAGGGAGTGCTGGATGCAGTGAGGTGCCACGTAAGACGGCAAGCAGAGGTCAAGAGCAGTTAATCATTTAAAGGAGGAAGCGGGGTGGGAGGGGGGAGGGCATCCAAAGGAGAAGCTCACATGCAGTGGAGCAGGAAAAGGGCATCAGTGTTGCAACAAGCACCGTGGCCGGGCAAGGCAAAAAAGAGGACTGAACACCAAGGGGAGAACACCCTGCTGTACAATTTATGGATATACTTGAGGTCAGAGCCTGCATCTAGGAATAAATTGATTCCTTGTTTCTGTCCCAGTATTTCCTTGTTTGGGTCATATAATAGGTGGTTCAAAAATTGTCTGTCCTCTTTGTTGCAGCAAGCAGTAGGAATTTATTAGAAGCAGTATTTTTGCAAGACACACTTGGGACAAAATCCAACAAACAATTATAAATCCGCTTAACTTCAAGCACTTAAGTAGTCCCTTTGACATTAACAAGAAGACTCATACACTCTGTCTTAAGCAAACATGGCATACGTGCACGAACAGCCCCTCATTAAGCCTTGAGTTTTATGGTAGCCTCTGCATCTTCTGCTTTACCTCCAGAGCATGACCCCTCTTCGTGCACACTCCCTCCATCCCCACCAGCTTTTGGCTGAGAAGCTTCAAGTGAAAAGCTGTTCTTGTTTGTTTGCTTTTAAAGCTAGAAATGTTGCAGCAAGCCATTTTAATAATATATGGAGCAGTGCCACTACAACATCAGCTGCACTACATTTCAGAAGTAAAAGTAATCAAATTCACTCTATAACGTATGTAAAAGTTATCAATCAGGCCGGCCAGAGCTGTACTGTAGCCTAAGTTTTTACATGGAACACTTCTGCAAAGAAATAAAAATATCAGTTTCTCTCAACAATAAAATAGCAGATGTTAGGACTTAGTATGGAACAGGTAAAAATTATGGGATTCCCCACACAAGAAATCTTCTTTTAGAACCAAACACGATGAACATTTTAGATTCCTTATGCTTTTTGCACCCCCCCCAACTTCCAAAAAATGAAATACCAGAATATCTGAACTGATGTCAAAATCTTCATTTCCAAAAATCCCAGAAGTTATTGTTTATTTCCTATTCAAAAATAATCCATTCAAATACAGCGGGTGAAGTAGGCCAGACCAGAATGCAAAAAGATACTGTTCAGTGATGGCATCAAACAGCTACTGGCAGCCATAGGACAAGACTGGATATTTTTATAAATACACTTTGGTGACAACAACGCCTTAAATATCTAATCCAGAAGCACCATGAGTTATCAATGCTGCATTTTTCCTGCTCTGATGGAACTAGCTTAATGTAATGACAAAAATTGATCTTTAAATATTCAAAACTCTGTGATTATTACATTTTTCTGAGAAGCTTCCACCCCTTCATTTTCCTAATTCTGATAACATTTACATTTTCCTTTGGAAAAAAAAAAAAAAATAAAAAAAAAAATAAAGATTGGTCTTGTCTTCATCACTTCTGTTGGTAATTTCCTTCATTTTATCTCTTTCAACTTTGAGCACAGCAAGGAAGAAATATTTGCATGCTAATGCAAATCAAAGTGTGAAAGCAATCAAATCAAACAAAAAGTAAAATCATCTCTGAAATTAATGAAATCCTTCCTCCCCTTGTACATTATTAATTCAGCATTTTCTTTTTCCCACTACTGGCCAATTGCCAATTTGTCCTCTAACCAGAATTATTATGAAAAATAGGAATTCAATATTATATAAAAATGGAAAGTAAAAAAGAGATAGAGAACTATTTTTTGAATATATGAGAACATTTATGCTTTAAATGGACAAATTAAAATCATATCCCAATTCTTCTAGAGTCAAAAGCTTTAAGGTGGGTTTTGCCCCTTTATAACTTGAGAGCAATGCAGATATTTAAAAGAGGAAGAAGAACATTACAAATGCTATTCTTGCATAGACCAGTCTGATCTAGTTTTATAATGTTATTTACACAGCAATTAAATCACAAACAACTCCCTCTAACCTCATGCCTAGTTTTGTAAGAAGAAAAGCTGCAAACATGATTGGGCTTTGAGCACGAGGAATAGTTACTGCCGTAAGGGCAGGTACTCTGGCAAAGCAAGCTGATAAGGTATTACCCATAGCCTGTAAAGTGCACAAGAAGAGCAGTATCTTTTGGCCACTGCTTTGCCAAGTATTATGAGTTATGCTCGAGTTTTGCAACAAAATGAACCTCTAGTGATTTTAATGGTGGATATTTGGCTTTAATAATGCCGTTTAATGTTCAATATCAAGTTATATAATTTCTGTCTTCAGATCAGGCAATTTCATTACTTTCTCCTTTAAATGGTGGCTTTGATAACTAAGCTTTTAAATTGTTTTCCCCATAATAAATAAATGAAGCTAAAAGGCACTTGTCAGCACTGAAAAGCTGGATATAGTCCCATAGTGGACATTAAGGATACAGATAGGATCAAGCCAACAAAACACTTACAGCAAAGGTTTCGTATTAGCTGTAGCAATTTTAAAATTGAAATTCAGTAATACGATTTTAATGCCAGGTGAATGAGGTCAGACAAAGAAGAAATTACATCAGGATCAACAGGCAAATTCTTACCATCTTAATGTCTACAAATTAGAGCAATTGTTCCTTCAGAAACCATTAATGTATCTATAAGCACAGAGGCAACCAAAAGCAAATCACTTCACAATGAAGAACTTGCGAGAACAGAACTAAAATACAATGATTTTTGGTTTTGTTTCTTAGGGGCAAGTTAAGAATTAAGGATGTTAGTGAATCCATCTTTCCCTGAGTAAAATGGCAATTAATGACAAAAGCAAAACCAACCCTTCACAGTCTCAGGACAGTAAAGTGGTCTTCCTGATTTCCCTTTCTTATAGTTTTAATGGATATCCTGTTAGCAGCCAGTTTCCAGTTCATAAACTTCCCATGTCACATGCTACAGTGGCACAGACTCAACAGGTTGTGCAGCTATGCTCAGATATTTGTAGTTACTGAAGATGCCAGTCCCCTGCAGAGAATGGAGGGAGAAAAAAGGTCAAGTCAGCTAGTCAAATCCAATGAGAAACTTTAAGTACTGCCTAGGTCTAGATACCAAACTAGCGGGACCGTGTTTGCATGGGTTAAAGAGAAGAAAACGCAAGAGAGACATGAACAATTTCTGCTTCATAGATCAATTGCAACACAAATGCAATGTTCACCATGCACAGAACATTAATAGTCAGGGACAGACCATATGGCAAGCCACGGTCTGCCTTCGTGAGGCAAGAAATACTGATCTAAAGTAAGGATCTTATCATCTTAACACCTTTAATCTAGTTAGTTATAGAATCATAGAATCATAGAATATCCTGAGTTGGAAGGGACCCT
>CM021732.1:106968747-107003660 GCA_011075105.1 Heteronetta atricapilla
CTTAATGCCTTCTTTGCCTCTGTCTTCAATGCCGATGATGGGCTTCGCTAGTGCATTCTCTTTCTCTCTCAAAATAGCCCACCTGTCCCTTCAGTTAGCTGATGCCAACTGCCTACCCATATTATTTACTTCCACAGTACATTGCCTGTTACCTTTACTATAAAAGTAATTTTTTAGCCACATACTTGTGAGCACCTTAATTCGACTCTGAGATACTGAGTCAAAACAGTTAAGTCTTCTTAATACCTCTATTTCCACCCTTTATTTATAGCTCCTCCCTCCTCTCCCCCCCTTTCATGTTAAATAGGCCAGGACTAATTACATCTTCATAACCTGCAGTACCTGAACCCATGAATCATTTCTGCTCCTTTCCACTCCCTATCTTTATCTTTGCACTTTTCTCCCTCTAACACAGAGACAGAAATGAGCAGACAGCTCCAGATCTGATTTCCATGTGCCAGAACAGTCTTTCCAACCTCAAGTTCTCAAGACTTTGTTTGCTTTCCTTTCTAATTGCTGCCATAAACTCTGCAATAACCCTCCTAAATAAAGCAAAGTATCTCTTTTCTTATCTTCAGCTTTGCCATTTTGTGACACAGAGTGACTATTTGGCATTTGCTTCATTACTTCACACTATTCTGTGCTCAGCAGAGGGATTCAGAGTTAAGGGGGGATGCAGCAGCCCCCATTATTTAAGAACTTCCCCTGCTGCTGCCACCCTCTCACCTGCAGTTCAGTAGTAGACAAAGTCCTGCCTTCCTGAAGCCCCATCGAGTTTTGCTACAAGGAACAGAAGGGCTAGAAGGCTCAGCAGGATGAGGGCAAACTCAGCCTTGATGACAGGGTCACCCTTTCAGCACCCCTCTGCGGGCCTTTCCTCCCCTGCCAATGCCTACCAGGCCTCCCTTCATGGTGACACCACCACCACCTGTGTTTGACGTGGAAAGCACAGATGTGACCGAAGCACCCCATCCAGTCATCTAGCAGGCAAGGGGGCATTTCAGGGCTGAGCTGCCAGGCCTTCTAGCAGGCCCAGTCCACCCCATATAACACACTTTGGCCTTCATAGGTTCAGCAATCAAATCTGAAATGGCCCACACCCAAGAGGAATGCTCTCCTCAGTCCTTCAGCCTCTCCCTCAAACAAAAATGGTGCAAATGAGATGTAACAAGATCAACCTAAAATACTGCCTTGCCTTTTCAATCCATTATTTTACAAGTAGGTTTTAAACGCATAGTAGCAGTCTAGGTTTGGACCAAACCTGCTTTTGTTTTATAGCAAGATCACACTCTTATGGAATTTCAGTGCAGCAGAAACATTTCCAACTTTTATTTAGAAATTCCAGTGAAACCACTGCTTCTGAACAAGTAATTAAAAAACAACAACACAAGAGAGGTAGTAATCAAGTGGATCACTGTAAGGCTCAGAAGCATCAAGTGACAGAAATTATTTACATATGCTTGCATTGTCTGCTCAAAGGAGAAATAAATCACATGGAAAAATAAACTGGTTTTAACAATGTTATTTAAAATTTGAATAAAGAAAAAAATACCCAGTAAAGATCTTTTTTTTTTTTTCCTACAAAAGACAGTATTTAGCAGCAAAAAGCACCTGTCCAGCAGGCTCAGGCAGTCTTGCCAGACAGTCTGACCTTATCTGAGGGGTTAAGAGCCTACAGTTGCACCAATATGGAACTCAAAGGCAACTGGTTGCCAACTACACCAATGTCTTGAAGGCAAAAAATAATAAAAAAAATAGTTGCCAAGAAAATGGGTATATGTATGTATATACAAGAATATCCTTGTGTGTGTACTCTGTTGGCAGTCCTCCTCTGCCAAGTGGAAGCAGCACAGCCTGATGGGTTCCCTCTTCAGCCCCACCCCTGAGCCTTCCCCCACCCCCCCACCATTGATGATGCTGCTTTTCAAACACACTATCTACGAAATAGCATGGAGATGACCCGGAAGGCCCTCTGGAGAAGCCATCTGTTACCTGGTTGGAAAGGATAACCAAAGTAGGTGGCACGGTGCTTAGCAAGCAGGGCTTCTGTAGGCTCCCTGTTTCCTCACAGCCATGGTCACTATCACACATTTCACCGCTCCCTTTGGGCACCACATTTTTGACATTAACTTTGTCCATGTTCAGCTAGCAAGTATCAGCTGGAAAGGCCAGAACCCAAATATTTTTTGGATGAAACAATGGCAGGCTTTTTGACAGCTACATAGGAACTGGATCCTGGCCCCTGTGCCACGCTTCTCCAGCAACGCACAAAATATAAGCAAAAAGCTGTCGCAGGAGCTGTGCTGAGGATTTTCTTCAAGTTCCCAAACCTCAAAGAGACAGAAGCCCAGGCCCAGTTGCCAACCTCCCTCTTGTCTCAGTCTCAAGCTACATCCGGAAGGTATCAACCAAAACAGAAGTTTCTTGGATGAATTAACACCACCTTGTACATTTTAAAAAGTCTTTTATTCTTCGTGATTTTTGTCTCTGTTTCAAGGCATTATTTATCACCAGCTCACTGGAGACATGAGACAATAATTATCAAAAATCTCTCTGTTGAGATTAGGTCAAAATACTATATCCCTTTCAATAATAATAATAAAATAAAAGGATTAAATGTTACAAAGATTTAAACATTAAGAAAAAAAAAAAAAAAAAAAAGGACAAAAAACATGCTCCCTTAGAGATACATTACATGCTGGAAAATTACTCTATTGACTGCATATTAATACACAGTACATGTTTCAAAATTCATAACTTCTTAAAAGAACTCCTCAGCTAGCTTTCCAATTCTGATTTTATAGGCTAGCATGCTGTTTTCTGACATATCACATCAAATAGTGTGAAAGTATATATAGTAACTAAGCACAAAATATACCAGGATCACATTTTTGACGTGCTGTTTTAATTTCTTTAGCTGCATGGTATTTCATACCAGGATTATTTTACTTTTTTTTCTAAAACAAGTGCTCAAGCAAGACAGATGAAGTGTTTCAGGTTGCCATTAGCATACTAAACTGTATCTAGAAAAGTCTCATTCTAGATAGCAGTCAATAAAAGCGATGCCTATCGCAATTCTTCCGCTGCGTCCTTTATCCATACTGCAAGGACATTCAAGAAGAGGAACTTGAGTTTAATCTTTAAATTAAACACTAGATGGAGCCCACTTCCCAACACTGAAAAATGAAAGTCGTTACTGCAAATTCTTGAAAGCCTATTGAAATATCTGATTGTGCATGAGCATGACATAACCCAAACAGCTGTGGTGACAGTCATTACCGCAAAAACAGATACTGGCCAGCAATTAAATCTCTGCATAAAAAGACAGGCTTTAATATTGGGCAACTTGCAAAAGAATTCACATACCTCTGTAATTACCTTAGCTTGGAATAAGAGACTTGTGATACTTTAAAAATCCACGTGTGTCTAGTTTAAAGATTCCTATGACATACATAACACTGGGTTGAGACAATCGAGAGAGAAATACAATTAAGTTTGATATCTTTGTATTTTGACAGTAAGTTGTACTTATTAGAATACTAGAATTTGGCACACAAGCTCATAAATATAAATTAAATAGGAAGAATCCTATTTCAGTTGGTTTTCATTAGTTCTAGTAAGAAAGCTCATTTGTGTTGTTTGATAAGACAATGTCTTTCTCAAATGAAACATACCACATGTTGAACTAGAGATAAATGATCTTAGTGCTAAAAAGTAAAAAAAAAAAAAAAAAAAAAAAAAAAAATGGATGCAACAATATAAAACTTGAGCAGCCTCATTGTTACTGGTTAAATCCATGTATTTCAGGCTCCATCACAAACAACTGTATTTTGGCCACCCTCTGGATCAGCTCCACAATGCAAAGGGCAGGCAGAAATCACAGGCATACAACCCTTGACCATTTCTCAGCTTGCTGAAGGACATGCTAGCAGGAACATTTAAAAGCTAAGCAGACAATAAAGTTGTGCAAAGCCTCAGATGAGATTCCCAGCAACACAATTCTGCTGACAGCTGAGCTATCACTGATTGCTTTAACCTTTGCCCAGTCCGGGCCACTGATTTTGCCTGACCCTTTTCCTAACAAACCTATGGTAATAGCTTCATCAAGGTTGAGATAAGCATGCAGGCAGTTAGCTTCACCACAAAAACTACATTTTGCCCATAAACAATGATCTGTCCTGTTCAAACAGAGCTAAAACCCAAACTGAGCTTGACTTTGTCATTTGCTGCAGGATATTTTCTAAGTCACCTAGAAGGACAGGTCTTGACTAAGGAAATTATTACTAACTCAAGTTGACTAACTCGGATCCTGACTGCAATCCCCAGAAGCCTGGGAAGAAAGGTAGTGTTTCCCTAAAAGGCCCTCCCTAGTCATTTTCCCTAGTCATTTTTGTGAAAGACCTACATAGTACATCACTTTTGTCCTGCATCCCTGCTGATGAAAGCTGGTCCTCAGGATCTGTTGGATTACTGCTGTGACATCTGCACCTAGGGGCAACTCTTTGAAATCAAACAAATGTCTTCAAGCATGAGGCCTGCTGTGAGGAGGTCACAGCTTGTTCTCATCGTCACACAAGCACTGACAAGCAGCTCCACCAGCAGCAAAGGCAGGACGATGCTCATCTGTGCCTAGGCTGAGCTGCAGCCCTGGAGCTGGCAAACAAACACTCTGCTGCCATAAAATCAACAGGCTTTGTCTTAGCTATGTCAAGCATACGTTCAGTTCTGATGCTAACACTTCTGTTTATGAATATCCTTTTTTTCAGTCCTATTACATATACTTTTAAATAAACCTGAATGAAAACATATCTGGTCTCAGATGGCCAGATTTTACTTATTTATTTTTTTTTTAAACAGTGGGTATAGCAAGCACCTAGAGTTTCTTCAAAAGCAAATATGAGAATAATTAGGATTTATTCAACACTTGACCTAAAACCATCTGGGAATATGGGCCCATTTACTTCCAGAGGCTTTTGGTTCAATAAAGCAGTTACTTTATTAGCAGGAAAAGTATCTCACTGACCTCACAAATTAAGTGTCAGCAAAAGGAGGAGACAATCGAAGTACCAGCCACAGTTGTAGGTTTTACTAAATAGTAATGTTTAACTACTTCCTTATCACAATCTTCCTGTACAACTATAATTTAGGAACCTTTGCCACTGCAATTTTCTCTGCTTCATTTTCTTTACAGCTAGGCTTTTGTGTGTCAGACTAAATGCTTCTTCATCAGCACTATTATCCATGCAACAACTGAAAATGAACAGCTATGGTAAAAAACAGAAAAAGAAGAAACAGAGGCTTTGCATGTGTATAAAGAAATAAATAAATGACAAATTATCTAGTCTAGTAATCGAGGGTAGAGGAAGAATGGACATTGAGCCACAATAGTTTCTTGAGCATAAAACTGAATATAATCACT
Organism: Heteronetta atricapilla; assembly: GCA_011075105.1. NCBI lineage: Eukaryota > Metazoa > Chordata > Aves > Anseriformes > Anatidae > Heteronetta > Heteronetta atricapilla. The sequence continues at coordinate 106,974,167 of CM021732.1, forward strand.
GTGCACACACATAAAACAGTAAAGTTAAAACCAAGGTAAAGCTAAGGTTAGAAGCTTAAAATTTTACTTTCCTGCAGCAATAATCCTGATGGCTTTATGGTGATGGTGCTTTCAGTCTCTGAATATGGAAGGAACAATATACTGTGGACCTCCTCCACTGATCACATCTGATCACTGTTGGGGCACGACAGCCAGGGATGATAACTCACCTGCTATGTGTGTGGAAGCAGATGGGACAGCAGTAAAAGAAAAAAAAAAAGAAAAAAAAAAAAAAAGAAAAAAAAAGCTCAAAAAGAAGGGAAAGCCTTTGAAATTCCAATGGAGTAACTAAACTGTTGCTTTTCTTATTCACCTTTATTGCCTCTGAACACAAAGCAGGAAAATCAGTCTGTAATTTAAACTAACTCTTCAGGAAGGAGCAAAAATCATGCAATAGAAAAACTGAAATCGAGTTAATTCAAACACCCACATTCATTCACTTGAGCATTCATAAGCCATACACTACTAATAGCTCATTTTGTAAATGTTATGTTTGTTATTAAGTGTTTGCTGGGCTAATGCCAGTTATTCAGGCCATCTTCCTGAAAATGTAAAGGATTTTTCAGGAATAAACCTTCATCAGGCCTTTGCTCCTCCAAAGCCCCCTGTAGTCATTTTGGATCCATCCCTGCTTTTCTTTGCAGACTCATGTATTTCATCACACAAGTCAACCTGAATACCTTGCCCACTTCTCTTTTCCTCTCCTTCCTCTACAGTTGGAGCTCCGCTTGGCTTCATATCACCACCACCTCCCAACAGCTAGCTCCCATCGAGCAGCTGCCTTGCATCTAGTTCCATCGACAATAGGTTTTAATCTTCTTGCTATGTGCACTCCCACATCATTTTTGAAGGTCTGAGAATAGTCACAGCCCAAGTTTTTCAAAAAAAGCCAACTGGAAAAAAAATAATCTCTCAAGGACTGAAGGCCTTCCTCATGAAGAATCTAGTTCTAAATTTGCTCCCATGAGGTAAATGAGGTTTATTAACTGACACCAAGAAAAGTCACTTGGTTATTTCCAAAGCTTTAGAAACTATCGATATAGCTACTGTCGAAGTCTAACAAATATCATACTGTTCCTTCAGAAGCAGCAAACTGTTTTGAGAAATTAAAAACTGAAAGCAAACTAACACCCAGAGACTGCCTAAGGCAGCAATAATCCAGAAGGAACCTGGCCAGATGCTGCATTCCTCTCCACCTTACAAAAGCCATCCTCCTCCAGAAGTCACCACCAGCCTTCCAGTTATCACTCCAAGACCCTGTCGCTTCACTTTTCTTCCAATAATAAAGGCCATGCTAAATTCAATTTTTTTTTTAATGGACTGTAGGATAATTCATGCCAGGAGGGACCTCAGGAGGTCTCTGGTCCAGGCTCCTACTCCCAAATGTGTCATCTGTGAGATCAGACCAGGTTGCTCAGGGCTTTGTCCACTTAGATGATGAAAACCTCCAAGGATGCCTCTCTGGGCAGCCTGTGCAGTCCTCAGGGTGAAAAAGTTCCTCCTTGTAACCAGTCTGAACTTCTCTCATTTCACCTTATGCCTGCTGTCTCTTGCCCTTCCATCATGCAGCACTGGGAAGAGCCTTGGGTTGCACCAGTTCTGCTATTTCAGTGAAAGGAAGAGAAACCAGCCCCTTTAGCTTTGATATTTACCCATCTACATGCACTATGTTTTTCCCCTCTGATTTGGATTAACGTTTCAGATTTTAACTTTGCTTACTACATTTGCCAAAAATTTAAATATAATCAAACCAGAGCTATAGTGAAAAATACATCTAAGCACAGAATTGGGGTGGAAGTGTTTGTCATGTAATCACATGAAATTTCCTCTGATGTGCATTGATGATGGCAATACTTCAGCATTCACATTACTGCCCTTCCAGATATTAAAGTGAAGTATGTCTTTATATAGGCAGGTACATGAGCCAATTATACATGTACATTACAAAATGGCCTGAAAGAAAAGAGATCTACGCAGAAGCAAAGCCACAAGGAATGCACTCTGGCAGATCTTAAATTTGAAGAGTTTTTGGTAGTGCGTACATCACAGTAAATATGCATTACTTACGTTCCTGGGCACAAGAGCTATTACTGTCTCAGGATGATCAAGGCTTCTTAGCACATCAAAAGAACACCATTCTGAAGCAGTACACTCACAGATCTTACTACTCAGTTACAAAATTACCTTGTACCAGTCATGCAGAAGGCTTCTTAACTGCACTCCTAGCTACACTGCTGGGGAATAAAAGGTATCTAACAGCAACCAAGAAATGAGAAAAATGCAGCTCTGCAACATATGTTCATCTTGCCCGAAAGGTCACATGAAATGTGATTAGAGCCATTATCCTCCAGGACTCTGAATCTGAATATTGCCTTGAGACAAAGGCTTTCCAGCATAAGCTATGGATCAATAAAAAAGATTAAGCAGCAATACTTTGGAAATGCTCAAAAGTAAAATATCAGGTTTTAATCTCAGATTTCTCCAGAGCTGTGCCTGAGAAGACACTCTTACATTTCAGTCCCGTCTTCCAGTCTTGGGCTCTCTGCAACTGCACAAGACACAAATGCCACAGACCTCACACTTTCAAAGGACTTGAAAGAAGGAGAGGGCACACAACAGCTAAACCCAGCTGCAGTCTGTTGGAGAGCAGCCTGCACCCAGTCCCACACTCGCTCCCACACCTTGGCCAGAACAGGGTCACCACCACACAGGGGCCACTCACTTCTTCCCAAGGTGGGATGTGCAGGCAACACATTGCTCCTAAGTTTTCTCACTCAAAACTGAAGCCTATGCGTAAAGAACACAGTTGCCACGTAAGTGAAAGGTGAGGCAAATTGTTTTCCTTGATGGAGTCCATTAATAGTAACGAGCCTCTCCTGCAGGGTCTAAATAGCTCAGAGATAAATCCTGAGGCTGCTAAGCTGCCAGCCACCTCCAGTAAGTTTTCAGATTCAGTTTTACTCCTCCAGACAGTGCTGGGTGAACATAGCCACCTCCAGTCATGTTTCTGGAGTAGATCTCATGGCTCTTATGTTTGCAGCAAATGTCGTCCCTGCAGCTGTCCAGTCACCTTTAATTGAAAGTCAAAAATGCCAGAGACTCATCCTCAGGGAGCAACAGTGTTCCCCATGTGATTTGCATAGGAGCAAAGAACATGACCCTGAAAGTGCTCTGCCTCTCTTTTTACACGTCTCACTGGTGACTACTTGGGATGGAAATCCTTTCCGCTGAAAATTCTGCTCTAATATTTAATGCAAACAAAGTATCAATGCATCATTTCTGAAAGCTAACACCATGGGCAACACCAGCATGAGTGACAATACGAAGAACTGTGCAGTATTTTTCTGAAAAGCCATCCAATGAATTAATAATTTTCTATCTGAATTACTCTCAGAAACAACTGAATAAGCCAGAAAAGAAAAATTAAAATGTTCTAAGCCATTGCTTCACAGTGTGTCTTACAGAAAAGTCATTTAAAAAATATTACAAAAGCAATAATACTCAATCTTATAAAGTGACACTATTTCAAATTAATCTGTTGCATGTTAATTCCTCCACCTTTACCAACAAAGGAACAGAAAAAAAAGTTTCATTAAAAAATAAGTTGCAATTCAGTAAGCTTTGCCTGTTGCTTCCACAAAACCAACATCCCAAAAGCAGGTCTAGCTTCATCAAAGCCTACTTCCAATAAATAACATTTCATCCTCTTACTCCCAAGAAAATATAAGTTGAACTCATTTTGCAGACTCACCAAAATTGTCCATATCCCAGGAGGTAGCAGCATGTCCAGTTTGTTGAGTCCGTGGTTGTGGCATGGTCACAACAATCAGCGGTAAAATGAAGGGAAAAAAAAAAAAAAACACATGAGATTAAATGAACAACACAACACTATTACTTAATGTAAAGGCTGCATTACAGAATAGTTTCAGATAACTGATTAAATCCACAGAACACTGCCCCTCCTGCCCCACACAACTTGCTCTAAAAAGAAAAAAATGGACACAATAGCAATATCATAGTGATAAAACATTAATAATTGCAGTTTAGTAATGATTTATCAAGGATGGCCTAGGATACTAGATTTTGTGAGAATAAAACCAATCTTCTCCTGCACTTTATTCCTCCCCCATCAGGCAGTAACAGGTGAGCACTATCACATACAGAAAAGATACACTATTCTCTGATACCACAGACATTTCTAAATCCTTGACCATCAGATGCAAGATCTATGAGGGAGGTACTGATAATTTATTCTTTACAATTAAGGGGCTTGAAATCTACCCTATAGCTAAGTATCTGTGCAGTTATAATACTTGCAAATCATCAAGAATAATCAAGCTGACATGACAGCACCAGTTCTTCTCTAATAATAATTAAAAAAGAACAAATGTTACAGTTTTTCCAGCCTCAACATTGATTTCCTTTGGTAACTGCCTCAAAGCATTCAACCTAGTCTTTTTTTTTAAAATTATTACTATTTCAGTGAGGATTACTCTGAAGACACCTGTGCAAAATTCTAATCACTGTGGGCTAACCTAAACAAGTCCCACGTTCATATGTAAGAGCACTGAAACACGTGTTCATCTTTGGACTAGAGAAACCGATTGCATTTGCAAGTTCAGGAAGAGCAAAAGGTCCTGGAGCACCTGATAAGGAAAGCGCTGAAGCCTGCAGCGCAGAGGAGGCAGCCAGGAAGGAGATGCTAGCCATGTTATCCTTGCAGCTGTATCATCATCAGATTCTGGCAGTCGTACAAACAGCGCCAAGGCTGACAAGATGCCAAGAAGCCAAAGGTCCTTGAAAGTCTCTCAACAGATTGGGAAATCTTCCCATCTGGTATGCTTGAGCCATCCAAATCCTCCAGACCAACTGTCCTTAGGAATACACCTAACCTGGCAACTCAAAGACCTTCTGCAGGGGCCAGGGCAGCTTTCTGGTGTCCAGAAATCCTAAGGCAGGCTAGGAGGGCGGTGAGCCTCCTGCACAGCCCCTGGTGTGGTTTCTTTTGGATCAGAAATCATGTGATATAAAGGAAAATGTCTCTGTTGGTATCAAAAAGGAAAACATAACTGGCACAGGCAACTAATTTGCAGCCCCCCCATGGCTAACGGTTGATGAGTTACCTCCTCCTCTGCTTCCATGGCCCATTAATAAGACAGCAAGGAAGACTGCAGAATAAGGATGCTGACTGCTCATGTGTTTTCCACTTTGCTTGGAAGTAACTTTTTTTTTTTTTTTTTTTCAGTAGAAATGCTTTTGCAGAGGGAGCCTTTTCAACTCCTTTGTGTGAAGCATATTGGAGGGGAAAGGAAAAGGAGATTGCAAAGGATTTTCCTTCCTTTCTGATTTCATTTGTCAGTCCTGTGAACCACTGTCCTTCCCCAGAGAAGTGACCATGCACCACTACTGTCAGTGTGACTGCAGCTACAGATCGCTCTCAAGGTATTACTTGCCTCTTGCTCCTGCAAGGGGAGTTGAGATTAACGGGAGGACATTTTCACTGGAGCAGACACGGCTCCAAGATAACCCCAAGGATGGTAATGGCCACTGAGTGATCTGACTAAACACAGGACTTCAAATTTAGGAAAGTAAAACTGTGATGGTGGCATGGAACAAGATGAACATTAATGAACTTACTAGGATACAAGAAGTCAAGAGGTAACAGGAAAGGAAATGTGCAGTAGATGGGAATGCAGGGTAATGTGGTGTGCAGGAGGAAAAAAAAAAAAAAAAAAAAAAAAAAAAAAAAGGAGGGAGGAACAAAACAAATGGGTACAGCTGACTTGAAAGCAGCTGAACGTGAGCAGGAGAGCTGCCAAACTAGTTTATGTAAGATGGGGAGGGGGCAGGAGAGAGGGAGAACATTGCAGCATCCCCATTGACAACACTTCTTATGCATTTCTGAATAAAAGCAAAAAAGGATTGCTGAAATTTGACACAAGTTATAATGAGGAGATTTCCATTAGCAGCTCAAGTCTGTGGAAAAAGAGAGTACTGATATGCCTTGATGGGATGGATGAATGGATGGGATGTAAGCAGCAGCATCCACAGCCCACGCTACGTCCCAATTGCCTGGATCAGGGCAAGAAGAGATGCATTAGAGCAAGACTACAGAGCAACAGAGCCATTTTGCATTCCCCCTGCTCCTCTTCACATGCTATTTTTGCATGACACCAGTTATGAAACTGAAAATGTTGGTTCAGCTTCAGGCAGCAATTTTAGGGTCAATTGCTTCTTCACCAGACACTGAAATCACAATTTTTCAAGCATCAAATTAGCTGTGAATGTTTTAGGGGACAGTGAACTTTACTTATGCGTTATTACTTCAAGTCCCTCTCCTCCAAAGCCTGTATTGTAATCCATCTTTATATGTCAAGTGCCTTTCCACCCCCCCCCCTCCCCACACACCTTGAATCACACTTTAGGATGAACTCTGCAATTACACTGCTTGTTTTTTGCTCTACCAGCTCATTCGTGACTGCTACACGCTCTCCAGTGCAATCTGTACAAGTGGAGGCATATGCTTTCAAAACCATGTGAAGCATTTTATCCAGTCATCACCAAAGTACATCAATATAGGTTTTCCAGCTAAAAGCTTTTGGAAGTTTCCTCAAAACTTTTATGGTTCACCCTGGATCCATTCCTAATCCACAGGCAGGCTAAAAGATTCATTGGCACCAGTGCTCCACAAAATAAACAAACAATAAAGCCTTAGTGAGGTCAGCTGTTCAACAACAACAACAAAAAAAAAGGGCTATGCATCTTTCCCTAATACTGTCAGCACAACACGGAACAATTACAAGCCCTAATGCTGGAGCTGATTTCACCCTGGATCCACCTGAAGGATATGGCTCTGGAATCAAATTGATATTTGAACAGCTTCGCAGCCAGCACTCCAAAGGGCCAGGACAAATGGAAACTAATGGAAATTGGAAAGCCATTGCTGTAGGTGATGTCAGGTTCAGATTTGTGACTTCATCTGCCAGTAGAACTTCTGGTACAGAATGAAAATTTCCTGAATTAACTCCTCTACACAAGTGTGAATAAGAAAAAGTGTTCCTTAAAATGGAAGTGACTGTCCAGTATTATGCTGCAAATTCTATACATCTTCAGCTGATCAAATTAGAAGTTTTATCAAAATGGGGTGCTCATGAAATCTTATGGAAATAAGTTCGTTGACATGAGAAATGAGGAAACCAGCAGTGCTGGGGAGATTTAACATACAAGCAGTAAAGCTGAGTTTGGTTTACTCCATCTCCATGTCAGGTCTAAAGCACTACTACCTCTACAGCTTGCTATCCAACTGTGGAGGCAGACTGTGAAAGCCTACTACATCACGAGAAGCAAGCTACACAACTGAAGCTCCCCGTTCCTTTCAGAGAAGCCAAGACAATGTTAAACATCAGTAGCATCAACATCTCCCTTCTGTCCTTGCAAGATAAAACCCAAATGCTATTTGAGTTTCACAAAACACGAGCTGTGACAGCTACTCAGAAGGTGAGAAACCTCAGGTCTTGGCAAGGTTTGGCTCGCTCCACCAAGAACTAATCTATTAAAAAGCCATACACCCGTGTGTGTGTGTATATATATATATATAATTACGTATACATAAACATGCATACAAGCATAGCATATGTATACACACACAATATATATGTTTTAAAGTATATAAATTACACAAAATGTGCTCATCACCCAGCAGGTGGCACTCATACCACAAGCTCCCGATGCAGGGGCCCTGTGGAGACTGCAAGCAGGCACCGCTCTACAGGAGGCACCATCCTCCTGAAAGGTGAAACCACCGTGGTCATGAAACAGCCTACGGACCTCTTAGCAGGGCCTGAAGTGTCAGGTCCAGCCTCCAGGAAAAATACACCCCACAAAAAAAATCCACACACAAACATTAGGCTTATTGGCCAGAGGTGGCCTCCACTAATTCCCTTGACAGCAGCAAGACTCCCGATCACTTCTTGTGCTGAGGAGCATTTTGGGGACTGAAGCAACATTTTGGGTTCTGGAGAAAAGCATGCAGAATACTTTTGATGTGGAAGCAATACATTATGATGTTAAGAACAATAAAATTAAATGTAAAGCTTCCTTCAGACCTCATCACTTCTTTTCTTTATTTAACACACCCAACTAGCTTTCAATTAGTCCTACTAATAACGTGGGTTTGGGAAGATCTTATGAATGAGCAAATCAGAACTGGCAGAGGAGATGCTGTTTTCATTTGATTAAAATTGAAGTCTTGTTTTCACCCCTGAGTTAAGTGTCACTATCACATATACATTCTCAATATACCTCTTCTTCAGCTGAGTGGTGCTTCAACTTCAGCTGAGTGGGTTTGTTTTTTAAAAAATATTTTCCCTTCAAGTTCAACATTCCACCCATCTCCCTCCAATCTTTAAAAAAAAAAAAAAAAAGAAAAAGAAAGAAAGAAGAAAAGAAGAATAAAAATGTGTGTTTAGAAGCATCAACCTGAAAACATCAGCTCCGTGTGGAGCATTTCTGTTCCCAGTAAGAGAATGCCTCGTGTCAGATTGAAAGATGCCTTTCCAAGGTCATTTCATGTTCCAGTAGGCTTGTTATGAAGTTGTGGAACGGCAGATAAGGTTGCATGAGATAGTAAAGTGCCTTCCTAAGCTAGTTCTGAGCAGTAATGTGCAACCAATATTTGAGCTAGAGACTTCTATAACAATTACCTCTTAAAGCAACTTCATATGCAAAGATAAATGCTGCTGCAGGAAGGACAGGAGGTTACTGAAATACTAATAGCCTGTTTCCCTGCTCTCCCCCAATCAAAAAAAATAGTAGAAGAGAGACATTTTCCTGACTTGCACTAATGGCACATGTTTATGGCACTTGGCAAGGGTGGAGGGGGGTATTTTCTAGGAACGTTTGGGGATATCTCCTTTGGAAATTTGGTAAAATACCAACCCTTCATATTAATGAGGGTCTAATGTTAAGAACTGTTCAATTCAGAACCTAGAGTGATATTTCCAAGTTACAAAAATAAAGATACCGTAGTAACCCACTGTTAGATAGTAGGACCAACAATTCCTGATGTTAAAAAGAAGAAGAAAAAAAAAAAATACAAAGAGCTACATCCATACCTAACGTTTCCTTGAAAGTTGTACAGTTACAGGGTGAGAAACGATGATCCGGTATTTTTAGATTTCCTCTAATATAGCCCAAAAATGGAGGACACCACATAGCAGTAACCCCTCAGCATGCTGTTAATACTGCCTGAACCTATCCCAAACTCTGAAGCAAGATATGCATCTGGCAAGGTACTGAATTGTGCATTACAATTTTGGCCATCACGCCAGGGACTGTATCCTTCCCCAGGAAGAGCAGGGGAACGAGCGTACAAACTCCAGAAAGACAGACAGATGGGAGAAAAATCCTTTTCTTATAAGGGTTAGATATGTCTTAATGAGGTTTAAAGCTCGACTGGGATTTATCAGTTAGAGATCCCAAAAAAATGCAAACACTCCGCATTGAGAGAGCCCAGCTAAAGTAACGGGGAGGGGGGAATCTATGCTTTTACAAGTCTCAAACGAGCATTCTGGGGGGGGGGGGGGGGGGGGGGGGGGCGGGAGGGTCCAACAGCCTGTCAGGAAAAAATTGAAAAAAATGGCCACCCGGTGCTGGACTGTGCACAAAATGCAGAGTTTCGGCGCTCCCGTTTCTGCATTGCACCCACAGCCCCCCGCTGCCCGAGCATCCCCAGCGCCCCCCCACTACCTCCCGGGGAGTCGGAGCCCGGAGCTGCCGATGCTCAGCTCCTGCTTCGCCCCGCTCCGGGGGGCTCCAGCGCTCCTACTTTGAATTTTCGGGCTCCCAGCACTTTTCTACGGCACCGCTGCGACTACAGAAACGCGAAGAGTTCCGACCCAGCTTTTTCTTTTAAACAACCAAAAGGGCAGAGGGGAAAAAAAGAAAAAAAAAAAGAAAAAAGAAAAAAAAAAAAAGAGGAAGGGGGGTGAAACCTCGTTAAGATCCACCGTCAGACCTATTTAGCAGGGAAGACGCACTGCCCCTGCAAAAGCCTGCGCACCCTCCGCAGCCTCCCCGCCGCGAAGCGCAACGCGCAAAACCCGCGCAGCCCTCAACTTCGCTCCGCGGGTGCCGCCGAGGGGCTGGCAGCGCCCGGGCAGATCTTCCGCGGGGGGAGAGATGAGGGGAAGGAAGGGAAAGGAAGGGAAGGGCGGCCGAGGGACGGGCAGCCGCAGGATCCCTGCCCGCCTGCGGCACTCCCGCACCGCCGGAGAGGGGCGAGCGCTGCCCGAGGGCACCCTCGGCTCGGGGGGGGGGCGGGTAGCAAAAAAGCGGAGGGGGAATTAAAAATAAATTAATTAGATATATTAAAAAAGGGGGAAAAGGGGAGAACCGGGGGCAACGCACGCCCCTTGGCCTTCCCCGTCGACCTCAAGCCAAGGACAGCCCGGCGGCCCCGCTGCGCATCGCGACCCGCCGTGCCGAGCCGAGCCGAGCCGTGACAAGGAATCTCCCGGCTGTGCCTCACCTGAGCCCTCCGCAGGAGATGCTCCGCTCCGCGCAGGGCCAGCCCCGGCCCGCCGAAGTTACGCGCAGCCTCCGCGGAACCGGGCTCCCACCTGCAGCGCCCCGCGCACTCCGGCTGCCGGCTCGGCACGGCTCGGCCCGGCACGGCTCGGCTCGGCCCCCCCGCGGCTCCATTGGCCGGGCCACAGCCTCCGCCCCGCCTCCGCCCCGCCCCGCGGCCGCGGACACCCCCGCGGAGCTGCGCCGGCTGCTCGGGGGGTACCCCCCGGTCCGATTTTATTTATTTTATTTTATTTATTTTATATTTCATATATTTCATATATTTCATTTTATTTTATATTTTATTTTGATTTATCATTTCATTTTATTTTATTTTATCTATCTTTTTTTTTCTTTATTTTCTTTCTTTTTCTATTTTATTTATTTTTCCACTTTGGTGCGGCGCAGGAAGGGAAAGTGACAGAAGCCCCAGCGCCGAGCGGCTCTACCTGCTCTGAGTTAGCTGAATGCACCCTGTGCAACAGGCCCCCAGCCTGCCCTGGGAAGCCCCAAACTTCCCCACAGCAGCCCCACAACTTCCAGGAAAAACAGGCTCCTGACCTCTGCCCGGCTCCTTCTCTCAGCAGGCCAATTTCCTGCTTGCTCTCTTGCTGAAGGCACGGGTAGCACCCGCATGAGTGCTCCTAACACACAGGGAGGTGGAGGACAGGAGGTGTGAGACAGGACTAAGAATCCAGCTGTGCTGTGAGGGTGTGAAATGAAAAGCCCCTTTGTCACCTACAGGGATTGAGGATCCCCCCTTGGGGGCAGCCACCTCTGCAGAAGTGAGGCTGCACCCCTGGGAGCCCACCTGTGCCCCCCCAGGACACCCTCAGCAGCTTTCGGAGGTGGCGAGGATTCCTGGCCCACAGCAGGAAATCCCTCGGGAGAAGACACGGAGGTGCCGAGGAAGGAGCAGTAAGGCTGCGGGTGCCGTCCCCAAGCCTTTAACACCGCAATTACACCTGACCCTGCCCAGGGCTGTAAATCGCAGTCAGCCTGCTTGATCCCCGTGGGTAGGCGGCCGGCGTCGCCACTTTTAGAAAGAGCAACAGCCAAGCAACGCCGCTGCTTAATGCCGAGCAAATCTCCCTGCCCACCTGGCCCCGCTGCCTGACGTTTGCCCACCGTGCAAGATATTGCTGAAATCCACGTGTAGCCATGGAGTTCAAAGGATACCTGTGGCGGAGATGTCCCCAAGAAGGGAACAGGGGGTGCCAGCCGCCGGTGGCAAAGGTTGAAGTTCCCACAAGGAAATTTTGCTTCGATGTGCAAGATACTTTTCAGTGATAAGCTGTGCTTAGGTCGGCTGGGTGAGAGGAGCCTGCTATCAAATGGAGCTGTGTGGCAAGCAAATTTCCTCATTGTCTGCATTTTTTTTTTTTTTTAACAGGGACCTAGGTACAACTATTGACTTTTACAGCTTTGCCAGCTGATACGCAAGGTGCAACGGGCTCAAAGAGCCAGAGGCGGGATCTGGCTGCGTAGCCTGATTGAGTTTTTCTGCTACTTTGGCAATTTGTAGGGGGCAACTGAAGTCAGGAGTGCTGGGCAAGCTTACGCTGGCTTTCGCAGGAGATTTACGGGTACATCCCATGCCATAACAGGTTGAGGGGGCTCTGGCAAAATACAGAATGTGTGGCAAATATGCAATAGAATGAGCGCTAAGAGGAGGAAGGGGCAAACCAGTGTTCTGCTATGCTTGGCTTTGAGGGATTCGGAAGCAATCGCCCAGCCCTGTTTCATCGGACAAAATGACTGCAACATGTTGTGTTTCTCTTCGGTCCCTGTTGGGGAGGCATTAATTAAACAAAGGAACTAATGGCAAGTTCCTAAAATATCCATTGGAATGATCAGGATGTCTGCCGAGAGAAATCTGACTTTTGGGGCTTCAAGTTGTGCCAAGTCATTGTGTTCATCAGGAAATGAGGGTGTTCTAGGGCAGGTGAAAGATAAATAAATCACACTCACCAGTACTCTTCCAGTACTTCATGCTTGTATTTCCAAAGCAACAGTCCAGTGTCTTGCATACATTCATTAGGTATTTACTTAATAGAGTGTAACAGCTTTGAGGCTTTTTTTTTTCTTTCTTTCTTCCATTATAGTTAATGCTTTTAGCACATTGTATGGGAGTCTCTCCTTACTAAAATTACTGTCCTAAGCACCCCTCTCTGAAATTACTGCGCTAAGGATCCCTAGCGGAGGCTGCATTAGAGGGATGTTAATCTGATTTACGCTAACCAGGCACGACAACTGGTGGTAGTAGGTGATATAAAGTTGAAACTTTGCGACGGGGAGGACATTCGTTCCTGCCCACGACGTGAACATGCTCCTCATGGGGCCAGCTCTGGCGAGTGCTGAGCGTGTGAGCACAGGGTGATGAACGAGGGGAAGTATTTACTGCATAACTCTGCAGAGTCATTTACACCAGAGAGCATCATTATTTCCACACGTATCAGTACTTCCTAGCACGGGCTGGCCTCATATATCCCAACTTTTATGGGCCCTCCATATTATTTGTGTGGCAGTGGCATTTTTTTTTACTTTAAACGAAGCCAATTAATAACGCTTCATCTGCCACTGCTTATTAATGCACTGCTGGGGAGACCGAGACACAGGAGAGGAGTGCCTGGCAGTAGAAGCATCCATGCTCTGAGGACGAGCCCAGAGACTCAGATTTACAGTCAAATGTGGGTTCCCAACAAAAGAAGTAATAAACACACCATGCAGACTTTTTGTCTGCCCAAAGATGTTTCCAAGTTGTCTCAGCACAATGGCTGGCAGTGCCGGCTCCTGGCACTGTCCACCCCGCCGTGTGTCCCACAGACCTTCCGCTGCGGCACCACCCCTTGCTCCCCTGCTAACTCGTTCCTGAAAAGTTTTCCAATCTGATAGCCCACATGCTTACAGCTAAATCAAACAGCGTTTGTTTAAATGCTGTTTCCAGTAAATGAAACTATGCACCACTGAAACGGCTTTGCTCATAGCTTATCATTTTGAATCGATTTTTTTTGTTTGTTTGTTTTTTTATTTTTTTTAGGGACCAGAGAAGTGTTTGTTATAATTTCCCAGTCACTGGGGATGGCTTTGGAATCAGAGCCCATTATTATCTGAGATTAGAGCTATGCACAGCCTTATTTTTGTACTGTCATCAGCACACGTGATGTTTAAGAAAACACAAAAAGATGGAAAAAAAGACTGTGTCCCTTCCCCAGCAAATACATGGTTTCTGGGCTGAAACTGATTTATTGAAATCAATGAGCACTTTATCATTGATTTCTTTGTGTGGTGAGGCCTCGTGCAATGTTTTAAAGCTTGACAGCTTTTCCTTGTAAAGCTGAAATGGGACTAACCTAAAGTATTAGCACTGGGTAGTTTGATATGATACTTCTCTACACAGACTTCTGAAACACTGCAGAACTACTGTTATTTAAAAGCAGTCTTATCACATTAACTGAACATGCACAGGCTGGTTAAAACAATATAAAATGTGTGCAAATTCAATTTAGCATTGACAATGGATTTGGCCAGGTGATCCAACTGGTCATTTATAACTAGCTGTGACTATAATTATATGTTCATATCATTCCATCCAATGTTTCAAATTCATCCTACACCCCTTTTTTGTTCAGTGACAAAAAATTTACTTTAGCATCTTACTTTCACCATGTCACAAGAACAATTTTTCACCTTTGATAAGAAAATGTCATTTTTTGTTAAAAAATGCTATGCCACCTAAGATTTCCTTATTTCTTGACTCTCCTCAGTGAATAATTTCAATGAATTTCAGAATAATTGCAGTCTGTAGCATATCTATCAAATAGTACAGAAGAGACTTTCAATAAATATCTCAGAACGAGGATCTCATCTTACAAAATGCTGATTTTGTAGCCACCATAGCTTGGTCCCCAAAGGAGAACTGCAAGAAATATATTATTTGATGTTTTGTGTAGCAATAAATATATTATTAGATGTTTTGCATGGACTGATGGCCTTCTACAATGAGGTGACTAGCTTGATGGATTAGGGGAGAGTGGTGTATGTTATTTACTTTGTTTTTTTGTGCTGTTTCCCATATCGTCCTCATAGATAAGGGAATGAAATACAGGTCAGATAAGCAGACAGTGGGGTGGGCTGAAAACTGTCTGAACAGCCAGACTCAGAAAGTTAAGATCAGTGTTACAGGGTCCAGCTGGAGGCAAGTCAGTAGTGGGGTACCCCCAGGATCAGTGCTGAGATCAGTAATGCTCAGGATCTTCATTAATGACCTGGATGATGGGGCAGAGTGTGCCCACAACATGTTTGCAGATGAATCAAAACGGGAAAGAGTGACTGATACACAAGAGGGTCATGTTACCACCCCCAGGGGTTTCGACAGGATGGAGAAATGGGCAGAGAGGGCTTCCTCTCCTCGTGAAGTTCAACGTGGAGAAACACAAAGCCCTACAGCTGGGGAGGAACAACCCATGAACCAATAAAGGATGGTGGCTCATCAGTTGGAAATCAGCTCTAGACAGAACAACACAGAGGTCCTAGTGGACAACAAGCTGACCTTCAGCCAGCAATGTGCCCTCTTGGCAAGGAAGGCCAGTAGTATCCTGGGCTGCAGTAAGAGGATTACAGCAAGCTGAGGGAGGTGACCTTTCCCTCTACTCAGCTCTGGTGAGGCCTCACCTGGAGTATTTGGTCCACTTCTGGACTGCCCAGCACAAGAGAGGCCTGGACACACTGGAATTAGTCCCTGGAAGAGCCCTGAAGATCATTAATGTGAGCTTCTGAGGTATTAAGAGAGGCCTGTTCAGCCTGGAGAAGAGGAGGGTCAAGTGGATGTTATCAGTGTGTATAAATACCTGAAGGGAGCACATGAAGATGAAAGAACAAGGCTCTTTTCAGTAGTGCCCAGTGCCAGGACAAGAGGCAGTGAACACAAATTAAAACATATGAAATTGCATGTGAACACACACACACACATGCAAAAATCCACTGTTGCCCAGAGGGGTTGTGGAGTCTACCTCCTTGGACATACTCATATTTTATATAGACATAGACCTGGCCACCCTGCTTTGGGTGGCCCTGCCTGAGCAGTGAGTTGGACCAGTTGACCTATAGAGGTCCTGTCCCACCTCATTCTGGGATTCTGTGCCTAATTCAGATTCACCAGGGAGCAGCAGTCTTCCCCCTTCTCAAGGAGAAACAAGCAAAATACTCCAGTGAAATTCTGTTTTCTGACTTTGATAGAAGAAAATATGTTAAAAATCATTAACAACATACCAGCATATTAAAACCATATTATGCTTGTAAAATAAAGAACGTTTTGTCATCCATTGCCATCAAATTTATGTCTGTGTTAATATGAAAAATTAAATAAGCCCACATGGATCTCCCAATGAGTGACGCAAAGTTGGTATATTGTTTAGTTTAAAATAAAAGTATTTCTGTTCAAATTTGTGGATGGAACACATACGCTGCCATTAAAACAAATTAGACAATTTCAAGTCAGAAAGCTATGTCAAGGTGAAGGAGATGGCAGTAGCACAGATTGGCCATTCAGCCCCATAATGGCTCATCAGTCCCAAGCAAAAGTGTAGTAAAACCAGAGAAACATCTGTCCTTGGTCTAGTTGACCTGAATATGCAAGAGGCCTCTGCTGTAGCTTGTCCTGTTGGACAATACTGGTTGCTGTCTGCAAGTGTGAAGTCTGGACAATCACAGACCACACTGAAGTGGAAAGGCATGCTGATCATCTTTCTTTCAAACTAAATGAAAGAGAAATTAAAGATGCATTTGTTTAGTGGTAATTGAAACAATACGAGGCACCGCCCAAGGTACAACACAACATATGAAGGCTGGATTGGAAGCTAAGCTATGTGGCTAGAGGGGTTTCACTGGAAATTGGTTGCAAAAACAGGAAATAGAGCACTGATTTTGTTGAAGCTCTGCATTAGATTGTGGGTGGAAAGAAGCACCAAGTGAGCAGGCAGTCAGACAGTACAAGTGTGTGTGTGGCCCCAGAAAGGTAGCCAAGAATAAATGCCCCTTTTCTTTCCAACCCTGAAAAGCCAGGGAAAGATCTCACAAACAAAAAGAGAGCTTTTTAATGTATGGTTCTCCTGTGTTTCAAGGGGAACAATATTTATATATTAACAAACAGATTTTATCTGACTTGTAAGAACAATTTCTACTTGAAGCAGCCCTAAAATTCTGTGAACTTTGGCTTCCTGCAAGGAGTGGCCTCATCCAACAGCAGCATCGTACAGCCTACAGCTCTTTTGTCCACAAAGCAGTGTGAAGTCCCATCCTGCAATCAGTTACTCTCCTATTAAAACTCTTCTCGCCAAACAGTATGAACAAGATGTGTATTACAGCCTTGGAGCTATCTAGCTTCTCCCACAAAGTTATGAAACTTTTCTTCCTTAAGGCATAAACAGTAAAGTAACATTGAATTTGTATGAATAACTCTTTCAGCTGCTTAAATACTTCCAGCCTGATGAATTCTTTAGGCTATTCTGATTTCTCTGAATGTATTAATCTTCCACACCTGTTATTTCAGTGCAAACTGAATATCATGCCATGCTACTATTGTTTCTCATTTCCTGCGATGTTTTTTGAAGATTCCTGATGTGATAGCTCTTTCATGGTAGGAGCGCAGTAAAATGCTCTTTCAAAATGGTATGTCCTTTACACTGTTCTCCAGGTGAGGTTTTATGTCTGGACACTTTGTAATGTGAAGAAAAAAAAAAAAAAAAAAAAAAAGGAAAGAAAAAAAAAGACAAGAAAGCCTTCTTACCTGACTTAACTGTTCAGTCTACTCATGGTTCTTGTTGAACTGAGAATTTGTAGCAGTGAGTAATCTTGCACGGACTGTTGCTCTTTTCTTGCCAACACTTCATCTTTAAATGTGATGCCATTTGTGTACAGAGCTATCCAGATGTGTGTCACAGCTTGATTTCCTGGGGCCGTCTGTAGGAATGCTTCAAGAAAAGCTTCAGTGCGTTCTGCATCCATGACATGATAAATCCCTTCTGGATGCTAAGTTGTAATGTAACAGCAAAGCTAGCTATTAAATGTCCCTTTTCAGTCTGATTAAAAGCTAATGTCTCTTATGAATATGTTCATGAAGCCCACAGAAAATGCTATTTGTCATGTTTAGCTGAATATTTTTTAATTTGATCATGTCAATTGTGATTCCGTCGTCTGAGCCATTTGTTGGTAATCTGTGCTTTTCCACTGGTACAACAAAAATAGCTCCAACCTGAAGGTGAAAATCCTAGCGCACATTTCTGTGCCAACACTCACAGAAGAAGTCTAGCAGTGCAGGGGAACTGCAATGTACTCTGTAATCTTCTGAACGCACAGGTGCCTCACAGTTAAACACAGATGAATATTTATTGAGAATATTTATTTTGTGTACTGTATATGGTTATCACTAACCCATTACAATGCTATGGACTCAGATATCCAAAGTGTGGCATTGCAGCTCTCCTATTTCTGTCTTCTCAAGCACCTGATGTGAGGAAGTAATGGGGAAGCTTGCGACAAGAGCCAAGGTGGGAGGCATGCCTAGCCCTTGGGCTGAGAGGTAAGCCTTGATAGGCAGGGAGAGGGGAGGGGAGAAGGATTCGCATAGCCCAAAATTTGAGATGAGCCTCCGGATTGTAATATAATATATATTTGCAAGTTGCAGATTTGTTTTCTTTTGACTCTCTCTCTCAATGTGCAATAGTGGAGGCTTACAACTGCACCTTCCTATAGCAACTGTACCTGTGTTTTAGCCCTGGTGCAGCAGCAGCTCGATCTCCTGTGAAGAACCCATGTCTCCCCTTGCCTCGGGGTGGACCTCCCATGGACAAGCTAGGCTAGGAGGCTGTGATCAGGGTTAGCACTGCATCATGAGGGCTTGTGTTCTCTGCTCCAGGAAACATCCACCACCAGGGCTGTTTTGGGACTTCCTTGTCCCAGTTTGGGTAAATGGGAATCAGAGCTGGTGCCATGGTGGGCCCTGTGGTTTATGGGCTTGCCCTGCTCTGCCCAGCCTTTTCTCCTTTTGTTTCTGTGGAGGTTTTACTCAGGTGGGCAGCTGAGTTCCACCACGGCCGCTCTCACTCCCACTCCTCAAAGAGGAACGGGGAGAAAATATGATGGAAAGGACTCAAGGGTTGAGATATGGATGGGGAGATCACTCAGCAATTATCGTGACGGGTAAAACAGACTCAGAGTAGGGAGACAGTACGATTTATTGCCAAGTTAGAGAAGTGAGAAACAAAGGAAAGAAACCAAAAAGTGCCTTCCCTCCACTCACCCTCATCCACCACCTCCCCCCGAGCTTGCAGGGGAACAGGGAATGGGGGCTGCAGTCAGTCCCTGAGGCTTCGTCTCCGTCACTCCTTCACGGTCCCTCTCTGCCCCTGCTCCCTGTGGGGTCCCTCCCACGGGATGCCGTCCTTCCCCAGCTGAGCCTGTGGGGGCTGCCCACAGGCAGCAACTCTTCAAAAACTGCTCCCACACGGCTCCGTACCACGGGGCCCATCCATCTCCCAGGAGCAAACTGCTCCAGCATGGGTACCCCATGGGCAGCAGCTCCCCCCAGACCCCTGCTCCTGCATGGGCTCCTCTCCACGGGCTGCAGCTCTGGCCTGGGGCCTGCTCCTGCGGGGGCTCTCCATGGGCCGCAGCCTCCTCCAGGCCACATCCACCTGCTCCACCGGGGGCTCCTCCATGGGCTGCAGCATGGAGATCTGCTCCATGTGGGACCCATGGGCTGCAGGGGGACAGCCTGCTCCACCAGGGGCCTCTCCACAGGCCGCAGGGGAAGTGCTGCTGCCTGCCTGGAGCACCTCCTGCCCTCCTTGGGGACTGCAGGGCTTTTTTTTTTTTTTTTTTTTTTTTTTTTTTTTTTTTTCTTTTTTCTTTTTTTCTTTTTTTCCCTCACTCCTCTCTCTGTCCCAGCTGCTGTTCCCCAGCAGTTTTCTTTCCTCTGTCTTAAATATGCTCTCACAGAGGTGCAAACAACATTGCTTATTGGCTCAACTCTGGTCAGCAGCAGGGCCATTATCTAACATAGGGCAGCTTTTAGATTCCTCTCCTAGAAGCCACCCCTGTGCCCCACTGCTACCAAAACCTTGCCACGTAAATGCATTACAGCTTCTCCAGCCAGCTGGCCTTGAGAGGACAGCCCCATCCTTCCTCTGCCCTTTGACACCACACTCAGGGCAGTCACTGCCTAGGCTGACATCAGCTGGGCTGTGGGGTTGACAGGCAAATACCTGGAGAGCCACCTCCAGCTGCAGGTAAGGCTGGTTTTATTTCAGAGTGAGCTGCCACGAGCCTGAGATGTTTAGCAAAGCAGGCTCATGTAGCTGCCTCTTTTCTTTTAAATCTTAGGCTTTTACGGTGTAGAAAATAAAGATGACAAGTGAGCTGAAAACATTCTGAGGATCAGAAATTTTGTAAAGGAGCTTCCTGACAGCCATTATATTGTGACTATGTCATTTCACTCTGGCACTTACTGTTACAGCTACTGTAACAACTCTTCAGGCTGACATATGTGTTTTTATAGCACGGATCATGGATCGGCTACGAAAGGACCATGGCATATAATGAAGATTGATCGCCTGCAGAACATGCTATAATACAAAAATAAAAATGTTTGAAGCACAGGTGTTATCTCCTGTCTAACAGATTTACACATGCTTTTAGAACATACTGTTCCTGTTTGCCCCACAGATTTCAGATTCTGGACAAGAAGGGTTAAACCTCCTGTCAGCTGTGAGCGTTTTTACAAAAGCAAGTGGTTCGTGTATCATTAAAAAAAAATACAGAAAATGAGTCAGCCCCTTCACATTAATGACGGAAAGACAGAAGGTAATAATTCCTTAGTGAGGTAATGTTTGCCTTGGGTGAGTGTCACTGGGGAATATATATATTTTTAATTAATTTTCAATTTTAAGTAAAGGGATCAAAACTAATGATAAAAACAGGACCACGAATAGGCTTTTTACTGTATGAAAAGAAAGAGATTATTAACATTCACGAGGATTCTGCTTAAAAGACAGAAGACTTTAAATGAGCTGAAGGATGAAGTAGATTCTGTAAACAGTAGGCAACTCACTAGGAAATAAAGAATAGTATCAGTTAGGCTCAATGACTGCAAATATGTTGACATATTTAACTATTTTTATATGATTTACTAACTCCACATGGTAAAATCAAATGCATACAATTACAGAAGTGGTGAACTAGATAGATCTTAATTCTGTTCTTTTTTGACACCAGTAGTATCTTTATTAGTCATCTGAGTGGATGAAAAAACTCTTCCATAACTGAAGCCCTAAATCAAATGTTTCTGGAAAGACAGTGAATCCATAAGCAGAAAATACAACTTGTTCACTTTTGAAATTTGGCCCTGCAGGAGACAGGCATTTGCTTTACTAACGATTTCTAATCTGAGTATTAATATAGAGACTAGGTGTAAATAAAAACCAAGCACACAGCAAAACCTTACGTGTAACTAAAGTGCTTTTTATGGCTGAGACTGAAAGATCATCACTTATGGCCATCCATATAAAGAGCAGTAGGATTATATCCTGGGATAATGACAATACAGGAAGTATCATATGTCTCCTTAATTTAGAGTGGTACTCATTCATATAATGGCTAAAGAATATATGAAATCCTTAAAAAATAAAATTAATACACATTTTTACGTATGTATTACTTTAGTAAAAAGTGTAACTTTTTCTTTAATGTTTATGGTATTTTTTTCCTACCACTCTGTACCTTGGTCCATGGTACATGTAATCCAGCAAACCGTTATTTGCAGTGGTTAAGACCTGTTTTTTCAGTCTTTTTGTCAGTTATTCACTAATAAATTCACTGAAGATCATTCGAAGCTGCTTTCCACCACACCTGACCATGCTGTACCACACACACCATAAGCCAGTGTCTTGGATAGGTTAAAGCAATTCACTGGAGCCCTAAGAGTTGCCCTTGCAGAGAACAGAACCTGAGATCCATGCGGAAAAATAGATTAAAAGTCTTAAAAGTGTGATCAGCATTTTTAGAAGAAGGGCAACCGTGTGTTTTATGTGTTACCATTTCTTTGATAAGTCTGCGGCTGTGCCAGTTCAGAGGACGTGCTGTGCCTTCAAAATTGATATTACTGTCAGATTTGTCAGTTAGCATTTACACTTTGTCCTTTTAGCTTGATAAAAGAATATTTCAAGTTATTGTTGCATGCAAAACTGTTTACTATGTTTTACATTATTTTGACAAAATTGTGCAGTTTTACTCCTTGAGCACCTTGCCCAGTAAAGCATTTAAAAGAACAAAATCCCTTTTAAACACAACCATTAACTTCTCCCCTGAATTAGAACTGTATTCACTAAATATCATGCCTATAATAAAGCTCATGAAGGAGTTTACAGAGTAGGATTTGTGATTTTCATACAGATTTAGACAGAACGAAAATAGCTAATGCATATTGACTACCAAAGGTTACCATGCTGAAAGACAATGGCTGAGAGACATTTCAATAAGTGTGACAGTGCTGAGGAACTCTTCCTGACACTTAAGATGAATTTGCGGTAATATGGTTTGCTGTATCTTAGAAAGGATAACTTTGCCTGAGTCTGGTGTAGAAACTTTCAATTTATACTATATTAAAACATTCTTCATCAATTCCAGAAGCTTGTAGGAATCACATCCTTTTTTTAGTCATTATCCATTGTAAATTAAATCTCTATACAGAGAATAAATACTATGGAATAACTTTACCATGAATTCGCGAGGACTTTATAGTAGAAGAAACAGTAAAAGTTCAGCTTACAAGCAAGTTATGTTGTTGCAGAAATGCTTTGTCTGACAAATGAAAATACTTTTGCCTCAACTCCATAATGGAAAGAAAAAATCGATAGCATTCATTGGCAAAACCATTTCATCTATTAACAGGGAAGAAACGACTCAGAATTAAAGATTTGACAGTATAAACTCAATATTCCTAACTTCAGAATTCTATAATTAAAATCCTAGATTTATAACCTCAGTCCTACAAGCATTTCTATATCAAATGCTATCAAAGGACAGTAAGATAAACCTGGATAGTTTACAGTCCATTTTTGTCTACTCTTTGGTTTAAAACTGTATTCTGACCTAGAAAGTATTACCATTCCAGAATGAAAAAAGTGCCCTGGGACTGTAGATATAATCTGTTTCATCTTGCTTACAGGCAGGAAGCCATCAGCTATCACTTCTAAAACATATTTCAAATTTTGTTCCAGTTGTGACTGGCTGATGTGGCTGATACAGATGCTAACAGCCCAGCTCAGACTTGAAAAAAGTGGACGTAACCCTGTCAAACTCAAATGAAATTTCACCCACTGTACCCTTAGCCCAAGCATGTTCCTACTGAATATTAACCCTGCTGAGAACTCTAAAACCTCCAGGCTGTCAGCAATGGGCATTTATTTTTGGACAAGGGTATGATTTGGTTTGCACAACATATTAAGACCTTTTAGTATTGGTCTAAGAGATGCAGGAATTGCTTGGCAGAACCAAATGTATCCTTCAGACCATCTTCCATATATACATAACAGGAGGAAAAGTTTCTAGGTTCCCACATAAGCATTTTGGACATACATAGATAAGCAATGTTTTCAAACATTGTGTGCACTTCCAGCAAAATTGAAAACTCTATCTTCTCTAGTTAATAAGCAAACAGTGTATCTGGGTAACTCTTACCAGAATGGCAATGACTCCAATGTTTGGTTCTTATCTAAATATATTTTCCGAAAAGAAATAGAAATGGGATCATTCTCACTAGCCTAGATTAATTCCACCTTTTATAAATGATAATAAAATAGCATTTGATATGAAATAAAAATGAATGAGTAATATGAAGAAAATACATCTGAATTCTCATTGCTAGCTGTTTAGGCAAATACCACAATAGGTTTCTGTTAGGTACATGATAGGTTTCTCTTCTTTAGCTGTTACAAATGCTACTGTTTATTTTTTCCAAATGGCTTTCTAAGAATATTGGGCAAGAGTTATTAAAGAACGATGTTTCCATAAAAATTTCCACCAGTGAAATTTTGTAACTGTCTGGAAACAGAAACACAAGGTTTTTGAAAATCAAACTTATTTAAAAGTCTAACAAATAGCCATTGAAATTCCTCATCTTTCCATCTAAAGATAGAATTCAGCCTTTCATTTTGCTAAAGTCTATCTCAATCAATTGAAGTCTTGTAAATGGACCTTTTGCACTGTACTGCAAAGCCCTTTTGGCCTCAGGGTAACTTCAGAGCCTACAAGTGGCTTCAGCTATCACATTGGCACCTAAGAGAGGTAAATATGACTCAGCTACTATCCAGACAGCATTTTTGACTCCTTGCAAAATAAATGATGCAGTTGCCACCCTAATTCCTCTAATTTCTGCTACTAAGCAATTAAAACAAACAAATAAACAAACAAACAGAACTATTTTAAACAGTTTTGTAAATATGTTTTATATTTTGTATCTATTTTGTATATATATATGTTTATTCTCTTGGAAAGAAAGAAAAATTGGCAACTGAAGAAATCCCTTCTTAAGTTGCTGAACAAAGTCAATTTAACATAATGTACAAAGGTAGGAGAAAAAAAATCATTAATTGTATGTTTTGATGAATTAACCATTTGCAAGAAGAAATACCTTATTAGAATAAAAGCTACATCAGATAACATACTTCCTTGGTTAAAAAACTTCTCTTACTTTCCATGAAAATAGTTTTCAAAGTGTAAACATCAACGTGTTGCTTATGCAAACTCTTTGAGCTTAGTGAAGGACTTTTCAAAGTCTCCAAACCCTTTTTACTTTAGCAAAGACCTCTACCATTGATTTCTTACTCTCTTTATGGAGGAAAACATTATTCAGGAATGAGAAATGTTTACATGGATGTCACTTATCAAATTTTAAGCCATTAGCTTGTTTTCTTTGGGGGTGGGGGGGGGGGATGATGCCAAATAAATTACCTTTAATTTAGGTCAAATATACCCAAATATACCAGTACTGAGAAACTTGAATGCAGTTTTTAATTGCTTTGGTAGATCTACAGCACTGCACTTTCCACTGCTGAGGACTTTTGAGGTCCAGGCTCATCAAAATGCATTTATTCAACTCAGCTCACTGATTGAGCTCCAGTTCAGGCCTTGTCTTCACAGGAGAAGAACTCACTGAAGAGTCAGAGGACACATGAACAAAGAGATGGGGGTTATTTGTTTGTTTATAATTCTCCTTTGTGAGATCCCCCAGGAGTAAAAAAGAGAATAGTTTACAGTCTGGTAAGATCAGAACAGCAAAACTATTTGCAGCACGGCACACAATAAAGTATTACTGACTTGGAAAACTAGGAATACTGTACTCCCAGACAGCACCATCCTGTGAGAGCCACAGATCAGCTCCAGACCCCGCTGCAGACTGGCTCCAGGAGCTAAGATTTCCCTCACCTCTGGAGACTTTAACTCCCTGGAGAGCTCTACTAGGCTGATGCAAAACAGATCTGGCACTCTGCAGGACATCTGGTTATTTTTCTAATTTCTTCCTCTATGGCTTGATAGACTTTTAAATACTGCTTTAAAATTCAAGGTTCATTTTCCTTCCCTGCGACAATGTTCACATCCCAGTCAATTTGTATTTATTTTACAAGCATGTTTTCTTTAATCATGCCAAGGAACAGGCCACTTATTCTCTCTTTCTGGATGTCTGTGGTGAGACCACACATGCTCCAAGCTCTGAGCACTGGCAGACTGGAAAGAGATCAGAAGAAAGAGTGAGAACAAAATACCATTAGAAACCTAAAGCAGTTCTGATTTGAATTGTTCTTACATGGTTCTTCACCAAGCCTGTGAACTTCAGGATCTTCAGGCTCTGTGGCCTGTCTATTAATCCTTATTTTCACTAGTTTGTTGTTCCAAAAGTCATGGCAAAGCTGCATCCAAAGAGCTCTCAATTAGCCCTTGGAGGTAGTCCAAAGCAACCAGTAGCCCACGCTATACTTCTTGCTTAAGAGTCACTAACATCAGAAAAAGACATCTTGATCTGATAAGCCTAAGTGAATAAAGAGCCTCTATGGAGGATGTAACAAGAGAAGTTCTGAAATGCAGTATGCCGTTTTTATAGAGGGATGACACTGATGGGAAATACAGTCTCTCTATTAAAGTGCTTATTGATTAGTTATTTCCAAAAGCACAAATAGCATCTATTTTGAGCACAGTGTGGGTACTTGTCCAAACTATGCTTTCCCCATCTCAAGCAAATTGGCAAGCTGGTAAAGTCTGGCACAACTTTACACAGACTGTGCCGGCCTCCATTTTAAAGGGAATCCCAATTTGAATTTTAATCTCACCTAGAGACGATTCTGAGAAGAAACTTGTGTTTTCTGAATTGAAACTACAAAACATTCAAATTGATTTTGACAGCCGTGATGTTGTTAAATGGAGAAAGAGATTGTGGCAGGTACTCCTGCCTTGACAAAAAAAGCTCTTTTATTTCCCTGCCCTAGAAGACATCATCATTGAGGCATATATTTCACTAACATGGGTCTCACCTGAACATATGGAAGTAAAACAGGTTGGATGTTGGATGTTCACTTTTCATCATCCATGTGGTTCCTGGGGCAGGTGTTTATACCTCTACTGATGCAAGAAACACTGGAGTATCAGTCTGGAAATCTCATTGACTACCCACTTCTTTGCAGACTGCCTAGTGAAATTTACATCAAATGTATTTTGCAGTCAGGAATTCAGGTACAGCCTTTCTGTTAAGGATCGCAACTCCAGCTCCTAATTTTAACCTCAAAATGTAACTTTTAAAGGTAAATACAATAACATACTTTATTGTTTCATGGTCCTTGCAAATGCTCCAAGAAGTGATGGCTCACCAAGTATGCTCCCCATGGTGGCTGCCAGTGGCCCCATGGGAATGGACACCGGGTTATGGATTCTTTGGGTTGCAGTTCGGAATATGGGCACCTTCCTCCGCCAGCACCCAAAGTTAGGTGTCCATGCCCTTCCCTGATTAGCCTTGATTAGCCTTGGCTGCTCCCTCCCAGGGCCATGCACTACAGACCGCAGTGTTTGCAGGGGAATCCAGCTATTCAGCATCTGGAAGTTATGTTAGGCCCTTTATACAAACCTTGTACTTAATGTCTCCAAACTTCTGTCACGTATACAGTGGGCACGTTTTGATCAATAGTTTTGTCCATGCATCAGGCACCAGCCCCAGGAGTTCTGTTTATGCCATGTATCTTTACTGTATATGGGCATTTCCTGCTTTTCCTATCCCCCTTCCCACAACACTTCTGGTGGCATTTCTAGTCATATCTTAACTTCTGCTAGCCTTTCAATGGACCTCAAGCCTCCTGGTTGTTAGCTTATTCTCCAGCTGCCCATCTGTCATGCTCTCAAGCTTTCCTTTACTTCAGTTGCATGATCATAGTAATACAACTTCTTATTCTTCAGGGCTTTGTAACATTGCTTTAGCCTATGGATAACAACTGTCATCAAGGATAAAAATAGATACTAAGTCTTTTCTTACTAGCCCTCTATGTAGTATTGCCTTCTAGGAGATTGTTCAATGCAATTTTCAGCTTGTATATCTGTAACTGAAAGTATGTAAGTTTATTATTCCTGTTGATCAAAAGTAACCCTGAAAGTTCAATCTTTATTTGAAAGGACCAATTGATTCAAGTGTTTCAAGGAGGGCTTCTTAGCCTCAGCTTAAAAAAGCTTTGAGTGGATGGTGAAATAAATCACAAGGTTATTTGCTGGTTTTTAACAGGCCATTTGCTCCAGGTGGAATATGGCCTCTGACATAGCATACGTGACAGTCAGGGAAAAGTGCTTACACTGAGGAACTGACAGCTACTGCCTACTATTTTTCTGACAAATATTTACCTTTATGTCTTGCATTATATTTGTAGCTAACATCTTTGTTAACAGCCCTTCCATAAACTAGAATGAAATTGTCTGAAATGCCATGGCAGATCCAGATAAATTAAATTAGGAACATCTTATTGTATTAAACTGAATATTAAAATAGGTATTACATTGTATGAAATAAATGTTAGTGTCTGCAACATATTCCTTGTGCTACTTATTTCAGCACTAAATTTCATCTACCTTCTCCTGAACTGTTCTTTTTCAAGATGTGTCCCAGGCTGTTGGACTGAGATTTACCCAAGTAACCTTATAACCTGGGAATTTTGAGGGGGGAATCTGTAGGTTTTGGTGTCTGAGCAGAGGACAGGTGGTACATCTGGCAGACACTGAAAATTGTGGGAGGTGGTTTGGGAATGTAGTAAGAGCACATTAGCTGGATGTTTCTGCTGGAGTATTCACTAACAAAATATTTAATGATGCTGACATTTAAATTGTGATAATTAGATTTCCTAGTTAGCACCACATTGAGAAGAATGGGAACAATTTATATATTGCTCAGAGCTATTATTTCAGACTGTCTGCAAACTCTGATTGGCAACAATGACCTGGTTCATGTTCTGTTTATGTGATTTTTATTTTGCTTTTAATAACAGCTTAGCTTCTTTATCACAGTTCTGTAGCATTATGTGGCTCTGTGAGGATGGGAATCACAAAAGGCCTGCTTTCAGCCAGGTTCAGAGCTCCACTACTGAGATAGCCCCAGAACTTAATATCTCTGCAAATACTGGTCTGCAAATATGGCCGTGAAGCCTACAATAGGTTTGGAAGGAAGGGTCATCTAAACATCTTAGCAGATACACAGGAGATTTGAGCAGAAAATATTTTATTTGCAAAAAGGTTGCTGGAAGAGCCAAGCAAACTCACACCTTTACTACCTCTCCAGGACTTTTGTCCCCTACCCTTTTGCTTCAGCAGGCAAAGCAGACAGCAGCACCCAGGATGGCACAGACTGACTGTCTCCAGCCAGTTTTGCTGACTGTTTAAGTAAGGGCAGGGAAGTTATCCATGTGAGTGTCTTCTGCCAGCTGAGTTCCCCCCTGGTGTTCTTGTAACGGAACAGCTATTTTTGGATGGGATTGGGAAAGAATCTTTTGCCCTGTCCATTCTCAGAAATATTATCATCATTCTCTTCTTTTCTCCTTTTGGCAAGGAATCTGACTGTGACATTAGTGGTTCCTTTGGCCCAAAATATAAATAGATGATTTCAGTTTGGCCATCCTCAGCAGGACTTTGGGGAAGGCAGTTCATCTTCTGAAGTGCTGCCTGTGGCTGGCTTACTCCACAGCCAACAGCTGCTGTGGGCAAGTGCAAGCTGTGGGATGAGGGAACCCCATCACCCTGGCACATATGGGGTAAAGGGTGGGATGCAGGGATCAGTGAAAGAGGAGGATAGAGGTAAAAGACCAAATAATAAAGGTCTTTATTAAAGACCTATAATAAACTTCTCTTTAAAGCAAAGGGAAGTTGAAAGAGCGCACAGAGACAGCTGGTCTGTAATCACTGCTGCCCTCCAGAAGCCTGGCTGATCTCAGGAGCATCTCTACCCTTCTGCTGTTAGTCAATATCTAAGAAATCCAATACCAATGTGTGAATCTCACCTTCCCTCATTGCAAAACAGCTGGCTTACAGTCTGGCACTACCCCCCACTGCTCCAGTAGCAAAAGAGATCAGAAAGCAAAGATGCATGTTGTACTTGCGGGGATAAACAATGATGTTGTCTTAATATTGAAGTTCAAATGATGCATGCCCATTTTTTTAAGAAGTAATTAAGTCCTCCAAAACAATTCCAAATGAGAGAAAAAAAGGTAAGGAAATGCAAGGAAAGGTAAGGAAAGGTAGGAAAGGAAAGGAAAGGAAAGGAAAGGAAAGGAAAGGAAAGGAAAGGAAAGGAAAGGAAAGGAAAGGAAAGGAAAGG
>CM021732.1:107006553-107081669 GCA_011075105.1 Heteronetta atricapilla
TTTTTTTTTTTTTTTTCTTCCTAGACAAAGCTTAAATGGGGTGTGGTGGGTGGGCTCTGTGGGGCATTATTTTTGGCATTTAGATGCTGAAGGGTGTAACACTTCAAGTGGCCTCTGATCCTACTGTATCTAAGGCTTTTTCCTTTCCTTTCCTGCTTAAAAGCCACAGCACTCATTCTGCCCTCTTGGGGACTAGGAAAATGAGGTGTAAATTAGGCTATGTAAATATACATAGCCTAAATGGTGCCCTCATATCCTCTCATTTTTGAAATATTGAAAGTATATGTTGTCTATTCCTGACACCTACACAAATCTCATCTTGCCATTCCTGGTCAGCAACAGGCACTGTTAGAGAAAGCCTATGCTTCAGCTCCCCTTGTCAAAGCATGTCCATGCTGAGGGGCATCTCACGTGGAGAAGAAAGACCTGTGGGACAGTTCTCGCCTTGCATGAAGAATTATTACAGCTAAATGTGGAGGAAAGGTGGGTGCATTATGTGACTGTCACATTAACAAAAACAAAACAAAGAGAGGGAAATGAATATGAATGAACTTCACTGAAACACACTGCGGCCCCAGCTCAGGTTTCTGCTGAACTAGCATTAAGATCACTTTATACCTGGTTTAATGTTAGTCAAGAAAAGGGAGATACTGGTTGATCTGAGGGGAAAATGAAAGAAATGAAACAGAGAAGAAAACCTGCCACTGTTCTGGGTCCATCACACTTTGCACTGCCTACCCATGCAACCCTACGACCAGCAGATCAGCATTTCTGCATGCCAGGAGCATCCCTTCTCAGCAGCAAACCCTGCACACTGGTGCCCATGCCTGCACAGCGGGGCTCCCCAGCACTGCCCTCAGCATTGCAAGCGACATCAAACCTGCATCCTTGGTTGGTCTTCCCTAATGAAATCATTAGTTCCTCGCAGCACCAACAGCCCCTGTGCCCAGGGAAACCTCTGTTTTGAAGGGACTCTAGGGTATTAGTCTGACATAATAGAATAATTGTTTGTAACGGGAAATGCTGAAGAAGATCATGCCTAAAGGACTGTCAAGAGCACAGAATAAATCTTTTGATGAAAAATAGAAAGGCATGTCTGTTGTAAATATACATTTTGTAAAAGAAGCTTTTATTACATTACTTTTTTTTTAAAAAAAAAAAAAAAAAAAAAAAAACTTTATTTTAAACCTATAAAAACATAGAAAGTTGTGTTAGCTCATGTAAGTAAAAAGTGAAAATAAATAAATAAATGTCTGGTAGTGCTTGAAAGAAAATGCAAAAAGAAATCTCAGTGTGGAAATGCTGTCCCAGCCCCATACTTCCTGAGCAGCTCCTACTGGAGAAATAGCATGCTGTTATTTTGAGCAACAGAAGACCAGGGGCGCTGTCATGCCAGCGAACCTTTATTGAAGAAAAATTAGCCTTTAGGGTTTAGTAACAATCTACGTTTTGTATTTTCTTGATGTTTGTTTGTTTGTTTGTTAGCAATGTCCCTAGTTCTGACTCACACATGCTGAGAAATGTGAATGAAATCATCACTGCTTTTTGGTTTTATTATTTGGTTCTGTAACGTAAACAGAAGTGACCTGGGACCTCTTGTACAAATGGTGCTGCACATGTTTCTAAATCTGTGGCTTTTGTATCACGGTGATTAAAGAAGTTACAAAAACAAAGTAAAGAGCTGTCCCAACTAATTTTCAAAGATTTTAGACACTCATTTTGGAAAGGCAGGACTTCTGTTGCAATGGAGTGAAAGCATACACCAGAATAAATCAAGCAACAAACAGGAGTTACATTATACCACTTTCATGTTTGTAAGTAACGGAGACCCCCTACCTATATTTACATTTGACCCCAGCTGCCAAAATATTTGGGTATATTGTGGAATTTCACCTTTTGGAAGTTGTAACCATTTTCTGCCAATTTATGCTGTACTGCTATGTTTTTAATCAGGTCACTTACTGGAGGATTTTGGACGAAAATACAGAGCATTCCCAGATTAGTGTGGATTGCCAAGAACAATTGGAGATAAAAATAGACTGGATGACCCTTCAATGCAGGGAAAACTGAAGTATATAAACTCATTTTTAATCATAAGGTTCTTGATATGGGAGATGAGTGATATATTCCAAATCTAATTAATGCTTAGCTTTTATTTTCTATTTATTTATTTATTTTTGTCTGCTTTATTCATTCTTGAACAAATTTCTAATATTCACCTGTGCTGTTAAATATAATGGGGCTGGTTCTCATGAGTAATGGGTTTCTGTGCCCTTCTGACAGTTCAAGAAGCCCTCACAGTGAGCAAAATTGGCAAGAAAAGGTTACACTCCATTTTCATACTCCTAAACTTTTGGATCAAGGCCTGAGCCCATTACATATGGACTCCATTATAATAATAGGAGTAGCTTTGCTTTTTAAAAGAGAACACATATTCCTTATGCAGAAGCACTTATATGTCCGATAGCACAGCTTTGGCTCTTGCACTGGTTTAGGTACAGTGAGCTAGACAGATAAACAGTGTCTACAAAGAGAATCATGGGAAAACTGTTTATCTTTACAGCTTAGTTAACATCTGCTGGCAGTCAGTGTATCCTAAAACATTTCCAAGCCTCCCAAGAGAAGATCTGTATCCTTGTTCTGTTATTTTATTTCAGTGCTAGTAGCAATGGTCTGAAATATGAAGGTCACTGACTCTCCAAATATTCTCACTTCAGTGTGATTGTTCACATTAGGCTGGTTTGAGCATATATCCACAACCTCATAAATGAGGGTCACGTCTGAGACAAAATTAGACCCTCTTGACTACTTCTTAAATGACTCTCTAGATTCTCAATTAATTTACATGGAGTAAAGGAAGCTTATGCTTGGGCTTTGAGGTTAATGATGTATTCCCTAGAGTGAGTTCAGGCCAGTCACTACCAGTGTCATCAGCTATAACAACAGACTTTGAGGCTTTGTCTTATTGAGCATCTAGTCATA
This sequence comes from Heteronetta atricapilla, assembly GCA_011075105.1. Taxonomy (NCBI): domain Eukaryota; kingdom Metazoa; phylum Chordata; class Aves; order Anseriformes; family Anatidae; genus Heteronetta; species Heteronetta atricapilla. Next base: position 107,009,536 of record CM021732.1, read on the forward strand.
TATTTTCAGATTTTCTTGAAGGGGAGCTTGAATTCAGGTAGCAGATTTAAACTGGCATATAATTTGATGCCAAGATAATATATGTCTCTGCATATCATTGAGACAGGGAGCTGGATACCACTGAACCAATTCTTCAGAGACATGCACAAGCTCAGATGTTAATCAGTTAATTCAATACCTAATAAACTTTCTCAACTTGATTGAATTATCATGTTTCCAAACTTAAATAACTGGTTTGTTTTATGTCTTTCTTATTAACCAGCTCCACTTCATTGGGGTCTGCTAATAATCATGAGTAAGGGAAATAAATTTGGAGGATGAAGAAAACTATGAAGAAGAATAATGAAGAAAGCTGTATGATGTTCTCTGTTAGCAAAGTTCATCGATGGACCATCCAAAGCTGTTCAAATAGACAGTGTCAATTGAAGAATTGCCTCTGTTGCCTGTGAATCTCTTACTGGTAGAGTATACTTCCTTGCTGTTGCTTGCAGAACAACACATCAGACAAAATGCTGTATCATAACAGGGGATGGGAGCCAAACTATGAAAAGGTTTGTTGCCTGCAGGATAACAGTATTTAAAAATTTAATAAATACTACTTGAGCAGAGGAAAAAATTGCAATGTCAGAGAAGGCAAAGCATATTTTTTCATCAGCTGTGGAATATATATCTCACAGTATACTATACAGTGACTGTCATATTCAGTACAGCATGTGATTTTTTTATGTGTTTGATTTACTGTTATCTTTAATTAGCAGAAATTCTGTCTTTTTGTACATTAAATGAGTTTGGTTTAAGAATTCTAATTCTGAAAGTCTCTCTAAAATTAACTGAAAGGAAAAAATACATTCACAATTAAGTAATTTTTTAGGTTACAATAAGCTATTACGCTGAACAGAACAAATGCGTGAAGGCAAGCGATTAAACTGCACAGCATTCCCCACACTGTACTACATTACTCTGCTTTTTCCATTTCAGACAGGCACATTTCTAGACTCTTTCATGTGAGTGGCTTTGCTTTCCTACAGCCACAGTCATTTTGTTTCAGATGAAGACACTTCCTGAGCTTCAGCCACCCAATCAACGAAAGAACCAGAGCACAATCACTCAGCCTTCAGATCATTGTAGCAAAGGCTACAATGACTGGAAGATTTTCTGCCACTTAATATAGCAATGGGTGTAATCTTCCAGAAGAAATTTCACTCTCCCACAGTCTTGCCTGGAATCCTCCATGAAAGGAAACGGGCTTATATATTGCTAAAATATCTCGAGCAGCTTATGACACTTCAAAGCATTGGTCTACTCAGTGCAGCATGGACTAGCTAACACTTCGAAAGCTACTGTACACTGAGGATCACACTGATTTGGAGACAGGCACAATTCCTCCAAAACAGATGTCAAAACTGACACGGCAACTGATCTCTCAGACACTTCTGCTGTGTTCTTTGACTGACAAGTTTCTTCAACCTGCCACAGGGCAACGATGATCAGCATACTTGCAATTCAATACGTGTATTTGCAGCTCTTCCATGATATATTACAAAACTACTGCTGTGAAGCCAAAAGGACACGTGAATGTAATTTCTTTTTCCACAAAGCATTTGCTGTGCTCTTAGAAAGGTTAACCTGCTTTAGTAAACTGTACAAACATTATTTCACTTTTATTGACACTCTTTTCAGACCATGAAATGACTTGAGTTTTAATCTATTTTTTTATATACCAAAAGGAGCAGACTAATTTAATAAGCACCTCACACATAGGCAGCTCAAAAACATGTTTTCCAAAGCTCTTTCTTGAAGGAACAAGGAGGGAAGGGAAAATGGTGCATTACAAAGAAGAGGATATTAAGAGAAATACAGTTATATTTACTGGTCGGATATTATTTATTTATTTATTCATATATTTTGAAGGTATGCCTAGAGACTGTGGTACAGCTCTAATTCAGGAAATGCTCAATGCTACCTGGAATATGAATGGTAGGGTCACATTGCTTGGTTAGCTTCCCTTGGGGAAAAAAAAGAATGTGTTTGGTGGTGTTAGGTCCCATGTGAAAGTTTTCCAATAGATGTTTCTCATGGAAAGTTATGTCCACCCACTGCAACCTCATGGTGCACAACATTCTTGTGCCAAACCAGTGCAGTGAGCTGGGTCCTCCTCCCATGGATGATCATGGACCTGTTGGGCATGGATCCAGACCAGGTCACTCCTATTAAATACTCTAAACTCTTACAAAAGCAAAAATCTTGCAGCATTGTAAGGCATCATGATCCTGCTGATAGAAATTTGTACCTGCTGATGAATTCACCCTGTATTTTGCTGGTGAGGGAATAACTCAGGGATTACAAGCCACAAATGCTGCTTCCAAATTATGCAAAGTCTTTGAACACAATTGTAAGTAACATTATTTTGCCTCACAGAATTGGATTTTACTATGTATTCAGGCTCTCAGGTTTCACAGCTAATGAAATTGGTTCAAATAGCAAAATGTTAAAGACTATATTATGTAGACTATATAGGCTATGTAGATTAGGAATATAACAGCACACAGCATTAGTTAGCTGATGTCTGATACTTAAAAGGAAAAAAAAGCCAGCAGTTCAGACTATCCTACTGTGAGTCAATAGAGATTTCAGATGGTAAAAATGGCTGAAAAGTCTCTTGAACATGAGGCTGACCAGACCGACTAGAATAATAACTTCAATTTGTATTAAAAAGCCTTCTAGTACAACTAAAGAAACAAGGTTTTGTTCTTGACAGAACAGTCCTGTTGATGCTATGAGATCTGTGCTGAAATGTTCAGCACTGGTGAGGCCTCCCCTGGAGTGCTAGGCCCACTCCTGGACTCCCCAGCACAAGAGAGACCTAGACACACTGGAAAGAGTCCTGTGATGGGCCCTGAAGATCATTAATGTGAACTTTTGAGGTATAGAGAGAGGCTGAGAGAGCTGGGACTGTTCAGCCCAGAGAAGAGAAGGCTCCAGAGGGCTCTCATCGATATCTATAAATACCTGCAGGGAGGGTGCAACAGAGCCAGGCTCTTGCCAGTGGTGCCCAGCGCCAGGACAAGAGGCAATGGGTGCAGACTGGAGTGCAGGAGAGCATCAGGAAGCACTTTTGTGCTGTGCAGCTGATGGAGCACTGGCACAGGTTGCCCAGAGAGTCTGTGGAGTCTTCATATTCAAAAGCCATCTGGACATGGTCCTGAGCAACTGGGCACTTGGACCAGATAATCTTCAGAGGTCACACCCAAAGTCTCTAGACAGTTTTTGGTCCTGTGCAAGTTTTCATATGCTGCTTAAATTTTATATTAAAATTCAGTAAGTGACCACTGGCTTACTGTAATTCTGAGTGCCTTACAAATATGAGTACAAGTATAGTACGTTACAACTGAGTTAGCAGTTCTAAGAACCATATCCCAGATCAGCATTCAGCTTGGGTCTACAGGCAGGAAGATGTGTGTCTTTCAGTCAGGATAACTTTAATTGGCTTATATCTAATAATAACAAAAAAAAAAAAAAAAAAAAAGGAAAAAAATATCAAGAGCTCATTATCGTACATTCAGTAAGTCGGTTGATTCTTGGTGTTTCATTAACAGACATAGCTTCAAGTGTCATTACAGAAAATCAAGTAAAATATATATTTCCTAGTTCTGGCTGTTACCTGAAATAAGTTAATGGCTAGTCTGTTCGGAGTATACCATCCACAAGGTCTGTCCTGTCAGATAGCAGGAAACACTTCACATGTCCCAGAACAGAAATGGAGCACTATGTATAGCACATGCATCCAAATGAGCACTGTATTTAATATGAGGAAAATAGTATTTTTAACAACATTTTATGGACTTGCTCTATATTTAGGACCAGACTCTTTTAAAGAGAATAGCTATAACTAAAATTACCCTATAAAGTTGATATAAGGCATTTCTGAACTGGAGACAAAACTAAGACTTTCCCACTCTGTTGTAAAAACAAAACAAAACAAAACAAAACAAACAACAACAACAACAACAAAAAAACCCACACCTTTTTAACAGAAAAAAATGCAAGTTTCTTCTCCAGCTGTTGAAGTGTATTTTGTTTATCATTACTTTCTACAGCTAATTAAGAATTCTTTTTAAAATCCACTTGCCTATATTTTCTGATATCCTATTGGCACCCTATTTTTTCCTCATGTGAAATCTCTCTCTCATAATCCCAAGCACAGATATTAGACAACATAGTCATCTTTTTTTTTTTTTTTTTTTTTTTTTTTTTTTTTTTTTATTTATTTAAAACATTTTTTTATGGCATGGTACTCATTTTTTTTTTTTTTCCCCTCATAGTATCTTCTCAGCACTTTCTGAGAGCTGAACCCATATGTGAAATGTCAAAATCCCAACACACTGAAACATCTTGGGTTCTTACACCAAACCATAATACCCCATAAAATCAGCTTCCTAAGCATTACATAAACTTATATTTCTTCACAAGTGGGACAGCAATGCAAATACCCTGAAAAATATATGCAAATATGAGAGTATAATGTACTCAAACATAAAAATATAATGACGGTTTTAACTCTTCTGTTGATGAGTGAGATCTAGTTATGAGCATATAACTCAGGAGATGCATATTAGGTTCTTGCAGTAACTCCTGTTGTCTTTCCAATTAGGTTAGGAATACATGCTGTAAACCACAGTAGGTGAAAGAACTATGTCATGGAGAAGAGATGAAGGGCTAGCAGCTCTGAGGTCATATCAAAACAACGAGGAATGGGGTGGTGAAGAGAAGGTATCATATAATCGGATTTTCAGAAAAACTTATCAATGCTGGATAACTGAGAATTTCAAAGTATAATTTATTTTGTACTCTGTGATACAAATCAAAGTGAATCTGTGTGATACTAAAACTGAAAACCTCTTTCTATGCTGTTTTTCAGCAGCAAAAAATAATGAAATTATACCAAATTTATGTAATATAGATTAATTTTTCCACAGTAATGACAAGGACATTTTGCTAAAACTGTATTTTGAAACAACTTTAAAAAATAATAAGGGAGAAATAAACATTTATAATCTCATAAAAATATGATGTACAGTATCACATTTCTAGACAGTCAAAAATTATAACATTATACAAGCTCTCCATGTCATATTAGTCCTACTTTTACAGAATCTGCAGTTTTTTTCTAAGGGCTTTTTTTTTTTTTTTTTTTTCATTAGTTCCTGACACCCAAAGACTAAGCAAAGACTTTTATAAGTAGCAAAGACAACAATTTAGGGACTTAATGGACTGTCACTTGAAAGGAAAATTATCTAAACTCAGGCAGCAGTTGGGTTTCACTGTAACCATTCTGCCTTCAGTGCTTCCCATTACCCTAACCTTTTGCACCATGGTTAAAATACATTAACAAGAACATGAATGTTGCTGAAGTGATAATTTAACCTGGCAAGATTCAGGTCCATGTACAGTAAATTTTATTCATAAGTCCTGTTAAGATGGACAGAAGTAATTTGGTATCATCCTCCCCTGTTTTATTCAACTGCATCTGAACACCAGCAGTTCAATTTGCATATGAGCTTACATTCCCACCAATAAAGAGAAAAAAATTGGCACAAACTGCAGTCAGGAATTTGACTTCCTTTCCTGTAAAGGGAATGGCCAGTTGCTTTCTACTTAAAATACATAGTCACAATATGATAAATATTCCTATTTTATTGTTGCAAACAGTACATGAGAGCTGGTGAAGGAAATTTCTGTGTTTACCTTTTCTCTTTAGAAATCAAATGAGATGTGTGAAATTTAGCAAGAGAATGTTAAAGCTTCATTGTAAATTCAGTATATTTTTAGAGATGTGCTATCTGCTTTAAATACTTTCTAATTTGGATCTGAGCAAACAAAATCTGCTAGCTGAGATAAATACCTATGTAGGATGGAGAAGATTTTGGCTGGGATATATGCAATCATCCATATTAAAAAATTTTAATAAAGCACTGAACATTTTCATGGTGCTTTCTCAACACATAATAAAATATAATCTTTAAGATACTCATTTTCATAGATCAAAACAAAAATATTTCTCACTTGGGAAGTTGTGAATTTGGACATGAATTCTCACCACTACTTCAGTGACCATCTTCCTCCACAAAACACAGTGTGATACGGAAGTCCCCAGCAAGGGCTGAGGCAGGATGCTCAGTGCAATGTTTGTGTAGAGCCAGCGTGGGCATCTCTGGATCTGCAGCAAATGCTGCCTCCCCAAAAATAAAAAGTGTTTCAGGTGTATTGACATGAGAACCTGGAGCCATTGTATTGACCATAAGGTGTGCTGCTCAGCTGCCTCCCCATAAGAGCACAAGACCCCTGCAGGTCCTGTGTCATGTCTACCTGCCTTGCGCAGATCTTTTGGATACCACTGGGCATCTGAAAAGGCACAGCCCACCTCTGGTTGGGCACCTGAATCTCACCCCAAGTCCCCACTGCATTCATAGCAGTGAGTATCTAAATATCTTCAAATATCTAGGTTCTAAAAATGTTGGTGGCACCAAAATCATATAGAATGTTTTACTGCAAATGGTAAAAGTATTCTAATAGCTATTTTTAAATCTATTGTGAAAAAAGTCTCTCCAAATTTGCATATTCTTCACCTCTAAAGGTCCCTTCTTAGCTTAACTGTAACCATTTTAGCTCATGTTAAAGGTGGTATATTTGGCCACAGAAAAGCTTTTTTAGGATTGATAGGGCATATTAAACAACACACTCTTAACAGGGCTTACTTTCCCTTAGGCTAGGCAAGCTGTAAGCATTTTTGGGAGTCCTATCACACTGCTGCAGGAGGAAGTCTGTAAGGCTTCCAGACATGTGGTACAGGTAGGGAGAGAAAAAGAGATAACAGTATGTGCTCCAATCCATTCATCCATCTCAATCTGATGTGCAAAGGGGTGAGCAATGAGACTCCTTTTCCCCTCTCCTCCCAACACAGCCTGCCCTCCCTAGGCAGCACCCTACCTTCCAAATTGCAGCCGTGTTGGGGTGGGGACCCACCCCAACACGGCTGGTCTCTGATCTGAGGGTCTTTCCCACTCTTATATTTTGTGATTGACCTGGGGAAAACAGCCCTACACAAGCAGATAACTTGCCTGCTCTAAGCTGTATACATTAGCTGAGAAAAGTGGAGTCAGCTTTTGTCAAGCTATCCCTTCTGGTTCATTGAATTTTGCACAGCTGCAAGACACCTCATATGCCTCCCTCAGGCACCTAGCCTCTAAAAAGGTCAGAGTCCAGACTACACTGATCTGCTTATTCTTTCTTTGAGTTGGCTGGAAGGAACTCTTTGCTCAGTGAATGGATTTGAATCATCTCCCTCGGTCCTTGGATTTCATCATGGTCAGCATGTGTCTAGAATGAGGAATTGCAGCATCCTAGTTATAAGCACCCGAGGCTTTTATTAGTTATGGTTGTAAGAGACTAATTCCATGGCTTAATCATTAGATAGGTCTTCATGCTAGAGATCAAACTTCAAAGTCAGTCTTAGTTCAAGTTAACATTGTTTAATAAACATTCCCCCTTACCAAAGCCTGCACTGTCAAAAGGTTAGTGATCACCACCACACCACTTGCCTTTTGCACATCTGGAGTCAATTGCCTTCAGATAAAACCACAGCTGAGAAATTATTTTTTTTTCTTCCTTTATTTAAGAAAAAACTCACCTACTGAAAGTTGCAAGTCATCAGTAAGATGTAACAAATAACTGAATGAACCTTGTCTCAGTTGTGAATGAGACTCTTCTCATTCATCTCTGTGACAGCAACACTGAGACTATGAGACTTGTAAAATCAGTTAAGGAAAAGGTATTCATTACATAAATAAAATACCCTTCCCTTCATACTTCTGGGAGGAATACCAGTGCTTAGCTACAGCAACTTTTAATGAAAACCTTTAATTATATGCACATTCTGGGCACATTTAGGTTCTATGTATTGGGTGCAAATCCAGTTAGAAATTTCTCTCATTTCTCTCATTTTCTGAAATGCCAGAGTTAAAGGAATGCTACTGTGGAGAAATACAAACAGGAAAGCTTCAGCCACCTGATAGACAAAGCTCAGATTTTCAAGAGATGCTTGAAGTGACCGAAGAGTGTTGGAAAAACTCCGTCCTTACAAAGTTCAGTCTTGGATTCTTGGCAACCAGTGTTCCTCACAATAGGAGGGAGATTTGCCAAGGAATTTTGGATCACGTCTCTACATTTATTCTAGGCTTTGAAATGTGTTTTTGCAACCCATGGAGGAAAAAATAGGGAGAAATTAAAACTGTGAGTCAGAGCCGTCCCTAGAAGGTGTAAATTAAAGGGTTAGAAGACATCTCACTTTTAAATATTATTCGCATTCAATAGAGAAAAGCAGCCCCTTGATGTTGCAGTGACTTTCTGATTTGGAGCTCGGTAATTAAAAGCAGCTATTTTTAAAATTGATGTTTGTTAATCCAAGATGCTGTTACTTTGCATTTCATTCCAGGCAGCACTTTTATAAGTTCGCTTAAAAAAAGCACCCCAAAAGGAGCAGTTTTAAACTGAAAATCCTGTGAATATTTATCTACTGGATTTAAGCTGTAATGAATTTAAGAAGCTTAGGAAAATGCCAGCAAAAATCCACCAACTTTCTAGCACCGCAACTGATGCGATATAAATTGGAAATGAATTTCTTCCAGAAGAGAGGAGTTGCACTTGAAAACATACACTCTTATTTGGGCTCCAAAGGGAAAGAGAAAAATGTAGTTCTGCCTTGTTGGATCCCTCAATAGCTGATCATCTCATTGGAGGGAACTGGACACTCTGCATTGACCGAAGGTGGAAAATCCCATATTGTTACCTGATTAGATAAATATAAATTGGTCATCCAGGTCAGATTTGAAATTCAAGTGTGTTGAGTCATTCAGAGAAAAGAGTCACAGCTAGGTATTTTAGAGCAGTTGTGGTGGTAAGCAGTCTGAATAACATTAGGGTAGATTTTAATTAGTTAGGCAGAAGAGATCCTAGAGTTAAAGATGGACTTGTAAGATTTTGGGTCCCTTAAAATCCCTTAATATGGGATTTTAAAAGGACACTTGTTCCCTGTCTGCTGATAATATGCTTAACTTATTTGCTATTAATTTCATTTTTCTATTTTACACTGCTTATTTGTAGATTCCACATTCTTCTTTCTGTAGATCTGAGCACTTTATTTTTAATCCTCCCTCTAATGTGCTAGAGAGAAGACTTAAAATGAGAAGGTAGGCAGCATTTGCTATTGCTTCTAGTAATATTCAAGTCACCAGGTATGCAGTTAGTGGGTCTTACCCAAATGTTCACCATCACACCTATCACCAGATTTGGAGTCAGATAGAAATTTTCATCTCCTCTGAACAGATCAACAAGGGGGTAATGGAGATCTCCTGTTTTCACTGAGTGTGGACCACAGTCTAGTTTCTAACCAAACCCCTCTGGAGAGCAGCAAGTTTCCTGCCATGAAAGGGAGGCTGGGGTGTGCAATAAGTTGGGACACAGCCAGGAAATTTGATCCAAAATGACCAAAGGGATATACCATAATGTATAGCACCATGCTCAGCCACAAAAGTTGAGGGGAAAGAAGTAGAAATGGAGGAGGTTCAGGGTGATAGCATTTGTCTGCCCCCAAAAAACATTACATGCGATAAAGCTCTACTTTCCTGGAAGTGGCTGAACATCCAGGGAAGTAGTAAATGAATTGCTTGTTTTGCTCTACTGGCACTTAAAGATTTTGCTCTACCTTATAAACTGTCTTTATTACAACCCACAAGTTCTCACTTTTTGCTTTCTCATTCTCTTTCCCATCACACTTGGAGGGGAGTGAGGACACAGCTGTACGGTACAGGCTGCCTACTGGGTTAAACCACAACACTAGGATACAGACATAGCCCTGGATTTTTCTTGACCTTATTTTTCTTAACCTTATTTATAGATTTTTATTCCTCGGTTTATTATAGACAACTGAGATGTTTTGGAGTGTCAGATGTCAAGAGCTGCATTGCCCTCCCTCATCTGCCCTACAGAATGTGCATACAATGGCTTGGGACAGACCCCAGGAGCACCTACCTGAACCCCATTTAATTTGCCATTGCAGAATCCAAACACAGGTGTTTTGCAAAGTCAGAGTTTCCCAGGGAGATACCTCAGTGACAAGAGGATACCAGGCTGGAACTTAAGTGACGTTACCTCTGCAGGTATGCTTGAAAAATTAAACATGAAAGTAGGAGCATCACTACATTTGATCTGAGAACTTTAAAAGACAAGCAGGACTCCATCCAGATAAATTATTATACTTTGAATACTCCCTTCTTGTGAGTTTGCATTTTGTCAGTCTGACAAATATCTTAGCTCATTTGTCAATAAAAATGAGAGAAAAGTAAGTTCAGAAGCATGTCAACACCTTCTGTTTTGTCATCAACTGTGATAAGGTTAACCTTGAATATTTTTGAATTTATTTGGTAAAGAAGAAAAATGACATCTGTTTTGTAAGCTCACATCTTCCTACACTTTCTGACAGCATGCAGCATTTTCACTGAACTGTAAGATTTGCTCGTGAAAGCTGAGCTAATCAGAGGTGGCTATGCAAAGTTCAGTCAATAAATAGCTTGGTTTTCTAGCTAGCGGTGATATAAAGGGAGATCAATAAGAACTATGAAGATTGTTTCCCTGCTTTTTTTTTTTTTTCTTCATATTAATTTACCATGAAGGACAGACTACTTCCCTTCTATCAGTTTTTCTCCTTAACTATTATGCTGCACCTGTTCAGTGGAAAGAGGGAAGTGTAGATTGTACATGCATACTAGCCTCTGAATATTTACATTTAAGTAATACATTCCTAAGCAGTACCTATTCATAGACTTTGAATATTTACTATCAAAACAGAATGTTTAATAGCAAAATGTTGTAACTAAGCACTAGAACATCCATGGGTTTTTCTTATTGTTCTTACAGAACAGGCTCAGTAATGAATATTTAGACCAAATCCTTGTCCTGTTATAATGAAAAAATCCTATCTATACTAAGAGCAATGGTTTGTTCTGAAAACAAGTGCATAATTTCTAGCTTAACAACAGAGAGCATAGCCTCCATCATGTCAGCCCACACGAAACTTGTAAAATATCCGTTATGCCAGATTACTTTCTAGAGAAGGCTATAGCAAATGGCTGTACCAAAATAATGAGGAAGCATCCAATTTGAATTGAATATCAATGTGGAGATTAAGCATTGATCAATGTGCAGTGAAGGATACTTCTGAGACAAAAAATTGAAGAAGCTAAAGCCAGGAAAACCACACATAGTTACATGTTTAGTATAGGTTGTAGAGAGAAAAAGCAAGCCGAAGAATCCAAGAAAACCAACTTAGTTTAAAGTGTTTACCTAGAGGCCAATTATCAGCAAAAATATTGGCTCTTAATGTTGGGATATTTTTAAGCATTATTTGTTTAAGCGAGTCTATGCTTTAGATCTGTATCTAATCTGCAATTGGGTTTATTTGTGACCAGACATTTAATACAATTTTATACACAGGACAAGGATACAAACTAGAATCTGGAAGAAAACTCTTGATATTCGTAAAGAGTTAAAGGTATTTTAATTGTCAGAATATATAAAATTCCAGGAAAGAGTCTAGGGAAATAAGCCAAAATAATCTTGGAACAAGTCTCTTTGAATATTCATTGAGGACAGAGAAGGTCTGAGAACAGGAAAAGTTCAGAAATTATCTCTTAAAATGAAATTTGGTGAACAAAACAGAAAGCTTAACTTAATACTCAAGAACAAGTTATAAACTAGCAATTATACAAAGATAAAAAATATCAAAAGTATAATTATATCAAATGCTTCTTTTCTTTGTCTGTTACCTGCACTAGTGAAGAAGTAGAAGACAATCATTGTAGTTAAACTTGACATTAGCTAAAAACTTGGCAGTGTGTAACACAGTGCCACGATCCAACATTTCTGTTAATAACATTCATCATGGAATAGGATTAGACGTCAATTTGGAGAGAGCACTGTGAAAAGAGCATCACAAACTTGACACCTTTGAAAACAGGGACAACTCCTGAAATCAATACAATGAAATTCAACACATGAAGTTGCAGAGGAGTGAGACAGGAAACAAAACAAACACTGAGTAGGAACCAAGCAGCTGAACTGCACTGCAACAGAAGTTGAACTAGCTTGTTTAGTCGATCATGAACTGTGTACATGGCAATGTGATACTATTTCAGCAAAAGCAAACTGACTTTCAGTATGTTATAAAACCTGAATATAATATGCATATGGGAAACAGTTTTTTTCACCACATGTTGTGCCCCAGGTCAGCAGCAAGGTCAACAGCCAAGGTCAGTGTCCAGTTCTGGATATGACCAGATGCAGACAGAATTACAAGGAGGAAAAAAAAAAAAAATGACAGGGAGCATTAGCTTAAAATTCATTTGAAGTGGAAAGGATAAAGGAAGTAGACTTTGCTGAGAAAGGAGAAAAATCTATCCAAGCGTATGAAATATTTGCTATAAAGATGATAGTCAGGAAACATTCTGCATGCTCTTTTGGACTATGACATGAAATAATCAGCCCTGGCGTTCAGCAGAGATTTAAGGCAAATGTCAAAAGACCAATCTGGTTTTGGTCAGTGGAAGTTTAACACTTTCCAAGGATGATGACTGTTCAGCCGCTCCAGCCAGCCTGTTCCAGAGCTTAGCCACTGGGATTTACCTGGGTTGCAGCACTGCCTCTTGCCCTGTCACTACACCCTGCTAAGTCTGTCCCCATCCTCTCTGTAATTACACCCTGAGGAAGTTGTAGGCAGCAATTGAGCCTCCTTTAACCTTTGCTTTTTGAAGATGAACAAGCCTGTGCTCCAGGCCCCAGTCATCTTTGTGACCTGCTCCAGCATGTGTGTTTCTTGTGCTAGGGAACCCAAAACTGGACATGGTTCTCCTGATGTGGTATCACAGGTGCCAATAAATGCTTTATTAAGTCTCTTTTCTCTCCTGTAAGGCACTTATGCAGATAGTAACTGCTGCCATAAAAACATGTTGCTGACATGTTACACTCGTCCATCAGGTTTCCCAAGTCCTGTCCTGCAGAGCTGCTTCCCAGCCAGTGAGTCCCAATGCATCCATCATGTTATCTCACCCTAAATGCAGGACTTCACAATTCTTTTTGCTGAGTATAATGAGGTTGCTGTCAACCCACTGCTGCAGTGCACTGATGGTCCTTGGTGTAATACTCCTGTCCTTCAGTCTATCAGATGCTTCCCCAAAATTTCATGTTGCCCACCAAATTGCTGAAGATTATTCCATCTTCATTCCATGCAGATTCCATCTCCTCATCCACAGGATCAGTAAAGACATGAAATGGTATAATCCCTGAGGAATACTGCTTTTATACATCTGTAAGTACTTCCAGCTAAAGACCACTACTCTTACAGTCCAACAATCCAGACAGCTCTTCATTGACCTTGCAGTATATCCACACAGTCCATGCTTTCTCGGTTTGTCTACAAGTTGATTACAGAATCACAGAATTTCTAGGTTGGAAGGGACCTCAAGATCATCGAGTCCAACCTCTGACCTAACACTAACAGTCCTCCACTAAACCATATCGCTAAGCTCTACATCTAAATGTCTTTTAAAGACTTCCAGGGATGGTGACTCCACCACTTCCCTGGGCAGCCTGTTCCAATGTCTAACAACCCTTTCGGTAAAGAAGTTCTTCCTAACATCCAACCTAAAACTCCCTTGGCATAACTTTAGCCCATTCCCCCTCGTCCTGTCACCAGGCATGTGGGAGAACAGACCAACCCCCACCTCACTACAGCCTCCTTTAAGGTACCTGTAGAGAGCAATAAGGTCGCCCCCGAGTCTCCTTTTCTCCAGGCTGAACAAGCCCAGCTCCTTTAGCTGCTCCTCGTAGGACTTGTTCTCCAGACCCCTCACCAGCTTCGTAGCCCTTCTCTGGACTCTCTCAAGCACCTCAATGTCCTTCTTGTAGCGAGGGGCCCAAAACTGAACACAGTACTCGAGGTGCGGCCTCACCAGAGCCGAGTACAGGGGGACGATCACCTCCCTAGCCCTGCTGGCCACACTGCTTCTTATATAAGCCAGGATGCCATTGGCCTTCTTGGCCACCTGAGCACACTGCTGGCTCATATTCAGCTGGCTATTGACCAATACTCCCAGGTCCTTCTCTGCCTGGCAGCTTTCCAACCATTCCTCTCCCAGTCTGTAGCTCTGCTTGGGCTTGTTGTGCCCCAGGTGCAGGACCCAGCACTTGGCCTTGTTGAACTTCATGCAGTTGACCTCAGCCCATCGGTCCAGCCTATCCAGATCCTCCTGCAGAGCCTTCCTACCCTCGAGCAGATTATGTGAGATCCTGTCAAGGCAAAAGCTTAAATAAAGGTATTACAACATCCACTGCTCTGACCTTATCCACAAAGCCCATCATTTTTGTTGCAGAATGCAATCAGGTAAGTCATTCTCCATTTGCTCATGGTAAAACTATACTAGCTATTTCCAAACACTTTCTTGTCCATGTACCTGAAAATGGCTTCAGAAAGGACTTGCTCCATGATGTTCTCACTTACTGACATGAGGCTGACTAGGCTAAAGCTTTTCCTGGGTTACTTTTTTGAAAGTGAGCACCGTATTTGCTTACTGTCATGGCAAACCTTGCACAAGCACCACGACAATGTTTGACATTTGTCATTTGCATTATCCCTTTTCTTGAACTCCAATTTCCTTTATCATGGAGGGGGTACATACCTCTGCCTCCTCTACCTCACTCGTCTAAATTCTGATACTAAGAATGGAGACTTGGAGGTCTGAGGTAAACCTTGCCAATAAAGGCTGAAGCAAAGGAGGCAGGCCTGGAGAATCTCAGCCTCTTCAGTGTCCTTTGTCATTAGGTTGCTTGCTCCTATACAACAGTAAGCCAACATTTTCTTTGATATTTCTTTTGCTGCCAAAGTACTAATACTACCTCTTCTTATTGCCCTTCACATCTCCCCAGAATCATATCCAGCTGTGCTTTGGCTTTCCAAGCCCTCTTCCTGGACTAATTCTGGGTGGTAATTTTGCATTGATTCTGGATAGCTTTTCTGTGCTTCCACCTTTCTTCACATTTGAGCTCAGTATGGAATTATCTGCTTAACCCAGCTGTCATCCTGACACATGCTCATTTTCTTGAGCATCAGAACAGTCCTTACTTACCCTTTGATAAGGCTACACAGGAATATCCACCAGCTCTCCTAAGCTGCTGATGCACAGCCTCTCAGTGCAATATCCCCCAGCGTTCCAGCTGCTGTTTCTGTGATCAAGCTAAGTCTGCTCAAGTCCATGGTCTGTATTTTGCTACTTGCGTTCCTCACTGCCCCAAAGATCTTAAACACTGCAGCTTCAGTGCTGTGGCAACCAAGGCTGCCACTGTCTGTCAAATCCCTCACTAATTCTTCATTACATATAAATAGCCAGTCCTCCATCAGTCATCTTTGTCACATAAGTGTCTCTGACACACTCGAGAAACCTTCCCAAACTACTTGCTCTTTGACATGTTGGTCTTCTAGCAGATATCAATACAGTATATGTATAGTATGAAAACAAGGGATTATGGTCCTGAGGCTTCTTCCAGATATTAAGCTTTGCCCAATTATTGTTCTTGGTGACACTCTGCTGCAGACATCCACCACCATAGTGTCCCCTCTGTTCCCTACCCATAAGCTCTATAGGCCTGTTACCTTTTTCATAGCAGTCCTAATTTGAGACATTCCTCTGCAGAGGGTTATTTATCCTCCTTGTCTTCCAGTTTATCCTCCTTGTCTTCCTAGGCTCTACTTCTTAAAGATCTTGCAGTCACCTCTTAGTGTTCCAGTTACACAAATCACCCCATTTCTCCAATCCCAATGACACAATATCTTTGGAGCTGCTCTCGGGCTCCTACTGTCTCCTTCCCCATTCTATGCATGTTTATGTTCCTCTTTGCCCTCTGTTGTCACTTTCAATTTCAATATATGAAAGATACTCCATAAAACCTGAGTATAGACTCAGAAATGAAATTCTTCATAAGAGGCTATCTCAGAGCAGGCATGAATCCAGGTACTAAATTCTACACACTCTTCCCAAGCCAGATCAGGCTTAGACCATATTAACCAAACTCTAAGCTACTAAATCTTACCCTGTCAGCACTGATGCAGCACTGTGGACCAATGTGGCCATGTCTCCACATCCATCCGTTCAGAGTGCTGTTTGTCAAGCATAGGATGACCAGCCTTCTGAGACCAATAGTTAATCTCAGTAGTTAGTTTAAATGCAGTTAATCTGTACATATTCTGGGGCAATGGTACCATCAGCAATGGGCAAGCCCATACTCAGTTTGGGTGACTGCAGCCTCTTTGGATGGAAACCACTGTTGGCTCTTGCTTGGAAGTTTTTTGTTTGTTTGTTTTTACAGTCAATCATTTTTACACAGGCCCATCTTTGGCTATGCTGAGACAGAAAACACAATTCAAGCTTCAGCAAGAAATATAGAAATGGCACTACAGAAACTCTGTGACATCTACTTTCAGATAGACAGGGAAATATTTTCTAAGCTTCTCTCTGTTAGTCTTCACCTTAACGTGATAGCTCCAAAACAACCCTTCTCAAACATTCATCTCCACCACTTCAACATCTACAATGAGTTTGACATGTTCCTGTCTGCAGTGGGAGGAGTTGCAATCTTCACAATATGATACACAGCTTGATGAATGACATTCAATGCGCCTTTTTATATGGTATAGCCGACCTGTTAAAAATAGAAACAGACCAAAGCCTTCCTTAGGAGGGATTTTTCTCCCACCATCAGATGAAGCTGTTCAGACCCATAATTTAACTGTTTGTCTCACTGTAGAGGTGCTCAAAAAATTTGAAAGGAATTTAGCTACTAACTCTGCAATTTAGCTTGAAAAGTTTGTTTCTTCCCATTCTTCCTAGTTTTTGAATAAAGAGATAAGGGATAACGCCTGCTTGCCATGGTAGGTACATGAGCTATAATTTGCAATGAAATATCATGAACTGTGCCATACTACAGAAGCTTTAATTAGAGTAATTTAAACACATTGTAACTTACCAGTGATTTTGCATTCAGTATATTTTAAACAGCTGAGCCCTGAAAAAAAAAAAAATGCAGTGATTTGTTCACCACCACATATCAATGGGCTTCTGCAGCTGTGGAATCACACTCAAATCAAGCTTGCACAGGCAGCCAAATTATCCCTCAGGAACTGAAGAAAATCAGAGAATGATATCCCTAGAGACAGCTAAAGAAAAATTAACTGTTCGGTCTCCTATGTGATTTTTGGCTGTTCATACCTGGTTGGCAGATTTGAAGGATTCTTAAAAAGAGCTATTTAATATAGTAGTTCCTGGGCACCTCACCTGTAGCCTTGCCCATTTGCTGTTCTCTACTACATATTCTCTCCAAGAGAATATGATACTGTCTCAAGAGTACTGTGAGCATGGACTAAGACCCAAGTCAGTTAGAAAGATAACAAGTACTACTGGCTGACAGTTTTAAAACAGCTGTTTGCTAAAAGACAATTTCACAAGACGCTAGTTAAGAGAAAAGAAAAAGCTTGAGGGTTAGAAATATATATATTTTTTCCCTAGCTCTTTATTGGCAATTACTTTAGCATTGTGTATATCCCAAGTTTATTCTATTACAAATGCCCTTGACACTTCCAGAAGAAGATAATTTAAAAGACTCTTTCATTCCACATGCAGCTGCTTAAATTACTACCAGCTATGGGTAGGAGACATCTAACTTGATTGCACTTTCATACATGCTGCACAAGCACTTAGTGGGAAAATATGTAGAAGATTCAGCAACACAGAATCACAGAATGGCTGCGATGGGAAGGGACTGCTGAAGCTCATCTGGTCCAACCACCCTGCTCAAGCAGGGCCAACCACAGCAGGTTGCCCAGCACCACATCCAGGTGGCTTTTCTGAAGATCTCCAAGGAAGAGACCCAACAACTTCTCTGGGCAGCCTGTGTCAGTGCTCAGTCACCTGCATAGCACAGAAGTGCTTCCTGATGTTCAGAGGGAGCCTCCTGTGCCCTCTGCCTCTTAACTTGTCACAGGGCACTACTGAAAAGAGCCTGGCTCCATCTTCATTGCACTGTCCCTTCAGGTATTTATAGACATCGATGAGATCCTCTGAACCTCCTTTTCTCCAGGCTGAACAGTCCCAGCTTTCTCAATCTCTCCTCAAGGAAAAATTAGCTGTTAATCCTCTTTCTCAGCATCAACATCACAGCCCCTCCATCACGTCTCATAAAGCACCTCACAAAAGCTAGTTAATGTTGTACATCTGGTACAGCTCTATGTCTAGGCTCACATCCAAAATTGCATAGTTTTCACACACAAATCCCTAAGCATAGACCACTGAGCATATCCTGCCTTGTGTCTGCTAGGAGAGAAGCAATCATATGTAACTCCAGTAGTTAGGACTAGTGGGGACTGGTGGGTCACAACTACTTGCCCATCAGCCATTAGTTATTTTTGCATGCCTGACATGAGGACCCAGATGGGGCTCACCTAAGTAAAGGCACTGTCTTCAGCCTCGGTGGGGCCCATGAGAGACTGATTTGGACAGAAAAACAACAGCTCAAGCACCAGATGTGCAAAAACCTGAAGATTTCCTTATGGGGAGCTCAGGCTGTAAATTGAAGATTTTTATACTTGAAAGTTTAGAAAGGTTAACATCCCTGAGATTAAATGTTCACCACAGTATCTATAAATGGTAGAGAAAGGTATCAAATCTGTAAAGGGCATGCAATTTTCACACAAAAGCATGGGATTCTTCTGAAAACACTCCATTCAGGAAAGGATTGCTCTGATAACATTTTTAAAAGGCAGCACAATAAAAGAGCTAATCATTATCGGCTCCTGGAGGACACCCTACATAGTTAACTCAAACCTAAGACAGGCAAGAGTAGCAGCACTTTATTTGAACACCAGTGCTTTTTTCAAGACTACCTTTCTGAAAATGTAATTGAGCCAGCTGTTCAAGTGACAGCATTCACAACAAAAAGGGTAAGTCTTCAGCGAGTGGTTAAATTCTGGAGCAACCCATTTAGATGACCATAAAAATATCTTATTGCTGATCTAGTCCAAAGACAAAAATATGTTTGTGTTGCAGGACAAAAGAAGTAAATATTTATTTATTTATTTCTGTGGAAGCATTTGAAAATTCTAGACTATTTTGGAGATGAAGATTTGTCACAGGGCAGCCACTCACTGCCCACCAGACTGTTTCTTCATGGCTTTCACGACCAGAGGTGCCTCCTGCCCACAGAGTAGGCACCAATTTCATTAGTGTGCTCTGACAGGAGACACTTTAGCAAGGCTGAGACTGCACTAGGGACATGGATGAACCTTCACTTGGTTCAAATACTATTTTTATCTACTAAATTCATGGAATAGTAATAATAAAAGTTCATAGAGCAATAATACTAAAAAGAAAATGAAGGACTAATTAAGACTGGTATATCTTAAAGCCCACCACATAGATGTATTAAACTCAAACATGAGCCATTACAGCTACAGCCCATGCCTGTGCCCAGGGAGGTCAGGGTCTCTCACACTGCCTTGACAGGGAACCAGTGGAGGGCACCCTGTTTGGCTCAGGTTACTAGTGGGGATGAGATCCTGCTAACCACAGTGCAAATCACAGAATGCAGTTATCTTCCGTGAGAACCAGCCCTGCCACCCCCAGGTCAGTGCAGCAGGAGGGCAGGAGGTGCGCCAGGCAGGCAGCAGCAGTTCCCCTGCTGCCTGTGGAGAGGCCCCTGGTGGAGCAGGCTGTCCCCCTGCAGCCCATGGGTCCCACATGGATCAGATCTCCACACTGCAGCCCGTGGAGGAGCCCCCGGTGGAGCAGGTGGATGTGGCCTGGAGGAGGCTGCGGCCCATGGAGAGCCCCCGCAGGAGCAGGCCCCGGGCCAGAGCTGCAGCCCGTGGAGAGGAGCCCACGCAGGAGCAGGGGTCTGGGGGGAGCTGCCACCCGTGGGGGACCCGTGCTGGAGCAGTTTGCTCCTGGGAGATGGACCCCGTGGTACGGAGCCGTGTGGGAGCAGTGCTTGAAGAACTGCTGCCTGTGGGTGGCCCCCGCAGGCTCAGTTGGGGAAGGACGGCATCCCGTGGGAGGGACCCCACGGGGAGCAGGGGCAGAGAGGGAGCGTGAAGGAGAGGTGGAAATGAAACATTGGGGACTGACCGCAGCCTCTTTCCCCTACACCACTCAGGGGAAGGGGGTGGGCTAAACGAGAGTGGATGAGGGGAAGGCACTTTTAGTTTGCTTTTAGTCTTGTACTGCTCTAGTCTGTTAGTAATAGGCAATAAATGATATTAATCTCCCTATGCTGAGTCTGTTTTTCCCATGATGTTAATTGCTGAGTGATCACCGTGTCTTTATCTCAACCCTTGAACCCTTTTCATCATATTTTATCCCCTTTTTTCTTTGAGGAGGGAGAGCGAGAGAGCAGTTGTGGTGGAGTTCATCTGTGTAGCAGGCTAAAATCACCACAGTGGGATCTTTAAACAACCTAGTTCTGGTCTCCCTTGGTCATCTGGGCCCACCGCTACAGATGAACGCCTCACTAACTGTATTTACTTAGGAAAAGATAGCCTTGGCTTCAGGGTATATTGTGCGGGAAGATTGCAGGATTTTCCTGTTTTACTAGTCAATCCATCTTTCAGTTGACCTATAGCAAAGCTCAAATTAAAGATTTTCTGTGGAATACTTATCACTACTGTATAAAAATGGTATTAGTTATTGTGACCTAATGTGATGGAATTTATTTTTATTTATTAAAATATGCAGAGTCCTAATATATTAAAGAGAGTTTTCAACAAGGATTATTATACAAGATTTGATAGTTCCTGAAAGTTAATCTACATTATTCCTTTGAAGCACAATTAGAGAAATCAACATCTGGTAATAACAACAAGTTGTGCATTATTTACTGCCCCAGCTTTTTTGCCTGCTCAAAGGTCAGTCTACGCTTGTGAGAATCATTGCCCAAATACCTATTCTGTCTCATCTTATAGGTTGCTCAGGGGCGCATATTTAATATTAGTAAGTTTATTAATAACAGAATACCAGAAAAGCCTCAAATCAAATCACTTTTGTTTCCTCCCCCTACAATACGTTAAGGAACTCACTCTCTCTGTAAAGCTTTATCACACACATCTTAGCTTGACTTCATTTCTAAATGCCACTGAGAGTCACTTTCCCGTAAATTTCAAAGCACATACAGGACAAAAAACAACAACAACAACAAAAAAAAAAAAAAAAAGAAAGAGTATGCTGAAA
Source organism: Heteronetta atricapilla (assembly GCA_011075105.1). Taxonomy (NCBI): domain Eukaryota; kingdom Metazoa; phylum Chordata; class Aves; order Anseriformes; family Anatidae; genus Heteronetta; species Heteronetta atricapilla. The sequence goes on from CM021732.1 coordinate 107,030,913, forward strand.
GAGAAGCTCTTACACAAGTAGGTCACAACTAGCCACAGGCGTTTATTCATTAACACTGGCCTGAGAGTATCCCAGAGCCTCAGGTGTTCTGAGTAAGAAAACAGGCTGAAGCAGTCAATCTTTTGAGGAAATATTTGGTGTTTCACCTGTATCAGTGTTTGACCTGCTGCCTTACCATTTTATCAGATAAGCTTTAACCTGCACTAACTCAACCTCTTTTTTTTTTTTTTTTTTTTTTTTTTTCTCCTCCTGAATGACCACTTTATTCACTACAGGTGCAGGTAATTCACATTCATGTGAAAGGTTCAGTCATGTTAATATAAATATCCATGTCAGGAAGTTATTTCTGTTTATAGATAACTTAAGTTTTATTAAAAGCTCTGAAGGAAGGGTCCCTTGTAGGTATTGCAAGCTAAGATGTTTCCTCTGACTTAAAAGATTCATGTGTAAGTATATAGTAACCAGTAGATAAGCAAGCAGCTGGTTAATTTTTACTTCATAACTTGGCTAAAGACTTCTTTAAAAATCTGTAGCTGGTTATGCAAACCTGCTTCACCTAGAGAAATGGCAAGCTTCTTTCTAATTTATTTGAGGAATGGTTAAGGGCAATAGGACACTGTAAATTATGAAAGAGGAAAATGAGAATGGTGTGGTCTGAACTAATATGATATTAGTGAGAATAAAGTGAATCAATTATTGGCAGAAATCCTAATTGCTCAGTATATTTGCGTTGTGGCTTTTTATTATTTTTCTTTGTTATGCTGTATGATAATGTTTTCATTTTAAGGGAATTGCCCTGAGAGATGTGTTCCTTGCGGTATAAAATGTATTGTAGTGCTGTCCATTAGTCCCATCATACACAGCAGGAGCTGCAGTCTACTATGACTCTAAATTATGAATTGTTTATACCTTTCCTTTTATAAATCCTGTTTTCAATATTTTAACCATCTCCTAAAGCTGAAGTGATTGGAGAACTGTAGAGGGGCAGAACCTATCTATTTGAGTTGAATATAGGTACATTTTCTTGAGGGGGGGATGATCATAAAAAATGTTTTTCTTCTCTTTTGCTAATGTCTGTTCTTATAGTAAATTGTCTTCAAACATGAAGTTACAGGTTAATGTATGTTTGTAGAAACATGACTGTCCAAGACAGAGCTATTTAATATGCTGGGATATCTTGCTATTGTCTTTAACAGGCCTTCAAAGACTTGGAGCTTGAATTATAACCTAAATCTAAGGTTGTCATTGACTGACTATGGAACTACTATACCACCATCACTGGGAACAGTTAATGGCAAAAGCCTACTTGTCTGTAACTTGCGTGTGTTATTTTTGTTTATGCTTTAGCATTTGCTCCCATGATACTTTCCATGGGAGAGGGAAAAAAAATAAATATAGCTTATCTCAGCCTTAAGGTTGTTCTTCAGGGTTAACATCTGATCTCGATAACAACTTAAAGTTAAACTTGGTATTTATTGGAGAAATGCCAGATCAGTAGCTTTGAAGTGTAAATCTCCTGTCTTCTTGCCCAAGAAGTGTAATGAGTACTGGTAATGCAGGTCTACCTTGGCCCCAGAGTACTTTATAGCATGTCTCAGGGGAAGGTAGCCTGTAGCTGAGAGCATTTCATCACCTCCAGAGTCAAGTCTTGTGATTTAACAGTATTGCTGCTGGATGGAGGAGTGCTGCTTGGGTAAGATATGAAGAGAAGAAAAGATCTCTATGCCTTTGTCCCTCACTGATCTCTAGCTGTCTGTTCTGCCTTGCTGCCCCAAGAGCCTGGCTGGATCTGTCTCCTTTTTACCTATGAAATAAGTCTTTCATCCAATCTGCCTCTTTCTCACTTGACTATGCAGTAATCTGCTGTGTATTTCCTTAGGTTTAATGACTGTTTAAATAAGAGCATGATCCTGGAAGATGTCTTAATCTGGGAAGCCAAAAAGGGGATGTTAAGAGTGGTGAAATGTTCTAAAGTTTCTTGCTCTGATCTGGTCCTGCAGAGTGGAGTGGCGGGGCCTCTGCAGACTGCTAACCGGAATGTTTACTGGTCTCTGCAAGGGTGTCTTTAATTTCTTTTGGGATCCTTGTATTTCTGAAAGAAACATGCATATGTGATGTAAAGGACCTCCACGGTATAAGTGAGCAGGTTCATACTGTAGATACATATCAATAGCCTGTATGAGTAAAATTAATGTTTAGGTTATATAAATGTATATGTATACGTATGCATCCAAACTGTATGTGTACAGTCTGTAACTTAACTCTTGTTGCCATGTTTTCAGTTCCAAAAAACGACAATTTTCCAACCCATAACATTTTTTAGGGCTCGTTTGTAGGAGGAGGGTTCCTTCATCCTAACCTTGTTAGGTTTGTAGTTTGTATTTCTCATACTGATGTTGCACATAATGGTGTCAGACTGTTGAGATGTTGAACAGACTCTAAAAAGATAAGTTTGCTGTAAGACTTAATTCAAACAGATTTATATTCCTGCAGCTCTCTTCCGTTTTTCCAAATATGTTCTCATGAATTTAAATAGATGGAGCATAGTTGATGTCTTGATCTATTTGAATTGCTTCTGAAGCTACTGATCGTATGCTTTTGTCTCCTCTATTCTGGTGATGCAGCTCCTTTCTCATTCAGAGCTTGACTTCTGAGGTTCTGGGATTATTCCATGCTTCTAAAGCAGCTCTATAACTGTAGTTCTTAGAAGTAATCAATGTTAGTTCTTTCTTAGCAAAGACTTAATCCACTCCAGGATTTTGATGGAAAGGTTCAATTACACTTTCTCTTAGACTTGATTGTCAGAAACAAAAGAAGATGGGACGGTTTCCATAACTTCTAATGACATTATACCTCGCTCTGCAATTAATAGTATTTATAGCTTTATGTGGTCTCTTCTTCTTCATATAGCAAGGTGAATTACTGCTTCTTAAAAATCCATAATAAAGACAAACTAACCCCTGTAAGTAACGTTTTTATGGTTCTTTTGAGCAGTTAATTAAGAATATAGTGTCGTTTCTCTTTTCAGCGACTGAGCAAAACTCAAAGCACTTTCTAAAGAAAGTATGAATCTATACACTCGCTGAACATATATTCTACAAATACATAGTAATTGCTCATGTTGTAGCATTAAGCAATATTTTCTTTTCATGTGAATGCTTCTGAGTAATATCCTTGTTAGAATTTCTACAGAAATATGCTTGCCACTTCAAAAGTACTTATGTTTTGTTCCTTAGAGTATCTTATCTAGTTTGTAAATTTCCTTTTCTGCCACCCCTTCCACTACCCTCTTGTGCATTGAACTTCATATATGTAGCATCATATGTTGAGGTAGAGATGGCTGACCTATGAGCAGGTCAAATGAGAGGAGGCTTTTCTATTTGTGTGCACCTGAGAATTTCAGTCAAAGAAAACAAAATATTTCCAAGGTGTTTGTGCCATGGCTGTTTTGTTTTGTTTTAGGGCAGTAAGTATTTACAATAATTCTGTCATGCTGCATGAGCCACAGCATGTATGATTTTTTTTCCTTGCATAATATGTAATAAGTTGTTAATCCTCCCCAGGAGGACTCTATCAAAGCAAGATTTCCTTCATGGATAATATATATTATCTTTCAGCTATCTTTCAGAATTGTCTTTGAAAACTAACTGCACTGATATATTGTGATTCTTGTTCAATCTGTCCCTGTTTTACTCAAGTATTGGAAGTAATATGCCTTAATATCTTCCTGATGAGTACTTTAGTCATGCTTATGTCTAGAACTGTAGCAAATAGAAGGCTCTTAACACATTATAGTTGATCATTAGACACCAGCTTAGGTAATGGAACCATAGAATCATAGAACAGTTTGGGTTTGAAGGAATCTTACAGCTCACCTAATTCCAGCCATTCTGCCATGGGCAGGGACACCTCCCACTACACCAGGTTGCCCAAAGCTGCATCCAATGTGGCCTTGAGCACTTCCAGGGATGGGGCATCCACATCTTCTCAGGGCAACCTGTGCCTGTGCCTCACCGCTCTCAGAGCAGAGAACTTCCTATTAATACCTAATTTAAATCTCTCATCTTTTAATTTAAAGCAGTTACACTTTGTCCTACCACTACACTCCCTGACAAAGAATTCCTCCACAGCTTTCCTGTAGGCCCCCTTTAGGTACTGGGAGGTTGCTGTAAGGTCTCCCTAGAACCTTCTCGCCTCCAGGCTGAGCAACCTGAGCTCTCTCAGCCTGCTTTAATAAGAGGGGTGTTCCATCGTTCTGATCATCCTTGTGGCTCCCCTCCAAACTTGTTCCAATAGGTCCATGTCCTTCTTAGTTCGAGGGTCCCAGAATGTAGTGCTCACAAGAGCAGAGGGGGAAAATCATCTCCCTCAGCCTGCTGGCCATACTTCTTTTGATGCAGCCCGGGATATGGCTGGCTTTCTGGGCTGCAAGCACATATTGCTGGCTCAGGTTGAGCTTCTCATCCACCAACAGCCCCAGGTCCTTCTCCTCAGGGCTTTTCTCAATCCATTCTCTGCTCAGCCTGTATTTGTATTTGGGATTGCCCCAGCCCATGTTCAGGACCTTGCCATTAATAGGGTTAATAAGTTGCTGTGAGGAGACACTTGTTAGATATCTAATTTCATTATGATTATCATAATTCATTATAATTGATATCATGTGAGATGTTCCAGTGTGATGTGTTTATAAACATTGAGGAGCAAGGAGGAGAAAAGCCTTGCATTCAATATCATCTTCTACTTCTGAATGTTGGTAAATTAAATAAAAAAATAAATCTAAATATAGAAATGAGATGTCCAAAATTACAATTGTGATTTAGATGTGTTCTATAATCTTTATCAAAGCACTTAATATGGAGTTATAATGTTGTGTAGAACCACACTGAATTTATATAACAAACTTTAACTTTGTTGTGACAACTTGCCAGGAGGTGATTGGAGATAACCTCCCCCCCCTCCATCCGGTCACAAGATCCCCTACTAACCCATGTCAAGAAAGTTGTTGCGGATGCTTTGGTTGCTTTTTCCCTTTGTACACTGAGGGACCATTCCCCACCCCACCCCAATGCATCCTGCTAACAGTGGAAACCAAAGAAGGTAATATATATGTTTTATTTTTATTAAACTTGCAGTCTAAGAAACAGCTTTAGCCATGATAACTGGGAGTAGGTTGTTCTTAACCCTTTTGTTGTCAGTGAAGTGAAGAGCTTTTTTTTTCCTTCCCTCAGACAAAAGGATACAAGCATCATAATAAGGAGAGTATGACATGAAGATGTTACAATATGCACTCAGTGGGATAAGAGCAGTAGTTTTTGACACTCTCTTTGTTGGACATACTGCAATAATGCAGTTAAAAATGTGTCCAAAAGAAAAATGAAATAGGGAAAAAAAGCATAAGGGAAACTTAATGGGCTTCATCTGCAGTGAATAGAGAAAGGAGCTTCAGGGATAGCTTAATTTCATTTATAACCAATAATAATTCTTCAATTTGAGACACAAATTACTTTCGAGTCAAAAATCACAAGCAATTTTTACTCTGTTTATTTTCCTCTACTATATGTTCACAGGACAGAAAGGTAATGTATAAATTGAACAGCAGTTGCCAGTTCATACTTGTAAAATTGTATAATAGTAAAGTATTAACATCTCGCAATAGTCCAGTGTATTGTCACTATTTCTGGCTTTAATCCAAAATGCAGATTACCAATGCAGCATTATTAATTTATATAGGAAGATTTCTTGTGCTATACTGGGATGGTCTGAAATAACATGTCTCCCTTTGGAGACCTGGGGGTTGCACAGGAAACCCACCCTCTTCTGGTGTTTGAGTGTTAGATACAGTCCTTGAGTCTAAATGTGGTGAGCATATGAATATGAAATGTAAGACGAGATTTGCCAAGAGCTGATATCTATCTTATTTCTCTACCTCCATATGTCTTTCCACTAGCTGCCTCTTACATCATAGTTTCCACCCCTTTCCGCCCCCCCCCCCCCCCCCCGATGCTTTTATATCATCTCTGAAAGGAGGGCTGATGTTGCCCTAACAGAAGGCATGCATAATGTGAGCTGCTTATTGAACCAGCAGCATTTTCTTGCACCATTCATATGCATTCATTTTATTGGGCTCTCCTTTGAGTCGTACAGGTAGGGAGGCTGGGAAGAAAAGCATTAGCTTTCCTATCTGAATAGGGCTGCAATCCCTCGGTGCAGGATGAGCTGCAACAAGAGTGTGACTCTGCAGAAGCTTTGGTTTACATGGCAAAAGAACCATCCAAGTTGCAACTCAATGGTTCATTTTGTTTACATACACCAATACTCAAGATTGTTTTTATTATTCATGGCTAATATATTCCCAAGGAGTTATGTAAAATACAGATTATTAAACATTATTGAAAAATATTCAAGCTCACTCTGTTTGGTACAGACTGTTATATTACTTCAACTAAAGAATAAAAAATACTGTTTCTAATGCCCTGATACAGAACAAAAGCATGTTTAATAGGATTCTCTTTGCAAAGAAATACTTAACCTACTGACTTAAAACTATTGTGTAAATACAAAAAGTATGGTTTCCTCACATAACCTCTTGATTTTTGCATAAGTGAAGTAATTTTCCAGTTCCTTTCTTCATGGTGGTACAGTGTGTGCAGAACAGACATTATGTATAAAGTATGATGTCAAAAAAGTGACCATTACTGTGTCTTTCAGGCAATTAGTATAGCAAGTTTAAAAAATAAAAATAAAAAGTAAAAAAGTGTACCTTGCAAAGTAGGTGCAGTTTGATTTTTTTATTTTTTATTTTATTTTTTTTTTTCTTCCCTAAAATCAACTCCAGTTCCCAGGTAAGTGAAAACAAATAAGATGAGATGATTGTTCAGTGGACTTGAGAAGTTGCTTTCTCTAGTCTCTGTTCTGCTGTGTGCACTTCTGGCTTAAAGAACGTGGTAGCCTGAGTACTTTCACTCTTATTACTCAAACTGTCTTTGTCTAATTAGCTGATTAGTAAGGCTACAGGCATGAGCTCAGGACATGACAGCAAGAGGCCTGGATATTTATGTTGAGTTTGGAAGCATGCATGTTAAAACTTGTAGTGAAAGCTTAGTTGTTCAAGTATTGTATTTTCTCTCTCTCCAGGGTTTAGGTACTAAATCACTTATGATGAAAGCTTCCAAATATTGCTGTATTCTTGGAAAATAATTTTTTAAGAAGCACATTATTTATATTTCCTTTTCTGTGTGGATATGAGGTACTTAAAAGCCATTAGTTTACTGAATAATTTTTTTATATTGCAGATGATCATTATGGTTGGTTATTGCTAGAGATCATCATAAATAGAGGCTTATAATCTGTGATGAACTGTATTTCTGATCACAGATTACCTCCTTAATTGACAGCTGGAGATAAAACACCTAGGGTAGTGTCCTGGCTTGTGAAATACTGCTGAGATGACTGAATTTGAAGTGCAAAGAGAAATTGTCTGAAATAAAGTAACAGGGTAGTGTATGGACTGCTGTCTCAAATCCACAGGTATAGGCTATGGTGTAAAGCTGGCAGCATTACACCTGAACTTTGCATGGCTTTGCAATAAAGACAGAAGCTCTTTAGGAGGGAGGGAGGAGGTATCCATCCCATCTGGAGCTGGCTTGGTGGTGGGAAAGTCTTTTCATGGATGCTGAAATTCTGGTGCCAATTAGAGATGGACACAGCAGCATTGGGTCTTCCTGAGCTGGTAGCAGCTGTTGTCCAGGCATAGCAGAAATCTTGCTTATCAGTTTGGGGGTGGGGGGGGGGGGGTTTCCCAAATTAGCTGTGTGCTTAGAGGTCTTACCTGCCTGTTTAGTGAGTGCTTAGGGGCCTTCCTTGTGAAGAGGTAAGAAAATCAGGACACCCCTACAAGGCTTGCTATTGAGTAACTGATTATGTGTAACTGCATCCCTTTTTAATTATTACTTTGATCCTGATATTTTAGTTTTTCATGTAGCAGAATTGATTGAATCTTACCTTTCTAAAGAATGAATTTTGTTTGCATAAATGATATGCCTACTAAAATCAAAGTAATCTCAAGCGTGTGCTAACTGATTATTTTATGCAAATAACATTAAATTAATCTTGGGTAGAACCCTTGTTTCATTCTAGGGAGTACAGAGATGCAGTCAGAAATGCAGAATAACATGGCAAAATGAATTACACCTTAACCAAATTTTACTTTACTTGGGGCATGGGGAATTACAATTTAAACCAGATGAGAAGGTGTAGAATTTCTGCTTCTGTTATACATTAAAGATCAGTACAGCATCAAAGATTATCACTGTTTAATGGCTGCTCAGAGATCTTGATAGAGAAAAGCAATGACTGGGACACTGTTTTTATGAGTGTATCAGTTTTGCTGGAAAGGGAATATGGCACAGTTGTTATATGATTTCAGTCAGTGTAGAGAAACTTCTACAAATACCTTTTTAATACAGTGTGTAATCATTACAATTCACAAGGGAGTGTGTATTATACAAGGGAGAATGGTTTATCTTGCATATCAAACTTTTTTCTAATTAAAGTGGCTAAGCAATGGATAATAAAGCAATCTACACACCATTGTTTAAAAGCCAGCAAATACCATTTTTCTGAAGTGGAGTGGTAATTTTCCTTCTCAGCTACATAGTGGTGGTCATTGAGACAGTGGTCACTAGTATACACATACTGCATGCTAAAGGATGAAACTTTACCCACATACACGTATGTTAATGGTGATTCACTAAATACAAGTCAAGCCTTTCTTATCTTTCATCTGTACTCTGGGAACAATCCATTCAGTGTGGTCTGACAATGTGTTGAATAGTAATGAGCCACTAAGGAAAAAGTGTCTTTGTAAGATGCATATTGCCTCAATGAATGGTGGGTGTATCACTCAAATGTTTTTCCAGCAAAATATAAATATTGTTTAGTTCATAGTTGCTACTTATCTTATTTTTACCTCTACCTATTTTCCTTCTTTATGCATTTTCTTTGTTTTCACCTTTGTAGATGAACAAACCCTGTAATTTATTTTCCTGGTAAGAAACCAGGGGCCTTCTCTTAAATAAACGTAATGTCCTACTACTCTTGTGTGACTAGTAGTCACAAGTAACAAATTAGTAGTCCAAGTAACAAATGAGATGTCCCAAAATACAGTATCAGCTTTGAGAGACATGTAAGTTGCCTGAGTTTGCCACTTTTTATATGGGGGAAATGAAGCTAATATATTAAAATATCAAGAATATCAATCCCTCTTGATTAACAGGTTAGTGCTACGCACAAAGAAGGCAAGAGATAAAAACATTCCATGCTCTGAGTTGTGTTTAGAGCATAAAGAAACCCTGCATGCAGACCTGGGATCATGGAGGTTTTCTTGTACACAGTCTCTACTCTGTGTGGTGTTATTTAACTGGGGCCCTCTATTCCCTGTTGCCATTTCACCTTTCCTCCTCCCTTTGTATGGCATCTACCAGAAGGTAAGATGAGATGGGATAAAATATGCTTCAGTGGAAACAAGCTCAATAGATAGTCATATTGTATGGAATATTTTATCATCTTTAAACTTGGTTTCTTAGTTCCTTTTGTTACTATTTTGTTAACTGTGACAAAACTTCATACTGAAACTGCAATAACTGGTAAGGATAAGAAACTCAGTCCCAATGAACTTTGCTTCTTTTCTTTAACTTAATTTTGATTTAATTGATATGGAATAAAAGGAACATATTCTGTGGCATAGCACGATGGCAGAAGGTGATGCAACTTCATAAGAAACACTCTTTCTAGGAGTTTTTATGGCAAGTTCCTTAATCAGCTGCTTTCTCTTGCCCTGCTTAATAGTGGAAGAGATGAATACTGAAATGGCATCTTAAGTAAATTTTACAGGCATATGTCTGAGGCTTCCACTCTTCCACTTAGGAAAGCAGGCAGTTACTGGGGGGGGGGGGGGGGGGGGGGAATGAGGCCCCATGACCACACACATGCCATGTGTTGGGGAAAGTGACTTTATAACTACTGTCTTCTGTCAAGGCTGGGTGAGATAGATGTTTTAGCTGCATGTAGCCAGCAACAAATGTAGACACTCACTTTCTTGCTGTACCTGGGTGTGGTTGTTCTAGATGCCTTCTGCCGTATGGATATCAGATTTTTCAGTAAACAGACAGATTTATAGGGAAGAACAATGTGGGGAGTGCTCTGAGGCCTCAGGCAGCCATTTGGATTATGGGTAGGACATGAGAGGTTGGCAAATCTGCCCAAGCAGCCTCTTATGACATGGGTTACAGTCTTTGCCCCTCGCTGTTGTGCTGTATCTTCATCCTGCTCTGCTGTGATTCAGTAGCAAGGGGAAGAACTTGGGGCCAAAAGTAAGGCCTCAAGAAACTTTTTTCTTTTTTTTTTCTTTGGGGAGGGGGTGGGAGAAGGGAAGGTACACACTCAGCAGTTTCAGCAGTTTCCAAAGGCATTTCCCTGGAGTGTAGGAACTTTGAGTAGACAAAAACGTTTTGTGGCTTCTAGGATTTCTGTATTGTATGGTAGTTTATCACTGGCAATACAATCTTCTGTGCCAAGGGGAACTGTTTCACACTGGATGAATTAAAGCTTAGAGCAGTGGAGTTTAATTATGTATTGTCAACTACATTGAACATCTGATTCCTCTAAACTTGAAGAGTCAAGGAGCAACAGAGGATAGGCTGAGGTGTTTGAGATATTGTCTACAGCTGTGTGGGACAGGTGAGTTTTTCTTCTGTATGGTTCTGGAGCCCTGTGATCAAGGGTGGCACCAGTTAGGAACACAGTAATTGTTTCCAGACTTTGGGCATGGGACTAGGGGTGGAGGGAGCTTCTTTTGGGGCTTGCGCGTTTGCTGTTTCAGGGCTGCTTGTTGGGATGCAGATGTATGTCTGTTAAATGCTGATGGGGGGTGGTGGAGGGAGTATTTAAAAGAGCTGTCCTCAGTTGAAATACTTCAATGTGGTTGGGTGGTCTTCCAGCTTTATTCAGCTTTATGGTGTTTCTACAGCATATATCAGAGCTTCTGAGTACTACAGGGGCAGGATTTTTTTTTTTTTAATTTTTTTTTTTTTTTTTTTTATAGACTGCAGACTTTTCAGCACTTGTCTCAAAACCACCTCTCACTGGAGCCAGTCACAGGGAGGGAAACTATTTGGTGTTGTCACCTGGGCTAAATGGGTCTGCAGGGGAGTTAGGGAAAGTTCAGAGACCTTGGGGATGTTTCTAGCACTCAGGATCTACAGCTATATATATATATATATTATTTTTAAACACATGCTGAAGTGCTTGAAGGACCAAGATGTCCTTGAATGTCTTCCTTCATCAGACTCTGAGGAGTTCAGGTTTTACTTAGAATCAGAAAAATTCTCTTGAAGGATGTTTGGAGATGTTAGGGGATGTGTGTGATTCAGATTTGCCACTATCTTCTCCACCTCTTCCCCTATACTTCTTGCATAATGTAGGATGCCATGGCATGCTGGCTGATGCTAATATAAGGGCTTAATTTCCCTGGCACCTTCCTTCTTCATGAGCCCTTAATTCTAGGCTTGATGACAGCCACACAATGTCTGTAAGGACTCTGAGCGTGTAAATAATGTAGGGATGGCTGAGTAGATATCACTGCTCTAATTCTTCTTAGGTGGTGAGGATGTCTACAGAAAATTCTGCAGATGTGTACATGTGAAACAAAGGTTTAAAAGCAAAATAGTATAGAACAAAACTGTAGTGTTGACAAGACTATTCTGATATTATGTATTGACAAACATTAAAAAAAAAAAAGTCAATTACACTGTAAAGGATGCTGAAGCTTCTGCCTACTCACTCCTTTTATATTAGTCCTGGGTGTTTTTGTTCAATTTGTGGCAATCTGCAGAGCTAATATGCTTGTTCAGTGTTGGCATGGCAGGGGGAGGGAAAAGCAGGAGGAAATAAAGTAGCACAGTAAAAATCCACCACTAGCTAGCTTGTAACCTGTTTTAACAGGCTGGTATGTTTTAATGAATTTCCACATACATACATAAGATGAGTACAAATAAGGCCTGATATAAACATCTGTATTATGCCTCAGCTGCATTTATTGAATAAGGGAAAGACTTCCACAGTACTTATGAAATTCTAGGGGCATAAATTCTGTTGTTAATGTGTGTTAAACAGTATTTGATTGTTCTGCATGCATCTAAATGCTTGTTTTGGAAGGGATTGGATGGTACATTCTCTGGATCTGACTAAACTATTGTAATATATACATACTTAGATTTTACATAGCTATGAGGTTTAGTTTTTGTGGTGACTTCTGAAAGGAAAAAGTGGTTTGGCTTCTCAAGAAGCTTGACTGAAGGCAGGAGAGTGTAACAATGTCTCAGCAGCTGCTATTCCATTGCAAGTACTCTAACTATACACGTATGTCCTACAGCAGCTTAGTGGTTGGAAGGGACTGTCTGGAAGACTTCAATATTATTCTTTTCTTCCAGTTTCTCATCTGGACAGTGAAAGCATGACAGCAATGGCAGGGCTTCCCGCTACCAAAGTTGATGTCAGGGAGGTATTTTAAAGTAAGTTTAATGTTATTTCATGGTGAAGTGCTATGTTAGTTTGTCTTTCATTAAGAATCATCTACTCTCTGATCAGGGACTTGACATATCCTTGATTAAACACTTTTCCAGAAGGACAAAATCTTCTATTGTAGCACAGACAAAAATATCATGGGTAATAGCTGATTTTATAATCATTTTATGACCACAATGTTTCATCTCCAGAGGTAGGATCCTTCTATTTCCATAATTACTTTCTCTCTTGGATTTTTTTTAAAAATCATTAGTCTCTTAAGGCTTTGGATTTGACATACAGTCAACAAACTTCTTAAAGCATAATTGAACACAAGACATGGAGATACTTGATTAGTGAAATTGCACATGAAATATATGCAAGCCTTCAGATCTCTTTTTCTGGAACTAGTCTTTTCTCTAGTACAGCTCCCCCACATCTGGATTCTTGAGAGGAATTGTAATAGTATTCATAAGGATTCAGGGTGAGCTTGTTTATCTTCTCACTTCTAGCACACCATAATGCCTTCTGTTTTTTTTTTTTTTTTTTTTTTTTTCTTGGAATAGGGAGAGTCATAATATCTATGGCTTGGGTTGTCTAATATTTAAATATTAGACAATGTGTGTGATTTTTTTTTCAGGTGTTGCTTATTTAATTTTTAATTTTTCATGGATGTGGGTTTTGTGGGTGTGGGGTTTCTGGTTTTCTTGTAAACTTTGAACAAACACTTTGGTCATCCTAGAGAGCAGATTTATGAAAAATATCTGACTATGTTTTTATAGTTTTGGGGAAAACCTCAGTGTTGCTGTGACTTGTAAAGATTTAAAGTTGAGGAAGATTGTAATTTATTTGCCTAATGTGGCACTTCTGCTCAGTGCAGCTGCCATCTGAAGACCTCCTGCATTGTAGCACTCGTTGATGAAGAAATGTTCTTTTTTTTTTTTTTTTTTTTTAGCTATGAAGTTTGTCACTGAAACAAGTAGCAAGCAGAAAATATTTTTAGTCTTTCAGTGTCTTTGCTTGTATCTAAACATTGTAGTTGAGAGAAGCCATGTAACTTCCTTTGTAATGGAGAGGGAAATGGGATAAGATGAATGGGAGCTCTTAAGAGAAAAAAGGAGATGATAGAAGGTTGGGTACTAACAATGCTAATATGCACTTAGAGGGGAAAAAAGTGTGTACTGGTCTGATTAGATTTGATAGTGTTGCACTTAAAGGAGACGCTTTATGAGCAAACTTGATTTGGGCTACTCAGTTTCTGAGGACTTTGCTCAGGTTATTCTCTTAATGTGGATTTCTGTAGGTAACTTCCTTCAGATAATCTATTTGCAATCCTTTGACAATGCTTATGTTTCTATACCACTGTGTGCTATGAAGTACCATACTCCTACCTTAGTTTGTTGAACCTAAACAGGGCAGAAGTCAAGACAGCAATACAGTAGCTACACAGAGAACACTATTCCAGAGATAGCAGCTCAACACAGAAGTGGGCTCTTCAGTTTTTTTTTTTTTTTTTTTAATTATTATTATTATAATTATTATTATTATTATTGGATGGGGGAGGAGTTATTTGTCATAGCTGGAGTTTCTTGTAATGAGTCTCAAGTTCTACAGACCTGAATCCAGACTGGACAACTCTAAGCCACTTTTTCTTTTGCTAGCTGATGGACTATGTGTTTGTTTGTTTTCCAGTTCCTTTAAAAAAAAAAAAAAACTGCACATCCCAAAGAAAGAGGAAGATCTTGGTGAAACCTCAGCCTGGGAGGAAAAAGCTTTGGCATCGTGGGATGAAGGTGGTGAAAAGAGTTGTGCAGGCATAGGCATCAAGAGATGGCTCAGGTGTATGACAGTCCAAATGGAGCTCAGCAAGTGTGCTTACCTGTGCAACTGGGCCAAGGAGGAGGCCATCTCCCAGCAGCACCTCCACAGAGGTTGGTCCATGCTCAGCAACCCCAGGGGCTGGACCCTATGCATGTCCAGAGACAGACAGCCCAAGGAAGTATGATCCCAAATATGGAGCCCCAGCAAATGGATGAGGGGTGGGATGCCCCAGAGGTGACAGTGAAGGTGAGGCCTCAGAAGCTGAACCAGGGGAGGGAGGCCCCAGAGGTGACAGTGCAAGTGCGGCCTCAGAAGCTGAGCCCAAGGTGGGAGATGCCAGAGGTGACTGTGCAAGTGCAGTTACAGCAGAGGGTCCAAGGACCACCTCTCCCACAGGTAACTGTGCAGGTACAGCCACAGGTCCAGGGACAACGAATGGCTGGTGTCAAGGTCACTGTACAGATGCACTCAGGCTGTGAGCCAGAAGAAGTGACCTGTGTCCAGGATGAAGGTGAGGAAGTGCTAGCAAATGGAGAGCAGCTGACACTAAAACAAAACCAGGGAGATTCGATGGCAAGATCTGAAGGTGAGAGAGAACTGACTGAAGTGGAGCTGGCGCCACAGGGGGCTTGGAGTCAAAAGCAGGATCAAGAAGGAGAGGTGATGAAACTCCATCAGGAACAGAGCCAAAAAGGAGAAAGAGCAGAAGTGACGGAACTGCAGGAGATTCAGGTTGAAGACCAAGCAGACCTGGATACGATGGTGACTGAAGAGCAGCTGCAGGACCAGAGACAAAAGCAGGAGAAGTTAAAAGCAGACCTGTCACCACAACAGGAAGGTCAAAGAGACATAGAGATGAGGCAGGATCAAAGTGATGTCCACATCCAAGAAGGACCCAAGGGAATGGTTGAAGAGCAACAGCAAGACCTGGAGCAAGAAGTGCCTAAGAAACGGCCACGAGAAACTCCAAATTACTTTGTCTCTATACCAATCACAGATGATCAGGTATTTAAAGTAGTTCTATCTAAAACAAAGCCTTAAGAAGAAAAGGAAAAGATTAGTTGCCTTTGTTTCCAAACTTGTTAATAAACCTAGGATGATAAAATTTTGTTCCCCAAGTGAAGTGGTTAAATATTACTTCGAAGATTGCCAATGTTCTTTTCATGAGGTCTGATCAGATGTGTCCCTGCAGTAGTACCTTCTAGTCTATAATATTTTCCTTAAAGAAATCAATGGCTTTCACCACCTTGTGTTGTCCATTCCTGCATGCTTAAAATTATATGTAGTGCAGTAGAAACTAGAACTTGTTTATCTCCTTCTCCATTGAGGTTCACAATGGAGGATAAGAACTTTCTTTTCTCCTACAGAAGAGAGAAAGGGCTGTTGATCTATTATTTCCTTTTACCCACAAACTTATCCTGAGATTTTAGGTAGACAGTTAATTCCAGGAATCCACGTGGGGAGTCTGCATGCTCATTCTTCACCCAGGTATGCTATATTCTCTGACTTACATGAAAAAGCAACAGATTTTAAACTTCACACTGTTAAACAGCAGCAAATGGCAGAAACCCAGATAGAAATATTTTTCTCTAGAGGGTTTGTGAGTGTCCTAAAGCATTCCAGTTACCACAGAAGACATTTCTGAAATGCGTCAAACTAGCCTTGTAGGACTTGGATACTTCAGACACTGTTTCATGATCCATGGAAGTAAATTCCAAAGTTGATGTGAAAGCTGGAGACAGATTGCACACCTTGCTTTTTAACTAGTTATGTATGACTGGTTTGAAGCCTCTAACTTCTTCATAACTTCAGGTATGTTTTCTCTGTAATGTAAGGAAAAAGACATTGCCTCACCTTGAGCTACTTATTCCCATTCAGCTGGTACAAGTCTTGAAGCTCACATAATCTTCTGAAAGACAGTGTTTCATTCCTAAAGCATTACTGTTGGTATTTTACTGGGAATTCTTCTGTCATTCAGTCTCCCATAGAAAGCTGTGACTTGTTGATGGCAGTGTCACGTTATTTGTTTAGTGTACAAAAGCAGACAGCTCTCGTGCTCTGTACCAGCATCCACTGCACTCTTTGCAGCCCTGCCTGTGCTAAGCCTTCTTGACACCACACTGTGTGCACACAGGAAATGAAGAGAAGCTTTGGGGTGGAAATACAGGAAAGAGTCTATCCCACCTGGCAGAAGCAGGCAGAGGGAAATCTTGATTTGAATTATCAATTGTTGCACCCCAGCTAGCATGAGCAGAACTGAGATGTAGGATAATCAGTGTGAATTATTAATATTTATAACATATATGCACCTTGGGAACTCTTCCTATAAAACATTTTCACCAGATCCATGCAAGTTAACATTCAGATTTTTTTTACATATATCTCTTGGCTAACAGCTTCTCTTAGTTTATGGTTCTTTTTCCAGTGAACTAAACTGATATTATTTCTTGCAGCATATAAATTGATTGCTTTTTTCCTAGCTTAGGCTTCCATGCAGTATTTGGAACAACTGTATTTACAATACTGAAAGGCAATAATTAAGTAGGATGACTGTATCTGTTGTACATTTTTTTTTTTTTTTTTCAGTGTGGGAAGAAGCTGTAGTACAGTAGCTTGCTTTGGCAGGATTTTGAATTTTTGTTTTTACCTTAAGTAAGATTAGAAACCTTTACGTATGTGTTAGAGGAGGATGTCAAAGGTGCCTTCCTCTTGGTAGGCAATTATTTGCTCTGGCTTTGTCTTGAGTGAAATAATCGCTGAAGGTTATCTGGAGGATGGCCCTGTATAACTTTCAGTGATTCCTACATATGACTGGCTTTTGAGAGGTGAACAAAAGTGCAGAGCACATCAGGAAGATAAATGCCAGGAAAGGAAAATAACTGTGTAAGCTGGAAGACAATGCTGGCAGAGGAACAAATGGGTATGCAGTGGGCAAAGAATAAATCTAGGCTGGAAACTGGAAAATTTCCTGCTATCTGAGGAATGAGATAATGGAACAGCTTGTGGGGACATGAGTGCTTAACTTATTCTGCTATTTTAATGAGATTTGAGTGTCCTAATATGTGGCCTGTGACCACATCTTATACAACGCTATGAATATTCTTCCCTTTCTTCTACTGTTCTTCTCTCAGTTCTGCTCTTCCAGATCTCCCTGGTCTTGCACCAGCTGTGGTAATCTGGCAGCTCTGTCCCTGGCTGGCTGCTCTGCCCAATGTATTCCTGTTCCAGGTTTCTTTCAAGTACTCCTGTTCATGGTAGCAGTGATTGATGGCCTTGGGTAATTTCTGTATGGGGGAAAACATTGAAGGGTAAAGACACTGTTCCCTGTACATATGCCTGGTGTGTGTGTGGAGGCTGTATAAAACAAATGTATATGTGCATATGTAATATTTGTCAACAATTTCAGATGCTTTTTTTCTATAAAGAAAAGGGTTTTGACCCTACAAAAGGAACATATCACATCACATGCTTCACTGATGTCCTTGTAGTCCCCCTGTGGAAGGCATTAAAGATGTTTTAAGTTGTCTGGGCAGAACTAATTTCCCTTAAACAATTTGAGATCTGGAGGTGATAGGGCCTAGGGCTATCTCTATTTTCCTCCTTTTCAATGAGAATAGTAAAATCCTGTTGTAGTCCTGGTAGTTGCAGTAGTCCTTTTCCCTTTGTCTTGTAGGGCTTCAGGAAGCAAGGTGACAGCCTCAGTAATGGGTTGGAGTGGATTTAAGAGTTCTGTAGCCTCAAAATTTTGATACTCTATCAACAGTATTTCTTTCCTGTCCCACAGTTTAAAAAAAAAAAAAAAGGAAAAACACCTAAAACAGCACCCCCATTACAAACTGATCCACCAAAACACCTCTGAACACAGATGTAGGGATAGGTTAGACTGGGTTCATAAAAGAGGCAGGAAGCTCTGAAGGCAATTCTATGAAGCCTACTGTCTGACACAGGAAAAAATAAGGGGGGGGGGGGGAGAGAGAAAAAACATGAACAGTTCTGCAACAGTTAAGTATCTACATGAAGGAATTTGACTCAAGACTCAAACTTGGCTTCCTAGTTGTCTGAGCCTCAAATTGAGTCTGAAATGATCTTCTTTCAAGAGTGTTCTCAGAAAGAGCGGGGGATAGAGGAGTGTAAGGCTGTTTTGTGGACTTGGGTCAATACTCAACCTATTTTGTTGAAGCAAAGATTTTTAGGTTGTGTGATCAGAAAACTTGATGTCTTGATTACTGGGCTGTTTTCATGATCTAGGCGGATGTGCAGGCCATACTAGACTGCAAGAAGCAGGCCATAATAAATTATGCCTGTCGCGATAAGAAACACTTTAATTTCAGGGTCACTTCAATGATGATTTTAACATAGTGAAAAATGTGCTGTAAGCATCTAAATTAAAGGAGTTCACTGTTTCAGTCTTCAAATGGATTCTCTTAATTGTATCTATCTTTATCCTGACACTTACCAGGAACTTGTTATACTGATCTCTTCTGCCATCTAGGTTGTGGTACTATTAGCTGGACTGTACAATGACTGCTAAGGCTTTATGTAGAAAGATTGCAAAACAAAAATATATTGACCCAGCTGTTTCAACCAATGTAAGAATAAAGTAGAGCTCTAATGTGTGTAAGCATCTAGGCATTTAAGTCAACATTGGCTCACTGAAATAATCTGAAAATCTATAAACACCTTGGCTGTAACAATGGCTTCCACCAAATGCTGAGTCCCGGAGAGTCTGAATTTTTCTCCATCCTACCTTCTTCCTGTGACTTGTTTCTCAGCCTTAACAGATTGTTTTAAAATATTATTTTTCTTTGTAACCAGAAATTGGAGCTAATTGGGAAAAGGCACAGATAGATCCAGAAGAGCTAGAAATTGGCCATGCAGCTCTAGAAAATATCTACTTGGACAACGCCATGTTTACTGAGTTGATCTTTATTTGCTGTTAGTTTCCTTTTGGGAAGAGACATCAGTTTAATCTGTGATCAAACTTGTAATCAGAAAATGGCATAAGATTAATTATGGAAATGCTATTCAATTTCCACAGTCTATTAACAACTGACTACTGCATGAAGATCACATTAATATTTACAGTGTTGTGAGCTTTATTCAAACATGCTTAGGGTCAGATTCAGACCTAGTTTAAGATCTAGGGTGCTGACTCACATGAGAGCAATGAATTTAGCCTGTAGGCTTTGAAAGGGAAAGCAGATCAATTTTTATTTTTTTTTTTAGAAAAAAAAAAAAACTAATTTGAAATAGAAACATAGAAGTAATGTTTTATGATAGATTTTTTTTTTGGGGGGGGGAGGTTGTTGCTGTTTGATTCAAATTGGAAACTGCATTTTTTGTGTGAGATGCTGTAGCTTTCTGAATTTTTCCTGCAACACCTGGGCACCCCACAATGAAGCTTTATTTCTCTGTCTCCTGTTTACTGCATTGCAGATTTTGGACAGAATTGAAGATGTCCAAGAGCTTGTATTCACAAAAGAGCCTGACTTACTGAGAGCTTTTCTTCCTGTTCAAACTATGCACCTTACTATAATAGTGGCTCACCTGGCAACAGAAGAAGAAGTAAAAAAGTAAGAATTCTGCAAGATTTAAGTGCAGCTAACTTTACTGTAAAATTGAGAGCCTTATTTCTGTACCTTATTTCTGTGCTTTCAGTAGGGCTTACCCACAATTTTCCTCTTACTTTCTGTAAGGTATTGCAAGGTAAAGGTGGGAATCTGCTCAGAGTAGCCCTTTCTCCAGTGGCCTTAACACAAATTAGCAAGGGGAAGGCAAAATAGAATAAGGCCTCAGTGTTGTGCAGGTGCGACACAGAATCTACCTGGACATAAAGCAGAATGCCCTGTTGTAAGGAAGCTGTGGTGTGTTTCTTTTTTTTTCTTTTTTTTTCTTTTCAGACTTGTATGGGCAGAGATTTTTTTCCTGTATAGGTAGAGTTGGCTAAACAGGACTAAGATGCAAATGTATGTGACAGATTTGTATGTGTCTTATTATAATATGACCTGTGCTATTGTTCATTCAAGGCTGCTTTTTTTTTTTTTTTTTGGAGGGCCTGAGGGAAGAGGTAGGAGAACCTTTATATGGGCTGAAGAGCCTGTGTGTGAGAGTCACTATGTACAGTAATTGGGCAATAAAAATTCCTGTCAGTGCTGCTGACTGGGCAGGCTGTCATCCAAGAGGATAGGAAGCTAGTGGAGGGCAGCCGCGAAATTAAGAATCAATCATTTGGAGAGGTGAGTGGAGCTAAATAGTGTTAATGAACTTAAGAGTGGATGTGTGTCTGTAATAGAAAAAAATAATGGGCATACCTAATGAAAAGCAGATCTTACTTGCCAAAAGCTTTTCATCCTTTATCTTCTACATAACTGCAGAGCTCTACTGAATATGCTCCGGTTCGGTGGCTACTGCTCTGTGCTGTCATGTGAAAGACCACCTTAGTTCTTAAGCCAAGCACTTCTCACTTCTCAAGCTTATAGCACTGCTGAAACAGCATGCTTAGCCCCTTGCAGTGAGAGGAAGGCATCTTGAAGAATTTGTGCCATGAGATCTCTAGCAGCGATTAATGGTATTTGAGACATCATGGTATTAAATGAAGGGCTAAGTTATCCCTGCTTGTTATTAAGGTGGAAAAAGCAAGATCCTCTGCAGAAAACTCATCCCCTTTCCATCTTCAGTGCTGTCATCATCAAATCTTCATCTGCACAGTCCACAGGAGGTCAAGAAACGGCAGGCCCCATGTTATAATTAACAAACGACCAGTCTTCACTACTGTATTCAAGTTATAATGTTGACTTTTGTAGGCTAAAAAAGCCTTTGTATGCATGAAATACTTTCCTAAGAGTATAAGGGCATAGAATTTGTGCCGTGTAGATTATAGTGCTAGTTTTCTTTTTGGATAATGTAAAAACAAAGATTTTAATTTAAATAACGAAGCAAGGTAGTAAAAACTTTTTAGGTGTTATGCTAAAGAAAATGTAAATATAGCTACAGGAACCACAGCAACCCATGGACAGGTGTTCTTGTGCTCCTTAGTTGCACGGTGTTTTGTTATATGTGTAGGCATTATTAAAAGGCTTTTGTTCAGACTCTGGGCTTGAAGTCTGACAGAATCCCTTTTCCAGTGACACCAAGGTAAAGAGGTGTACTTGTAACACCTTAGTGGGTATTCAGTTACTGAAAGCAGTATTTGTTTTCAGAAGCCTATTAGTTATATATATTTTTTGAATCTTTAAACAAAATAGTTGAAGTACTATATCATTAAGTAACTTTTTGGTGATGCTTCTGTGCACAGCAAGGTGCACATCAAAACTCTGGGATCTAGGGCTCTCAGCAGAAGAAAGAGTTTAATTTGTTAACTGTCCTTGAACAACAAAATATAATGGAGACAAATGTTTTATGTACTTCAGCTGAGAGAATGGATTTACTTAGGTTTAAGAATAAAGCTAGTAAACCAGCTGAAAATTGCAATAAGGGTTTAAATTTCATGATGAATATAAGTTCAACTTTTATCCCTTCAACTGCTTAGCAACACTATATTCACGTAGCCATTTCTGGAATGTTAATGACATAAACATTCACTCTTCTAGAAAAATTCACTTCTAATGTATAAACTAAGATTGAGGTTAAAAGACAGTTTATTTTAAATGTCTGCACATCTGCTACTTGTTATGAAAGCATTAGCTGGAATATAGTGTGGTTGTTACACCTTGTATAGTGTTGCAGAATCACCAAAATCATTTTAATCTGATATTAAAAATGTAACATTATTTCCAGGTGTAATAGTAAAATAACATTCTTTCAGAGTTTATTTTATTTTTGAAGGGCTGTTCTGGCACTGAAGCAAAGCAAGGCTAAAGTTGAAGCCATTTTGCAAGGTGAAGACCTTATTATGACATTTCATGGGATTGGACAGTTTAACAATCAAGTGATATATGTGAAAATGTCAGAGGAAAACCAGAAGATGCTTAGCAGAATTGCAAGTAAGTTTCTAATCCAAATCTTTACTGCTTGTGGTAAACAAGTTTGCAGTCTGTCAGCTCTTCAACATACTGGCCTGAGCTGCTGTGCATGCCTATAATGTGCTGCCTTTTCTCTCACTGTCTTGTTTTTCTTAACTGTTAAATATGAAGCTGGTAACTGAGATCCTGCAGAGCTTGTGAGCTAGAATAATTTCTGTGCATGAATTTGGAATGGGTGAGATGCACAGGCATTTGACTTGTCAAGATCACACAGCAAGGCTACTCTAGCAGGCCCTGTAGTCCGGATCTTGCAGACCTGTGATTTACATAGTTTTTGAAAGAGACACCTCAGAACTGGTGCCCTATCCATTCTAATAAACTGGAAGCCTTGTAAGTGTTGGCTTCAGTTGAGTTTAAAAGTCCCTTCTGTAAATTAGAGCATGTGTGAAATTCCTATCCATTGGACAGGAGATGACAAATAATAGTGGTTGCATATAGCACCAGCAGATCAATTTTTACTTCCATTACAGATGGAACAGAAGTACAAGAATAGCTTCTATCCTCAGTTGTAACTTCCCAAAACTGTGGTGGGTTCATGAAAATGTTCCAGATGTGACCAGCTTACCTTCATCTGTGCACAATCTCTGAAGGGTTTGATGCTCTCCCTTTCCCTTCACTTCCTGTTCTGTATTTAGAAGCTGGTTTAGCCTGCAATGCAGAACCTAATCTGTGTCCTGGGCTTCAGCTTGCAACGGAGCAGAAATAATCAATATATGCTTTTTGCTTGCTATTTTCATACTAAACAAACAAACAAAAAACCAAATGTTTCTCAAAAAGGCATGCAATACAAAGACACTACATAATCTTCAAAGGATTTTTTTTTTTTTCAGAATAGTCTGTTTTCTTTTTGTAAAGGCTGCTTTGCCCTTCCTCCAGGTCTTAGCTTTGACTATTAGTCCTGCAATCTTCTCTTCTGTTTATTTTTCTCTTAATTAACTAGTGTTGCAACTAGACAAAAAATACCTCTCAATATGACCAGCTTCTTTGTGTTGCCTAGATAAAATTAGGCATTTCACTGTCTGTTACCTTTTGCTTGACTCTAGCCTTCATTTCCCTTATTGTTCCATTGATGTCGGAGATAATTTTGACTCAAAACAGCTGTGCTTTTGTTGAAAGTAGTGTGACATTATCCCTACTTATAAGGATTAGTGCCTCAAAAAATCTTCCCCATGCCCTAACAGTTTTTTCTAAAATCTGTTTAACACAAAATAATCTGGACTGAAAGATGACTAAGTACAAGACACATGATGCAGTTTCTTTTGAGATCAGTTTTCATACATGCCAGCCCACGAGGTATGTGCTTTGATACCATTGAAAAAAATGAACTGCTTAACTGTTTTGATGTCCCTCACCTTAACACTCTCATCTGTCACTTCTGAAAGATGCAGAAGTGAATACCTGCTCCTTTCCCTTGGTTATTGCTGTTTTCCCCCTACTCTGTTTTGCTTTATGGAGGATTTTATTCCCAGTGAATCATAGCATGATGAAGGTTGATCTTGCATGCTATTTTAGCATCTGCAGAAATGTTTAAATTTGGTTCTGCAGAATGTATGCTATGATGATCTTTTTACTTTATTGTTTTTTAGAGGGTATTGGGGCTGCATTAACTCTGAAAGCCATTACAACAGTGGGTGGTAGATTCCTTCTTGTTCTCTTCCTGGATCACCTGCCTCTTTGGGGTTCTACAAACCTGGCATCTACCTTTTGGTCTGAACCTCTTTCCTAATAAGCTGGAAGAGAATAATTTTGATTGCAAACCCCAGGAATATTCTGTCAGTACTTGCATTTATTTCATACAATATGATTGTTCACTGATTGCCTAAAATACTTCCTTGACTGTGAGACAAGCTGCCAGTATTCAAGCTGTTAACTCTGTCACCAATGGCTTCAGAGAAATGCAACTTATATTGTTCTCCTTTCTGCATAATTTCTGACCATTCCTAGAACTTAATGAGTCTGTGGATTATGCAAATATATCAAAATCTATCCTTTTTAATGACATCTGCGAAGGAATGCTTTTCCAGTTTTCTGCCTCCCCTCCCGTCAGCATAGAATCAATTGTTATGTAATGGATAGGATTTTTTTCCTCAAATTCTAATGAATATTTTTATTGCTCATGGAGTAGACGTGGATTTTTAAATATTGCTTTGTAAAGCAACTTTGTAAAGCAAATTATTTGACTGGCGAAGATCAAGCCACTCCTGCCAGCTGCCTCTGCCTCAATGTCCTTATTGATAACTTGTCAACAACAATTTGACAGTTCAGCCTGTTCTAATGAAGGTTTTGAACCTCTGAAGTGTGTCTGGGAAATTAAGTGCCATCCTGACATGGGCAGAACCTCAGCTACAAGCCTTGTTCCTCTGAACTTCTGGGTAGACCTGTGCGGTGTCAAGAGTTGGACTTGATGATCCTTAAGGGTCCCTTCCAACTCAGGATATTCTATGATTCTATGATTCTACTTCCTAGCCTTGACTTTCCTCCCATCATCAGCCCTCCTGGTGAAACTGCTAGTGGCAGTAAGACCTTCACTTAGCAATAACTGGTCACTGCTGTCTGGTAGGAGTGGTGCTGGGTGAACATGAGGAGACTGATTTATTGTTTTGATATGGTAAGCTCTGGCTGGCTTTTTTTTTTTTTTTTTGAGCACCCCTAGGATATCATTTGCCCAGGTAAGCGTGGGAGAACAGATCTCTACTAAAAGGAGATCAGACACGTTGCTGCTGCACATATTCTGGGGCTTGCTGTGCTTTGACCTAGTAGCGTGGGCACAAGAAGACTTTATTAGTGTTTCTTCGTGTTATCAATATTTTTTCCATGAAGTGCCAGAGGCACTTTAGGGGTGTTTTTATACATAACTATAATAGCCTATTATAATTTTCAGATGACCTAAAGTATCTGCCATGTCTATAGTGGACCTACAGTAAGACTATGACACTGCCCTGCAGAAGGGTAGCTGGAGGGCAGGTGGGTATTCTGTAGGACATCTGAAATGGCATCGGGAGCTTATTCAGGCAACTGGGGCATATTCTTCATATATTTTCCAGATGGAAAGCATAACGCAGTTGCCTTGGCAAAGTGACCAGGCAGTCACAGCTGCTGTTCCATCACAAATACGGAGATGAAACATTTTAATGTATTAATTAGCTAAACTACAAGCCAGAGTCTTGGCCTTGATACAAATGCTTATGACAAACTGGTAAACACAGTAGTTAAACTTCCTGATAGATGGTAACATAAAATGAAAGTAGGGTGACTTCAAACAAACAGCTTATCAAATATGTGATAGCTTTTCTTTAAACACACATTTCTACATCGAACTTGCTTCTCTGAGTGCCTGATAATTTAGAAGTAACAGATTAGTGTAAAGGAGTGGGGTCTGGCAAGAAATAACATATAAATGTTGCAGGTTCTTGGGGCAGGTGTTGATCTTCATATATATATATAATATAGTCTTCCATATAGATCCAAGTTACAAAGACCTCTGCCAGTAGGGAAAAAAATACCAGAGACATCTTAAATACTCCACCTTTTAGCAGCCAAGGATTTCAGTGTTATTTTGGAACTATTCTTCACTGTTGAAGTGTTTCTAGTTGTGCAACAGTTGTTTAAATTCCTGTATCCCCCAGATTTGTGGGGGTCTATCTGCTGCACGCTTCACCTTGCTATCCTTTTGGGACTCTGCATCCCCCATTTCAGGGTTCATGACAGCCAAGAATAGATCAACTTGATTTAATGTTTCTGGGCATTGCAGTCCTAAGCGGAAAGACCTTGAATATAAATTCTGGAGTTGCTCACAGTTACTTCATTCAAAGGAGAATAAAACCTTATTGCTTTAAAATTGTACTCAATGCTTTTAAACAATTACCACTGTAAATGCTTCCTATCTTATCTTCTGGAAAAGGAATATGTCTGTGCGACTTTTCCTTCTGAATTTCTTTGCAGATTTGCACTTTTTTGTGGATCTTTCCACTTCTTCATTTTTATTTTTATCTTTTGAAAGCATTTTGCCCCTCATTGCTTTTTGCAAAACTGTCCCACTGTGGCCACTGCTTCTTGCATTCTGCTCCTGTCAGGGCTGCCATGGGTACCCATTTTCCTGAACTTACCCTAGTGATAGCAGGCTTTTTGAATGCAGAGAATAGCACTGCAAACGTGAATTGGATCTATTTTCAGTTTTGCAACATAAGGCTGTATTGTCGTGCCCAATTTGGTTTTCACTAATTTTGTCTGTTTCCCCTGATGGTATGACAACTACTTATCTCATACTGTATTTTTACTGTCTTCAAGAAAATAATGGTGGGATTCTTGTCTAACCTTCTTGTAAACATGCTCCCCCATCTCCAGTTATTACTTTATCTCTTATTTTATCTTCTTACCAGAAGCTGTGGAAGAATGCTTTAATGAAATGAATCTCGACATTTCAGGGAGCAAAGATTTCAAACCCCATCTTACTTTTTTAAAGCTTTCCAAAGCACCAAGATTAAAAAGAAGGGTAAGTTTTAAATACTTTTTACTGGTATCAGTTCTAGATATTATCTTCCTTTTAATGATATTGTGGGGGTCTAGATGCTTCGCTGACTTTCATTTCAACTACAGGAAAAATATAACAAAGCTTCTATATCAACTGGCCAAAATGGTTACATTTCTTCATATTCAATTAGATGAGATAGGACCTCTTGTTCATATTGTGTATGGCTCTAATGGTAGAATACAGTGTCTTCCTTCTGCCATGGGCAGTTGAATCTGCATGAAAATACAGTGCCAAGCTGCTTCCATAGGGCAGGATGGCTTCAAGCAATATTTATCTGAGAACAAGATTAATGTCACTCTGGAAGCTAGGCTGGTGCTTTGATTTATGCTAGAAATGTGTGATGTGCTTTCCTAAGCTTTACCACAGCATTGTATGGTTTATCACATACAATTAAAGTAAAAAACAACTCTGATTAGATTGCTCATTTCCCAGTGGAATATTGTCCTGCTTGTTTCCAGGAATAGTTCTTGTATTTATGAGGTCAATATATTGCAAACCTGAAACACTAAAGAGGCATGCAAGAAAACAGAAAATGTTATAATAGCTGAGGAATATGACCTTGTATTTGTGCACTTCAGGTACTTCAAATTCACTTGATAGCTGCCTTCTGTATATGTGGTACAATCAAAGTTGGATAGTGCTAATAGTTCTGTGCTGGAGGTTTTTTCTTTTATACTGCCTACAGAGAATTTCATCAGTACAGGCATCAGCAATGTCTAATGCAACAAAGGTATAGTAGGAATGTAGGAATTACTGTTGATTTCTGTCTAGAGTATTCACAGTTCCTTCTACTATCAAACAAAGTTTTGGGCATCACTGAAAAGAGACTGATTGCATCCTCTTTACACTCTCCTTTTAGATATTTAATATACATTATCAAGATTTCCCTGAGCCTTCTGCAAGCTGAAGTCCCACCTCTCCTAGCCTTTCCTTGTAGGAGTGATGCTCCAGTTACTTCATCTTCATGGCCCTTCACCAGATTCTCTCTAGTAGCTCCATACAAGGGAGCCCAGAAATAGATGCATGCTCAGTTGTGACCTCACCAGTGCTGAGCAGTGGGGAAGGATCACCTTCCTTCACCTGCTGGCAATACTTTGCCTGAAGAAAACAAGACTAGTTATCCTTCTTTGTGACAAGGGCACACTGATTTATTTTCAACTTGTTGTTCACCTGGACCCATATGTCACTTTCTGCAAAGGTGCCTTCTAGGTGGGCAGCCCCCAGCATGTCTTGGTGCATGGGGCTGTTCCTCCCCAGGTGCAGGACTTGGCATTTCCCTTTGCTCAATTGCAGGAGGTTCCAGTCAGCTCATTTCTCCAGCCTGTCCAGGTCCCCCTGGATAGAAGTACTGGAGTATTAGCCACTCCTACCAGTTTTTTCATCAGCAAGCTTTCTGAGGTTGTGCCTTGGCCCATCAGCTAGATAATTAATAAATGTGTTCAATACTTGGTACAGTCCTATTTATCTTTGGGGTACTCTGCTCGTTACTGGTCTCCAACTAGAACTCGTCACCACTCCCTGGATCTAATTGTGCACACAGTTTTTAATCCACCTTGCTGTCTGCTCATCTAGCCCATACATCAACAGCTTTTCTGTGAAGTTCTTGCAGCAGTCAGTGTCAAAAGCGTTACTGAAGTCTAGGCAGACAATATTCTTTACTCTTTCCTCATCTCTAGAGTATTGCTCAGTCCTGTTTCCAGATTTGTATGCACCTTAACCCTGTTGCTCCTAAAATAGTATTCTACTCATCAGGACCATGAAACGTATGTGGAGTGGGCTTGCAAGTTAAGTTAGTTAGCACAGCATGTATGGGTGCTGTATGTCCACATACAGTCTCACCACAGTTAATAAAGCTCAGCCCTAGACACAGGATTTAACCTCAAAGATCAGACTGGGATATTAATATATACAAGTTTTGAGATCTGACATACCAAATTGAAAATATTAAGTACTTGCTTTGTCTTTTCCAAAGGCAAAATGTAATGGGTTAAAGAAGGAAAACTATACATCTGTAATAGCCCATTCTTAAAGACAGCAGAAAATAAACCCAAATTCCGAAATACTAGAAGATGACTAAGTATGAGAAAATATTGTTTCAGTTATTATGATGCCATCTACTGGCTGTAATTACTTTCTATATATCATAAATAACTGTTTTCCTTTAATATGGATGCAATTTAGGTACTTCATGCAACTTCAGTGCTTCCTATGTGAAGCTTGAGAAACACTTACTAACATTGCCTGCTTACATTTTACTTTTGAAGAACATTTTATTAAAAAGATAGATATGAGACACTGTTTATATTTGTGGGGAAAGAGGATTCATTCCTCTTTAAAACTTCTATATGTTCAAAGTTTGAGCTCAGGAAATTAGGTATGTTGGACTTTGTGTCTAGAGACCCCAAAAGCTGCTGAAAGAATGGTATATGCTGTTTATTGTTGAGGTTCAAAATGTGTAGCACACCTGTAGCATAAATATAAAATAAGGGCTCTTCAGATTTTTCTGACCTGTGTTTCCAGAGAGCCGAGAGGGAGCGGCTCACCTCATAAGAGTATCCACTTCAATGTGTACCTGATACTGAAGAGCCTTTTCCAGCACACAGACTGCTTTTGTCAGTGCAGGTTGTTAGTCTCCAGTAATGGGCACTGCCCATGCTTACCTATGCCAGGGCAAAGCTGTGTATTAAGTGCCACCACTTGAAAGGGGAAAATATTTGTTCTTGCTTTTATGCTGCTCAAAGTAGATTCACTTGGTGCAGGTCTGCAAATAGCTGCTATCCATCCTGAGTGTTGAGAGCAGCAATCCTACAAAAATCACTTGTATTAAAATATTCTGGGTTTTTAATGGAAAGGACAGTCCTAATCCTGCCCTCTTTGGGCTACAGTGTAACCAACAGCCTGGCTCTGGCTGCCACAAGAGTATCTCCAGGGGCACAGGAGAAGCAATTTGTGCAATTTGTTCAATTAAAATTTGAAGTGACTTGGCCATCAGGTCTGCTCTGAGGTGCAACAGTGTCTAAATGGCTTGAAGCTTTTGATTTTTGAAGCTTTTTACATGTGCTTCTGTTCAGGTGACACCAGTTATCTCTTGCAATTCCCCCATGGTGCATGCCTACTCACGCAGAGACCTGCCAAAAAGGCTGTTACAAGGAAGGAAGCTTGTAAAGAGATCTCTTGTTGTTTTTGAATGTACACTCCTGAGTATCTGGGGGCAAGGCTGAAAATAATTGAGATTTTTTTTTGAGGGAATGAGCTGCAAGAGGCTCCTCAGGGTCTTGTTAGTGTGCCCTCCTTAAATTAGGGGAAGGTGGAGACTGTTCCTCATTGCTTAATGATTCATCTCTCCTTCACCTCTGTGTTTGCCCCTCAGATGTGAGCTTTGTTACAGGCTAAATGCTTTGAGGTTTAAACCCTAGTTAAAACTTGCAGCCTGTTGTGGCTGGTGGAAACACATAGGGATTGTTTGAGCATCCCTGGTGATCTCTATACAGGGTAGTCAGTGCTGACACACTTCTTGTGGGGAAACACTGATTTGGAAATGATTTCCATCTTGACAGTCCTAAATTACAATGCTTTCTGATATGCCTTGATTATGGCAGTGGAAGTTACTTTTTTTTTTTTTTTTTTTTTTCTGAAAAGAACATGTAAGCAATTCAAAATGCATCTATAGGAGTAAACGCTTCAATTTATATACTCTGCTGTAGTGTTTGGCTGTTGAGATATTAGCAGTGTTCAGTAGTGATCTAACAGCTGCTGTGGCTTTCTCTTTTTTGTCTGGCTTGCTTTCACAATCAACTGAGTTAAATTTTTTTGAATACTTTGTTAATGTATGTCAGCTGTACAGCTTTGTCAGCTGTATTTCTAACCTGTCTCTAGCATGCAATTTAATTACCGTTGTGAAATGTGCACACCAAGGAGAAGAATGATTTTTCAGTCTGTAAAAGTAGCAGTGGGATGAGAAACTGAGTGAAGTAAACTTTAGGAGAATTTCTTTATTCCACTTAAAGGCAATTCAGGAAAGTAAGGAATAGTCTGAGTTAATGTCATGACTGCTAAATTGCTTGAAATATCTAAAATTATGTGAATGCATTTCAATAATAATAAGAGGATTAAATGGGTCTGTTATCTCTAGTTCTTTTGGTGTGTTTGTGGCTTGTTGAGGGAAGAAGGGTAAGTGAGGGATTCAGCAAAAAGACAAACTTAAAAATAATACTGTTAGTACTTTGTTATCAGTATTAAGTATTACCAAAAAAAAAAAAGTAGATATTGCTATCCTAATGGGGTTGGTGGGTATTTTTTCCTAAGTTTTCTTAAGAAAAATATTCATAAGATAGGAGTTGATATGTCATGTACCTTTTTGAAGTGTATGTAATTTGTGTGTACCTACATACTATAAATTGTTCTTTCAATAATTTAGGGCTTCAGGAAAATTTGTTCTGATCTGTACAAAGAATATGAAGACAGTTTTTTTGGCACAGAAGTTTTCAGTCAAATTGATCTCTGCGCCATGCGTAAGAAGAAACAGGAATCTGGCTACTACTATTGTGAGTGCTCAATTAACGTGGGATCCAGAGGTGCAGAAGAGAGCAAAGAGCAAGAAATGCTGGTGGAAGATAAGGGAGAAACAAGCAGTGCAGACCCTCCAAGTAGCATTGCAGGGACTGAAACAGGAGCAACTACTGCAAGCTTTTACCTTGCCTCAAATTCAGTAGCAGCTGATGACAAACCATCTGAAAATATTGCTGAGGTTTTAATTGCAAGTAAAGAGAAAGAAATCAATGAGGTGAATGGACAGCCTGAAGCTACAGACGAGACTTTTCTTGCAGCTGGAAAGATCTGCTCAGAGTCAGTGCCTGCTCTGCTGCCAGTAAGATTAGATGTGTTCCTGGGTGCAGAAGAGAATCAAGAAAAAGCAAAGATAACAGATGATAGACTGCAGAAAACTGAAGCAACAGAATGTGCACCTGATCTGCCAACAAGTTCAGGGTGAAACTGCTGTAGTCCTCAGTGAACTGAGCCCACCTTTGGTGATGGATGGAAGGCAGCATCACAGTGGTGCTTAGTTACACTGGGCTTGGATGGGGCTATGGATGGTGGATTAACTTTTAGTAGAAAGCGGTCTTTAAGAGACTAATAAAACAAAGCAGAAAAAATTCTGGTAGGAAGTGTTACTGAATAGTGCATCCAAATGGTAAAATGCCTAGTTCTAAAGATCCTAAACTGTGTGAGAGCCTACGTACTAGAAAGATAAATGTTTGGGCTTACAGGATTGGACAGAAGCTCTTCTTTGACACTAAAGTTGCTGTCAGACACTTCTGTTGCCCAAATACACACTTCTACCTTATTCCCATCTTTTTTTCCCTGCCTTGCCTCTTCCCCCAGTTCTGCTCCTTCCTATGCCTGCCTTCTTTCCCAAGAGCAGGATCCTACAGACCCCTGCTTGTCTGATCCCCACAGCTGCTCTGACTTAAGGCTCCAAGCCATTACTGTGACAACGACACAAGCAATCAATCATTTTGTGTCATAAGTTGTATGACTTTTGTTGTTAACATGCTTCTGTGAAATATGTGCTTCAGTTCAAACAGTAGCTACTTAATTATTTTGTCTGACTTATGGAAATAGCTGGATTTATCCCTCCAGAAATATTGTAATACAAAGTATTTTTCTTTAGCTAAACTGCTAAGTTATGGCAGCAGAGGAAGCGGATTCCATAATGAACCCTTTCTGTAAAATGCCTTAGGAAATGAGGCGCAGCAGCTTTTTTACTAAACTGAAATAATGTTGTAGTCCTGAATGTATGCATGAGTTAGTGAAGGACAGGACAAAACAGAACTGTATTCGCTTCTGGCAGGAGGAGATGAGGGGCTTTGTACTGCTGCTGGTGCTGAAGCCTCCTTGCTTTGCGTACTGTTCACTGACGCCAAGGAGATGGCTTGCGGCCCCCTGACAGAGGCTGCCCTACCTGCTGCACGGGAAATATTCTCTCTGCGGAGCCTCATGGCAGGACGAAGCCAGTAGATGGCACTACTGGAAAAACAGCTGCAGCTGGGATGAGAGGGAATGAGCTGCTTCGAGGCCCCTGCGGCTCACCCTAGGTTTGGGCAGCTACGAAGGGGGCGATGGGCACGGGTGAAGGCAGTAGGATGCCTGGGAAATGCTGCATATCCATAATTTGCTTTAGCTGATCATTGAAAAGAGGTATCTGGCCTTCTTAAAAACTCAATCTTTCCTCAGAAAATATATGTGTATCTGAGGGGAGAAAAGTGTCCTCAAGGAGTTTTTCCCAAAAGAAGCATTAAGCATATGGTGTTTGGCTTCCATACATGGTGCGTGGCTTTGGGCAGAGTATTTAGGATGCACTTTATTAAATTAACACCAGTTTGTTGTAAACCTGTCCAGCTTGCTACCGGCCTTATAAACCTGGATTTGTGCCCCTTTTGTGGGGAGCGGAGGGAGAGCCAAACCTACCAGGCTGCCCCTGAGTGGGAGGAAAGGGAAAGCTCTGCATTTAATGAACCTGCTTTGTGCTCTGCACCGAGGTTTGGGTCAGGCGCCTTGTGTTGTAGCGCTTGGCAGAGGATTTATTTTTTTGTCACTCCACAGAAGGTTGTGGACTTTCAAAAGCCTGTCCCCAAATGGTCTTCTAAATGCAAATTTGAGAGCAGTTATTCACAGCTGCTCTGGGGTCTTCAAAATACAGCTAAATTGCTCAATGCTAGAGGAAGGCTTCAAGGTTAATTTTGAAGAGTGATTAAAGTGAGGCTTCAGTACTGCATCTCTGTATCAGCACATTTTGGATGAATCGGTTTTCCAGAAAACTTTGCTTTAAATACACTGAGGAAACAGTGTTTCTTAATGATTTCCTAATTCAGAAGAGGATCAGTAGAGTCATTCATCTTACAAATTTAAGTGGATTCAATGGCCTAGGACCAAGTACACTTTACAATAAACTGCATTTGTTCTTATTGAAAATGTTAATTATCTTTTTATAGACAGATGGCACTGGAGTGTAGCAAATGTGTGGTGAACCTGTGCTCAGAAACATTTGGGTGTTTAATGCCTACAGGTTTCAATTTAAGTTTAATTCTGTTTTAGGATTATTGTGATGATTGCAGGGTAATTAATTTCACTTATCTTAGGAGTATAGTAGTCTTGTTTTGGTACATTAAATTAAAATAAATACTTAAGCTATGCCACTACAATTTATCTTGATAGCTTAAAATAGCACTTAAACCAAAATGTCTACAAAATATTCAGTTCTTTAGTCTTCAATGACAGCCAATTCAAAATGAGTTTCTATAATGTTGTTCAAGTCATAACATATTTTCAGCTTCGTGATGGAGAACAAGTCCTAAATTTCATTGGTACTCTGCTTTGGACATGGGGATCCATGTGTTTGTTACCTCATGATTTTAATTCAAATTGAAATACATTTGATTATTAGATATTTTTAGGGTATGGTATGTGGGAAACAGCTTCTAAAATGAAATAACTGCACTGAGAAAGCAGATGAATTGCCCTTTGACTTCTGTGGGGAAGCAACACTAAAATCTAGGTTCAGAAGTGAATTTGACTCATTCTTTATGATCTCCACATTTACTGTTCTTTTCATGATATTTTTTTTCCTTTATAGACTCTAACTTGCCTATTTTTCCACTTTAAGTAGTTTGTTTTACAAGCACCAGTAGTTTATGTAGAAGATAAATGCAATCTGTTAATTTGTTCTAATTGAGTTTAGCTTAATGTAACTTGAGTTATTGAAACAATGGTACAGCTTCAGGGTGGGAGAGAACTTGTATTAAATATTACCCACTGGCTGTGGTCTTTTTTGAAAGAACTTTTCATGTTGAACTAAACTACCGTGATAATTGTTTTCCAAATAAGTTGAAAGGAGGCGTTAACCACAGGTTCTCCTCATTTCTTGGCTGACTTTTTTTAATTGGGTATGTATTAGAACTAGTTGTTAAACTAGCTGTTCTAATAAACAGGATGCAAAAACTGGACAGTGTTCCATAAATACCTTATTTTAGGTGTTCTGCTACTGGGTACTGTTAGACACTCAGATGGGCACTTACCATCTGAACAGCTAGAGTAGTTTGGTTCTGGATGTTGCATTTTTGGGAGCAAAATGTGACTAAGCAAGAACCCTGTATCTGTGCTAAGTTAAAATAAATAAAATCTTAGCTATTCCAGCTGGCTTTTTCTTCACATAGTCCTGTACTTGCTATATAGAAAACAGCAGAAACACATCCTTCACCTACACGTCATGTCAGGAGGATGCCATGCTGTACTTTGTGAAGTCCTGTGATCTAGCTGTGGTACCCTAAATGCCTGATCCTGTGACTAGGAGCAGGTAGTTTCAAGAGAGGGGGTGAGAGAAGCAATCTGCCTTTCTCCTTTCCTGTGCTTCTTGGAGTTCATTTTAACGCATATATTCTGCTGTTATTAGTCAAAGCTTCTGCTTGGTAGTATGCTATACAATAACAGCCTTTTTTTTTTTTTTTTTTACTGGTGCCGGTAGAATGGAATAATGGAATAACCCCTCAATTTAGTGAGTGTGTGTAGATATACTTCTCAAATGTGTTCCTGATTATTTTTTGTCCTCATGAGACAGATTCTGAACTTAGCCTTGAAGCAATTTCTTCACCTGATCCATTCTTACATAGTTACAACTCAAGGGCTGCAGTTGCATAGCCAAGAATAGCTCACTTGCTGTACTTGAGTCTTGAGACAGATGAAGACTATTAAACTCTGGTAAATATTCTCTTTGTGGGAGTGGCTATTCAGGATTATAGCCAGGAAGGGACACATCTGCAGGCCTATAAATCCTAAGTGACTTAGTATAATTGTATTGTGCAGTTTCCTTCTCAAAATCACTCCCAGGCAGGCTCAAGTCCAAGCATTGTGTAGGCTTAACACCTCTGAAGCTGGCTTCGTACCATGGACTTCAGTCACTGACCTGTGCAACAGAAATACAGGACAAGTCTCATAAAGAGATTCTAAAAAGCCTATGGATTTAGATCAGAGCACGTTTTCTACAATTGCAGGAGGGAATCAAAATGCTTTCTGGAAAAAAATAAAAATAAAAACACAATACTAGGCATTAAATGCACATCTTATCTCCTGCCTTGTTGTACACCACCTCAATATTACTGATCAATAGCTGCAGGGCTTGAAGTGGCACTGTGCTGGTTTCAAATAGCTGCAAGTGAGAGCCTAACTGACCAGTATTCTTCTGCATATAAAGCAGTTAGCAGTGCTTGTGAAGGTGGCTCTTAAAATCAGCTCTTCTTAGCTCCTTTATACCCAGGAGATATATTTAAATCTACCTCCCTTCCTCCACTGTCCCTCTAGAAAAACAAAAGCACACCTCCTTGTACCATCATAGAGTCTCCAAAGTTGCTTTGTTACCCTGCTATTGGACCTTCCTTTAATGCTGCCTTTTTCTGCTGTTTATTTTCTATGCTGCTTCTGTTTTACTCTCCCTCCACAGCATTTATCTAGCCTGGTTTGGGTTCCTGCACTTGTGCCTCTTCCATGATGCTTCTTGACATTGCCAGCTTATATCCCTTTGTTCCTTGTTCTGGGTAGTGAATACTGCTGGTAAGAATAGCTCTGTTCTCTTTATCCCTAGGAGTCTTTCATGACAGCCTCTTGCTCTAGGGGAGGATACCACTCATCATCCCTTTGAGCTCATGGGGGCTCTGAGCTCACTTTGGCAACTGTTAGGCTGCTGCTTGTAAGCCCATTTTGCTCTAGTTTGTATAGCCCCTATTGTAGTGGGAGTACTGGGCTGTCACAAGATCTCAGAGCTTCTGTAATCCTACTCGGAGAATAATTGAGTGTACCCCTGCCTTACTGTGGTTGGGAAGGGGAGCCAGTGCAGAATGGGTGGAGGAGGAGGAAATGTTTCTGCCACATTCCCGTGCTTGAGGTTGTTGGGCTCTGTTACAGGGATGCTATACTTAGACTGCTGCTGCCAGCATCCCAGCTCCTTGCTGAAAGTTGGTCTCTGTGCTGCAGTCTGCAATGGCAGGTGATGCTCCAGCAGTCTCTGAAGGAGTAATACCCACTGGGGACAGACACAATGATGCAAGAGCCACGGTAGTGCAACGTCTAAAAGCAGTGACTTGGCACTAAGGATGTCGCTGCTGTGGTGATTGCTACTGCCTTACAGGAACCTGTGTGCCTGAGACAAGGTGGCAGTCTGCTAGACTCTTCTGGTGGAGAACTCCCCCTAGGGTGTCACTGCTTTCATGGCCTGTGGGTGGGCTCCTGGGCTATGCTTTCAGTTACTGCATTTTTATTTTTTGGGGGGTATCTTCTGGCAGGTTCAGTCTAACCTCCCTTTTTGAACATCTCTGATTACCATGCTTATGCCTTTAAATCACTGCTTTAAATCAGCTATTTCCTCATTACCTTCTCTGTCTGGGACACCTGTTTTACCCTGTGTGCATATGTTACTCCATGTGTTGCACCAGAATTTCAGTTTTTCATCTTTTGGATCGGTTCTCAGGGCTATGTAGAAGTAATGTATTTTAGTTGTGCATAAACATGATGATTTATATACTCTGTGTTGCTGCAGTATGCAGATTCACGCACCTGTAATGTAATTGCTTATGCTTTGTACTGTAAAAGAATTACTCATTTAAACAAAGGCTGATTAGGTTATAGCCCTTGCCAGAGGAGAAATACAGCTAAGTAATTCTAAGGCCTCTCCTCGACAGAACAAGACCTGCTACCACTTCTATGCTTTAATATGGTAAATGTACATTAACGGCTGTTTCAGAATCATGAAGACCAAGTACTGTCTATGTTCATCAACCACAGACTTTGTAAGAGAAGGCTGCATAGGGGATAGTGTGCCCATTTACTGTGTGTAATACAAATAATCCATCAGCACCTGGGGTAGGAAACAAAGCAAAAAGATTAAGCAATCCCATGTCAGGACACAGAGTACTTACCAGCATATTTTCAAAATGGGCATACTACTTACTGATACCACCAGGGCACTAGAAACTCCTGCTTACAAAGCCTTTTTCATCCCCAATATTGTTAGTTGTATTCCACTTTTGTGTTAAAGAAGAGATGTTTTAGGAGTATCTAAAAATAGTTAGGGGTAATCTTTATTTTCCCCTCAACGGATAAGCATTCCAGTTGCTCAGAGGAATCTGCAATTCTTTTTAAAATAATTTGAATAACTTATGCCTTAATTTCCTAATGTTGTGACATCTCAAATTTACTAAAGTACCTGGGGATTTCTGAACTCCACTGGGGTGGAAATGCCACCTCTATCTCAGTAAGAGACACAGTTGTAAAGTGGTATTGATGAGTATGGAAATCACTGTTGATTAAAATCAGATCCTTGTCTCCCATCCAACCCTTTCTCTAAGATGGAATTGAACAAAATACATGGTCAGGTTTGCTGAAAAACATAATTCTATCCTATTCATATGGTGGTAGAGTTACTTAAAGTACAAATGTACAAATAATCAATGAGATTATCTTGGTTTATTTTACAGTTGTAGATATTCTACTGTACATTTTTGATGCTTACCTACCACACCTTGCTGAATGAATACATTGCTCTTGAAATACCTGCTGCCCATGTGAGAATTGGCTCAACCTGCCAGTGAATTATCAGGCAGCATACAGTGTTTATTTGACCAGATGACCAAACCAATTTGCTTGTGAAATGAAAGATACAAGTGTAAAGTAATATTATGATAGCGTTTACTGTAATTACTTGAAATGTGTGAGCTTCCTTTGACTTCAGGCCCCTCAGCTTCACTAGCTTCATCAGGCGAACAGCTACGTGGGAACGATGTGTGTGCCAAGCTGTGGGAAAATTCCTGCTGCACTGGGGCCATCCAGGTTTTCCTAGAGAAGAATGATGTGTGGAAAGGGAGAAAGGATGTGCCTTCTTTTAGCTGTTCCACTAAATTCTCCCATTTGAGGGAAAGAAAGCCTTTTGAACTAGTGACAGCTAGAAGCTGCAGACCTGTCCATAGCTCACCATGTTCCCTTTTTCCTTTCACCCCATAGTATCAGTGCAGAGCTCACCTGTGTCAAGTGTGGACCAGCCAGAGGGCTACCAAGCCACAGCACTGCTGTGGCTCATGGATCCCAGACCTGTGCTGTGACATTCATTCAGGGTTGTATTCCTGTGCCAGAGGCAAGGCAGTAGGTCCTTGCAGAGACCATCGCTAAGAAGGTGTCCTCACAGTTCCTGCATGTTAGTTCTGAACATTTCCTTAAAACCTCATTAAGGTGATGATGGACCAAAACTAGTTCAAGTGCCTAAAAGAGGAAGCTTCCTTATACAGCTTGTTTGCATTACTCTCTGATGCGACAATGGGAGATGCAACCCTAGCTAGTGCCCTTGTTCTAGTGCTGCTGCTCCAGATGCTGTACAAGTTGCAAAGATGTACACAAGGATGTGACCTGTCCTGCTGCATTTTCAAGCACTGAGGTAGCTTGTAGCGTGGTTGGCAATGCTAGCAGGCAGATCTAAGTTTTCCAACCTCAAAGAGCTGCTAATATCATCACCTCTTCTTGTGTAACCACAGCAAACTAATAATCAGTTCTGGACTTGTTCCCCTTTCAAGTTACCCATTTAAAACAAAATGGCATCAGCTGTCCAGTATTGTCTGTCCTTAAATATTCTTCAGGGATGTTTTAGGACAATCTTATGCTTTTGTCATTTCCTATAATATTGCATGCAACAAATTTGAAAGATAATGAAATAGATTAATACTTCAGTGTCTTGAATGCAGAAAGAGGCTATGTTAAAGACAAGGGAGGATTCCCCTCTTTGAAGAAAGGCACTCAAAGGTTCTGTTCCTCAGCAGGCTACTTGCATGGTTTGGAAAAGTCACTCAGAAGCAGGTATTTGCATGCTGTCATCATTGCATACTGATGGCTACATTCTTCTTCCTTTAAAAAACATAAATTTAGTCTTTGCACGCTTTTTTTTTTTTTTTTTATGCCTGTGTTTCTGTGACTTGTTTTTAAAGAAGATAATCACTCTCTGTTCCCAAGACATCTTAGACAGAAATACATTAAGGACTGTGAGGTGATCTGATGCTACTTTAATGGGGACTCTATAAGCATTTTAAATAGGTCCTATTAGGCCCTGAGTCCAAATTGTGTTTCTTTAAAGTGCATTTCCAT
Organism: Heteronetta atricapilla; assembly: GCA_011075105.1. Classification (NCBI taxonomy): domain Eukaryota; kingdom Metazoa; phylum Chordata; class Aves; order Anseriformes; family Anatidae; genus Heteronetta; species Heteronetta atricapilla. The sequence goes on from CM021732.1 coordinate 107,071,020, forward strand.
TGTAAAGTCAGTGAAGTAAAAAACATACGCTACAGCCCTCAGAGAGAGACCTAAAGTACACTTCAGGATAGAGAGAGGCAATTTTAAGGTGTTGTGGAAGTACCACATTAGTTCATTGGATATTTATCCTGATGTAGCCACCTCTGGTGACTTTTATGTGCCATATCTCAGAAAGGTTAGTTTGCCAGGCAGTCTCTTGAGAGACCTTACAGAAGGCTTCTGTGCCGCTCTGAGGTGTTAAGCGAGCTACACTGCACACCCTGTGGCATGCCACCTCCATCTGCAAAGTCATTACCAGCTCTAATTCTTACCAGCACTTGTGCTCAAGCTGTGAAGTTCTGCTCCTTTGAAAATGGCTGATGTGGCTTGTATCAGCTTGGAAACTCTGCACAGGAGAAAAAAAAAAAAAAAAAAAAAAAAAAAAAGAAAGCTGTGTGGCTTAGCCTCGCTTTGCTCCCAGACAGGCCAGGGAGGATGTGTCAGCACCGTGCCAAATCTCACTAAGGGTGATGAGCAAACAGCACTCCTAGGTTATGTGATGGCTGTCACTTCAAAGACTTGTAAGCTGAAGACTTGCCAGGGTGTAAAAAAAAAAAAAAAAAAAGGTATCCTGTATGTGCAATGAGTTTTGGCTATAGAATTAGGCCTATGAACTTTGCAGTTAGGCACAGAATGTGAAAATATAGCACATGCCACCATCATGCATATACTTATTGCAGCAAGTGATCAGCCTAGGTTCTTTTTTTTTTTTTTCTCTAGTATGTATTTTACTGATCTTTATGTGCCATTTAAATTCCCTATTATACCCATTAAAAATAATATATATATATAGTTAGCTATCTCAGTAACTAGTGTGATGTTACTTCCAATTGCTTGGCAGCAATTATACTCTGGCCTTGTATGTTGTTTTCTTCAAAGCTGGAATTCATTTAAGCCATTATAAAAACAATGTATTAGACAAAAATGCTAAATGATCACTTTTTTCTTGAAAATTTGATGTTAGCTGTAAAGCTTAGCTTGGAATAGATCGTTTCTCTAGAAGACCATCTCTCCCAGCTTCTACATTCTAGTCTGAGATTGTCACTTATGTATTCTTCTCTGTTATGGCAAGAAAGCAGTGGTGGGGAGGAGGAAGTAACTCACAAAATCTTAGACTGAATGTCCTCTATGTAGAGGAGGAGAACAGGAAAAAAAAAAAAAAAAAGGACTTTTGGGCTAAGATTTTAATAGTATGAGATTTTTATTCTGTATGAGATGAGTTTAAGTGCTGTTTTTTACAGTTCTGCTGCTCTCCAAAACTCGAATTACTTTGCCAAACTTTTTCCTTGGTAAGTTGAACATGAGGAATCATTGGCAGATTTTGACTTGTTAATTTAAATGGAGAGGGTGCTGGAGTGCCTGATTGCCAGTCTGCTAGAGGAAAGCACTGAGTTGACGTTTGCATCTCTTTTGATACCTTCTTTCCTGGAACTACTTTACCAAACAAGCTTTCCATCTAATTGTGAAATAATTGAAAAAATACTGAGAAAAATACTTTAGAAGTAAGTATGGTGGCTCCCACATATCACAGTCTATAATTAAAATGTAAATAAAAGACCAGTAGACAAATAGAGCCCATGCTCCTGCAGTGTCTGATCCTGTCAGCTCGTTTCTGGTAACCTAGAAACTTCAGTGCTATTTCACCTGATCATTTCTGACTCTGTTGGGCTTCCAGGGCCTGCCTCTACCTCTGCTCTTACCGTGGGAGCTAAATGGTAGGAGACATTTTCTCATGCACTTAGATATTTCTGCTTTGGCAATTTAAAAACTGGTAAACAGGCTAGTGTCTGAACTAAAATAGATAACAGCATACCCTTCCGTGGCAGATTTTTTCCTGTGGCTGAGACCCTATTTATCCTCTCAGATTGTGCCTGCACATGCTGTGCTTCTGTTTGCTGTTTGCAGGCCCAAACTGAATTCTTGACTCATCCTTGGTAGAGAAAAATAATAATTAAGCAGACTAGAAAGAGCATTCCATTACTGCTTGTGACAGTCTTGGAGAAGAGAGAAAGAAGGTATATTTTTTATTTTATTCTGAGGGAAGTTTGATGCACTTTCTCTAGAAGAAGAAAAAAAGGCACAACCTAAATACTTTAAGATTTTAATTGTCAGCTTCCACCGAGAGCTTGTATTTTTTGTACCACTTGTGTACCAAAGTCTGATTTTTGGCTTGGTCATGGCCAGAGATTGGGTGTTACTTTCTTTCTCCATCTTTTCATATAGAAAGAGAAATTTGAGAGACTGAAACATGTTAATGATGCAAAGCATTAATTGGCGATCTACTTACATGATAAGCAATTTTCATTTCTCACTGTAAATAGTCCTTTTTTATTGCATCCACTTGAATATATTCTTGTTTAGAAAGAAAAACTGCTACATTTTATCAAAGAGTATTCATCACATTGGAATCCAATAATTTTTATCAGTTATTGTGTCATCTCCATTACTTTTAATAAAGCTTATTGTTTAATTGAAGTCATGTTCTGTGTACATTTTGAAACTGCTTTGGCTGTCATGGAACTACTCTATCACAGCCTGCAGACTTACAACTAGGTTAATAGTTATCTAATTAGATGTTTGTACATGCACTATTACTCACTGTTGGACAGCACATTTTCTTGAAAAGGCTGTTAAAAATGTATCTAAGTAATACAGTGCAATAAATCTGGGCTATTGTCTTTCATAGTAGAACAACTGATATGGCAACGGTTGGATAAAAGGGCTAGAGTTTACAAATACAGTTCCTAATAGACTTAAACGTATCAAAACTTGCATTAAACACCTTTTATGAATCTCAGATGCTTCCTAAATGCATCTGTATTTCCTGAACGCATTCCACCCAAGACAAACATTTGCTTTCCCTTTTATGTGTGCTTGATAACCACTGTGTCATCCCCTCACAATACAAAATTCAAACTCCTTTCCTCTGATTTAGGAAACAGAAACCATTTCACCACTTGGCCAAAAGCATGAGCCACTTGTTTTTGGGGGGTGGGGTGGATGTTGTCTCCCCCTCATTCCTCTCTCTTGCTACTCCTGAACTTTTTGCCACCTGCTGAGGTCTGTCAGCTGAGCTGCTTCTGGAAGCGTTCAGCAGATCAGCTGAGTCAAGTGAGCCAGGTTAAGACAAGGATTTAAAATATTTTGTTAGACAGTGAAAACTGAGACAGAACTAGGTTACAATATGATCATGTGAGCAGCTTCTCTAGAATCTTGAGGATTTTGTAATAAACAGTAGCACAACTGAAGTACATTGAGGGCATTGGCCTATGTCTTCAGACTTGTCCAAGGGTCTATACTCATAATGCACAGATGTAGCCTTGTACCTAGTGATGGGAATACTCTGAGAGTTCAGGCAGAAATTACCTTTTCCTCTGGAAATTTCATATAAGCATCATAGTACTTCTTCTATGCTAAAGGAAACATCTCTGTACCAAAAGCTATTTATTGTTTTTTTTTCCATAATAAAAATTTATGCCTGGGTATTCCTGCTTAACAATTCCATCTTAAAAATATTTTGTACACGTGAGCACCTCTCTGAAACACATAGGCAAGTAGATACCGGTAAGCAGAAGCAACGTCTCAGCTCTTGACAAGAAGTATAGAGGAAGTGCTTGGTGGCAGGAAAAAGAAGGTTAAAAGGAAGAGACTACATTGGAGGAAAATGCATAAGCAAGAGTAAAAAGAGCAAATGATAGCCAAAAGGCAGTCTGGCAGTCCTGAGAAGCAGTCAGGGTCAACTGGGAAAGGATCAAGAAGAGGTTAATGCACAAAACTGAGCACTCATGTCTCCTGCTGGTGTCATCAGGAAACGTTCAGTTCCTGACCAGTCTCTGTTTCTCTCCTAAGCTGATGGTACTGTGAGCAGTCACAAGTCATACACAAGGGCTGAAATTCTCACCCATTTTCCAATATCGATGCCTTAAGCTAACTCACCCATCTTGAATTTTAAACAAAGTTTTCTGATTTCAAATCCACCACTGCATATGCTGTTCAACAAACACATTTGATTAATACATTCATAAAACTAAGGAGAGATTTTTTTATTCCTTGCAGAGAGGCTTTATCTGCTTATTAATGCCTATGTTACAAATCACTTCTAGCTGCTGTTCTAAAAATCCAGTTTGACTGATGAAAGTTCATGTTTCAAATCTCTTTTTTTCTTGGCAACACAGGAAAAAGCCAAAAATGTACTTATTAAAAACAAAGTTTGTTGTAATTCTGTTATTCAGAAAGCTTTGCAGAAAACTAATCAGCAGAAGAATTACTGGACTGCTTTATTTTAAATTAGTCTAAGGAGTACCCAGAGGCTTTTTAAAGTTGTGGGTTTTTTCAGCGCACACTGTAATTCAGATAATTGAAGAAATATTTACTGAGAATACATATATACATATAATACCTTTGTCTGCCCTTCAAAATAAAAATTCCTCCTTTCAAGAGGACCTCGTCCTCCAGGAAGCAGCCTCCACGATTAGCCTCTTTCCCTGCACCTCTTACGAAGTTTTGATGTGGAAAATAACAGTGTGACTTCATCTGTGTAAATAACGCTGCCATCAGCATCTCTGTCAGCACCAGGTAACACTGCTCGGATACATCTCATAAATCTTGCTGGTAATCACAGGAGAAGCACTGAGCAGAAGCGCAGGTCTGTTGCTGATTTGGAACTGAAATGAAAGAACTGTGTGAACATCGGTTCCAGCTGAGCTGCCTTCTCACAGGGAAGGCCAACCACTTCATGTGGGGCCTCATCAATCCCCTTCCAGTCCCTGCAGTTTTAAAACATATTTTTTGCCAGCTGTGTGCTAGCAGTTTGATAGCAAAAAATGTCGTACTGATGTTCGTGTTGTCATTTTACTGGTTGCCACCGACAGGAGAAAAGATATTGCCATCTGGATGTCTCCGTTGCTCAAGACAACAAGCACTTTCTGCTTCCCCACTTCCAGAATTCTGACATGACAAATCATTTATTATTATTATTATTATTTATATTAGCCTTATTTAATAAGGAATTTTGCTGGCTTACTCTTTGCATTGTATTTTGTGACAGTTATATTCAGTTTTGCAATGTACTGTAATATAAGTATTTAAATATACAACTAAACATTTTAAAACATGAAACCATAACAAAAAAATTAATTGCAACAGAAAAACTATCTCCTGCCTATACATTGTATTTGTTTAATGTCAGTTTCTCTTATTGTACCGATGAAATGCCACATTCGTACTTAGAATCTGAAATATTGACAAAATCTTCTGATTGCTAAAGCTAGCTGCTATGGCAAAATAAAAGAATGCCTCTCGTGTTGCAGGTATGAAAATGAATCAACTCGTCAATTTACTAAAAATCTGCCCACAGACAATATTGCATAGCCCAGCCTTAAGGAAACTTGCTTTTCTCACTCATGAAGAAGCTGTCACTGCATCGAAGTCAGTGAGAAACATCCATGACTTCAATAGGGAGAACAGCTAAGAGATTTTCAGAACCTTCATTTAAAATTAAGCTTATGCACATGCATTCATAAATTGGAAACCCTTAACAGCAGGAAGGTTTAAAGCAACAGTTGTAAGTGAAAAATCCAGAAAGAACATGCTGCAGTTTAAGATGAATGCATTACTCACAACAAATATAATTTTGATCAGTCATACGTGTTTGTTTTTTTTTTTTCCTTAGCATGCCTAAATCTCAGATTTCTTCCACTGTCACAAAGCACTCTTAGAAATGCAGACAGAATCTGCTGACTGAATTAAAGGGCAGTTTCTCAGAGTCAGAACCAATATTTGTTTTGAAACTACTCCGAAATTATTATCCACTTAAAAGAATAAACAAACTTTAGCCTTGTAGCATCTCTATAATTATTCACGGTATAAAAAACAGAGGTTTCTGGTTTCTGTATGTACTTACCAAAATAAAGGATTGTCTCTCAGTTTTGTTTGTAAATGTTTTATTAAAAAAAGCTTTTAATGCTATTAGTCAATACATGTGTAATAATACTTAATAAAGTATCACGTCGTAGTAGGTATTTTAGATTCAGGAATGTAATGGTTTTAACTAAATTATCAGAGCTCTGTTCTGCTCCAGTCTCTTCTAAAATGTCATTTTTCCAGAATTTAAACAAACTCATTCTTTGTCAAGGTACGTCATCCTTAAGGCCTTGCAAACTTTTTAGAGTGATTGAACCAAAACAAAGAGAGAGCTCGGCTTTCTTGATCTGAAGACCACGTTGCTCTTGAGCTTAAAAAGGTGCCTGCGGTTTTCAAGCAGTTAGTGGCAAATCAGCAAGAAAGAAATCAGAGGAGAAGAAGGGGCACTTGGAAATCAAGACAAGTAAAGTGCAGTTACACTGTCCGAAATTGTATTAATCTGATCCAAAGAACTTATTGGACTGTGGATATTTAATACAATTTGGCTTGCATGGAACATACAATCACAATCGGACAGAAGGATTTTCTTTTTCTTCCTGAAGTCATCTACAGGATTTATTGAATTCAAATTTCAAGGGTGGCATACTGCAGCTCTTTGGATATTGATTGGTTTCTTAAGTCCACAAAAACATCGGGAGAAGTGGGGAAAGGTGTGGAGGGTTGCAAGGTGTTCTCGTGCCTTCTCTGTTTCATTTAGATGCCAGTACTCTCCAGTTCCCCATCCTCCAGCCCTAATGCAGCATGCGACCTAGAAATCATAAAGAGTTTCTCTTTATTTGTGTACTGTCTTTGCATTTGCTGAGATTGCTCCCCCGCTTCTTCTCTGCTGGTAGCCTTGAGGGAGTCTGTCTTCTCAACCGGTTCCTCCTCACAGTCCTGGATTTTACTGGCTGGGATGTTGGCAACTGACTCCAAGGAGGTGCCAGCCTCCTCCAGGTGGCTGTAGCCCTTATTGCTGCTGGAAGGATCAGACTGGGAGCTCTGAGAGTCCGTCCTGGGGATGGCAGGGGGAGTGAAGGGGGGTGAACCCCCCAGATCCAGAGATTTGGAGTAGCTAGGATTTGGAGTAGCCTTTGCCAAGAGGCTGGAGTCTGGGCCCCCACTGACAGCTGGAGACCGAGGTGGCTCGGGGGAAAGGGGACACCTAGCATCAGGCAAGCAGCTGGTGCTCTGCCGCCTCAGAACCAGCTTGTGCCTCCTTGTCCCGTAGCCTCCCTCGACATGGCTGCTGCTAAGGTCAGTCAGGCTCAGTTCAAACTCCCCCCGTGGGATCTCCCGGGCTCCCCGCTCACCAGGAGGCCTCCGCCAGCCACCCCCTCCACCACTCTGCGCCAAGGGCAGAAGGGTGAAAGCACTCAGTGAAGAGCCAACGATGGAGCTGGCCGTGCTGCGCTGGCCCCAGCTCTCCGGTGGGCTGCAGGGTGGGCTGGTGAAGGTGCGGCCAGTAAGGGTAGCACGCTCCCGGTAGATGCTGTAAACGGCCTCGGCCAGGCTGGGAGGCTGTGGTGGGGTGCAGAAAGAGGAACGCCGTGGCGAGGATGCCAGGTCAGGTGGAGAAAGGGAAGCACCCAGCCCTGGCGGCCAGGAGCTCTTGGCCAGCATGGCTGTGGCACCCAGGCCTTCACCACCAGGCTTTAGCTCCAGGCCCCGGGACTGCACGTAATTGACAAAGCCATTGAGAGGGGCTGAGGCTGGGGTGCCTCCATCCTTTGCTCGCAGGCTGTGGGCGTCGATAACAGTGGAGTAGAGGTCACGCAAGTTGATGATCTTGGTCTTCTTGTCGCGGTTCTCGTGCAATACCGCATTGGCACAGATGAAGAGGAAGATGCCAATACCCATGATGAGGGGGCCCAGCACCTTCAGCTTGTCTGAATGCAGGTAGCTTGAGAAAAGACGGAAAAGGAAACCCACAGAGGCCTGGGGGGATGAGGAAGTGGGACGGGACTGCGGGAACCCCCGGGTGGCAATAGTGGTGGAAGAGTTGGCTCTGGGGGGTGACTCCGGACGGATGTCTGCTTGTGCCCCTTCCTGGCTGCGGGAGCGGTTCCTGGGGGTGCCACCCTGTGGTGCCAGGTGTCTGCCCCCACTGACAACACCTTCTCTGTATACCTGGCTGGGCTTGGGCCAGTAGCCCACCACCGCCAAGGCAATGCCCACTAGCAGTACCAGGATGCCACAGAGGGCGATGAGCCCCGAGAGGGAGCAGAGCTTGAGCTTGCCTTTCACCACCACCACATCGTTCTTGCGTTTCTTCTTGGTCTTACGTTTGCGTTTGGGGGCTTGGCTTTGGGGTCGCAAGGGGTCCTGCTTCCTAGCTGAGATCCTCAGGAGGCCTCCAGTGGCGATCATGGCTGGCTACCCAGAGCACTGCCCCCTATAGCCGCTCCAGCTCCTGCAGTAAAAAAAGAGAAAAGGGTGAGGACCAAGGACAGACCTACAGCACAACCGCTGACACTGTTTCCTGTTTATCCTTCAACCTCCTGATAATTAAAACCCTCAACAAATGGGACAGGGGATGGCACCAACAGGCTGATCTCCCTCGTCCATACAGCTCCTGTGTGTGAGAAAGAGACTGGCAGACCTATGAGACAGACAATTAGGAAACTCTAGGAAAGGAAGCAGCCATGTGCCCCACCAGACCCTTGGCAAACAGCTAATTAATTTATTTATACTTCAGGTAAACAATAGATGGGGTGGTACCTGCAGGTGTAAACAAAAAGTGATCCTGCTGCTCTCAGAAGGAGCTTGCAAAGCATCAGGATTCAGAGGCAGCTAACAGCTTCCCTTCCCTCGAGCCCCATTCCCACGGGGTCAGGTTATGCTACATGGCGACTGTGGTTAGTGATGTCATGCAGGAACTGGATTTGAGGGGAGGAGGGAAATAAAAGCAGGAAGGCAATATATTTGATCTACGGATACCACTTATTTTATTACACTACTTGCACGTTGCTGTGGGGAAAGGGGAGGGTTAAACATATTGCTTGCCTTTCCTAAATAAGTGGCAAAGAAATTACTGTGAAATGCACAAGGGAAACATTTGAATACCAGAAAGCGGTGCCCTGCCGAACTTTCTTCCTATCCATTTCCTTTGCATTCGATCTGCAACGTTACAGAGATCCATCTCCGCCTGTGTTTGGGGAGCATCAGCTGGATGGCCGCTTGGTTTGGGAACATGTGCGATGCTCAAGGTGAGTGTTATGTAACCCCGGCCAGTTCCCCCCCGCTTCCAGAAAGGGGAGATGGGGGCTGGCAGGTACGAGATAGCATGTCACGTCTTATTAAAGGAGGAATGAACCCCTGTGAATCACCTGGGGGAAACAGCAAGGATTGCCTGTAGAAACTGGCAGGGGACTAAACAGCTAGCATTTATGGCTTTCATTTCCCTGGACCAACAGGAGTCGTCAGCATGTCCCAGTAATCTGAGCTACAAAATGCACCATGTAGAAACAATTCCTGAGCTGTTGCATTTTTTTTTTTCCAGAGAATCCTCCTTCATGCTACCGAGAAGGTTCCCATCCCCCCTTTCTCTTTTTAGCTGATTTTTTTTTTTTTTTAGGGAGCAAAAGATAACAGCACCAAATATAATCTGGTTTATAAACTTCTATTCATTGCATTGAGAGATGATTAAGTAAGCACCTAAAAAAAAAATCGTGTCCCTCTTCAGCTTTTAAATCTCGTTTCTATTCTATTCTATTCCCAGATTTGCCACGTATGCAATAATGCTGTGTCCCATTTACTCCGTTTGTATTTTCCCTGGGAAAGAAGGGTGTTGTCAGTGAGGACATTGTTAAATTACTCTCTGAGGTATTGCATACTCAAAACGAAGAGCAGAGACTTGCCTTCTCGTTCCTATCACTGAACTATTTACTTAAAAAAAGAAAAAAAGGAAGAAAAAAAAAAAAGCATTATGTGTTGGTGAGAAGTGTGATGACTGGGGCATGATTTGCTTTAATTGCCGGTTCGTTGGTCCCATCCTTCCTAGTGCCCCACTAGAGAGGAGCCTGTCTCCTCTACGACGAGGAAACGAGATGGCAATCTTTTCGCAGCTGCCTTTGCAAATCGGCAGCGCTCGGCACTTAGTTTTTCCGATTGACAGAAAGAGTGGAGAGCATCCTACGACCCCCTGCCATTACCAGCGATCGTTAACACAGCAGAATAACCCAGGGCTCGGGGAGTCAGACACCCCGGGGCTAACAGACCGCATCGGTACGAACCGGCCGCGAGCTCCGGGCACCGGCAAAGTGCTGCCGGCTCCTCACACGAGTCCCCGAGGACCGCTTGGTGCTTGGGCTGGGCGCTGCAGGGCTACCCGGCAGCAACCAGAGACAGTTTTAACGCCGAGCGAGGCGCTGCTTTGGCCAGGGACAGCTTTAACTCCGGCCGAGGGGAAGAAAGGGGCAGAAAGTGGAGGCTCTGAGGCGTTAAAGGGCTCCTGCTCCGAGCCCGCGGGGCCGCCACCTGTGCCCGGGGGTCCCCCGCGGACCCCACCGCGGCGCAAAATGGCAGCGGCGCCGCCGCAGGGGGGACGCGCTCACTTACCGAGGAAGACCGGCGAGGAGTCCGCGGCCAGGCGGCCACCGCGGGGAAGAAACTTTCCGGCCCGAGCGGGCATCCCCGCGCGGCGCCCGCCCTGCCGCCGCCGCCGCCTCGCCGCCCCTCACGGCCCCGGGCGGGCGGGCGGCGGGGCCG
>CM021732.1:107082069-107143265 GCA_011075105.1 Heteronetta atricapilla
GGCGGCGGGGCCGAGGGGGAGCCCGGCTCTCGGCCCAGCCCCGCCGCCGCCGCCGCCGTCGCTGCCGCCGCCGGCCGCCTCAGGGAGCTCGGCGGGAGCGCTGCCCCCTCGCCATGCCGCATCCTTCCCGCCGCGGGGCCGGCCCGGCCGAGCCGCCGCCTCCTGCGCCGCCGTGGGGCTGCCGGCCGGCCTCGGGGCCGTTGCTAGGAGACGGAGCCGTGACACAGGGAAATGGCCGCAGGACGGCCGCCGCCGCCGCCGCCCCCCCACCTGCGCACCTGCGCCCGCCCGCCGCGGCCCTGCCCTCGCACGCCCCGCCCCTAACGGGCACGCCCCGCCCCTAACGGAGACGCCACGCCCCCAACGGCCCCGCTCCGCCCCTAACGGCCCCGCCCCGCGTCGCCCCACCCGCCATGTCGTGCGTGCCCAGGCGAGGCGAGCCCGTCAGATTAGATCAGCTCAGAGCCCGCCCGACCGCGCCCGGCGCTGTTCCTACCCGAGGGAGCTCGCCTGTGCTCCTGGGGGTGCTGGGGGGACGCAGCGCCTTCCCCTCCTGCCCTTCAGCCGCTCCTCGCTCTTGGTGAGGGGAATGGGGGCACTCCCATGCGCTGGCATAGCTCTGAGGGCTGGGTTTCCAGCCCTGCGGGTGTGTTTTTACCAGTCCAACAAGCAGCTGGCCAGAAGGAGGTGCAGTGTTTTGTGCCCTCCTTTCCTCCCTGGACCATCTTCTGGCTTCGTGTACTTCTCGCAGGCTGCCCGAGGCTCTTCCTCACCCAGCAGCCTTCACAGAATCAAAGAATTACAGAATATCCCAAGTCGGAAGGGACCGCAAGGATTATCAAGTCCAACTCCTGTCACCACACAGGTCTACCCAAAAGTTCAGACCATATGACCAAGAGCACAGTCCAAACGCTTCTTAAACTCCAGCAGGCTTGGTGCCACGTCCCTGGGGAGCCTGTTCCAGTGCATGACCATCCTCTCAGTGAAGACCTTTCCCTGACTCCCAGCCTGAACCTCCCTTGCCTCAGCTTGACACCATTCCCTTGGGTCCTATCGCTGGTCACTAAAGAGAATAGATCACTGCCTTCCCCTCCACTCCCCCTCATGAGGAAGCTGTAGACCATGATGAGGTCTCCTGTCAGTCTCTTATCCGGGCTGAACAGGCCAAGTGACCTCAGTTACTCCTTATACATCTTCCCCTCTAGGCCCTTCATCCTTGTGGTCTTTGCCATGTCTCCATGTCAGGACATCGCAGTGGGGTGGAAGTGGGAAGACTGCACCAGTGATGTCGCAGTGACCTGTGGCCAGCTGTCCCGCGTTTGGTCGCAGAACGCTTAGCGTGAACAAGAGGGAGAGTGTGCATGTCAAGTGACAACAGAGTGGATTTGAAAGGGGAAATTGCAAATACAGTAAGATCAGAACTTTTTTTTTTTTTTCTTTTTTCCCCTCAAGTTTGCAGGAATGACTAGGAAGTCAGCCAAGAAGCAGATGAGAAGATGAAGAAAGTAATAAAGGAAGAAAGATGAAAGTCACAGCTGAGATATGTCAGTGGTGTTACACTGGATCTTGCATTTTCAGCAGAGACCAGGAAACAATATTCTCTTCTGAGCACCTTTGTGGAAATTCTGATTAAATTGAAGCCACATTAAGCTGTCGCATAAGTGAGATATAATCTCACATGTCCCATCACACTGCTTCTCATATTTATAAGAAAAAACTGCTGTTGATTCCTTTAGTAGAGTCTTGTTAGAGGTCCACTGTGAGATTGAAAGGCAAATCTCAGGCAGGTATCTCAGTGAGTTAGAAAACTCCTCCTGTAAAACTTGTGTTTGCTCCCAACATTCATTGCATGTTTTGCAGCGGTGAATAGCCTGAACGCAGTGGTTTGGGATTACTATTAAAGCTGGAGTGTGACCTAGCCCAGGCCAGAACAGCCCTCTTCAACCTCTGCTTGACCTCTTGCATGGGAAGACTATACTGTGTGTTAACACCTGCCAGAAACTGAGGGGCTGTAAAGACAATCTTTACGGTATAAAATAGTGCTGCTTAAAAAAAAAAAAAAAAAAAAAAAAAAAAAAAAAAAAGTTCTAACTGAGGGTGGAAAAATGTAGGAGAGATTATGAATATTCAATTAAATTGTATATATTCCAGCCTCAACAATTCTGTGATTCTGTGAATTTTAATCCAGACTGTGCTATTGCATGTCTTTCACCCCAACTATCAATGCCTATTTTGAGAAAAAACAAATCCTAAAACTGCACGTATGCATTTTAATCTCAGTTGAAATCTGTCTCAGCAGAACCACTTGGGGCACATTTCTTTTAGTACATATGTAACTTTTGGTTATGCAACAGGCTTGAAATTTAATATTTATTATTTAAGAACTTCTTATAAAACTGTGCTTTGAACACTCTCGTTGAACCTGAGCCTTCTGATGTTCGGTAATTTGCTTTGTGTTCAGCCCAGACTATCAGAGAAATCCAAACATATCACATCTGTTTCCACTGGAGACCTGTATCACATCAATAATGCAGCATCATCAGACTCACACTGAAAAGCTCCTGTGTTAGAGAAAGAGGGAGAATGAGAGCGAGTTTTTAAAGGGCAAAGAGCTCTTTTCCCTATCTGAGTCATATTTTCTATTTCTGTCAAACTAAACCATTCTATTTAGCTATCTGTTTTATACAACGGCCCTTCCATATTTTCATTGCTAACGTTTTGAGTGATTAGGCTATCATCACATTCACAGTTTTCAACTTACTCCTAGCAAAATTTGTTGTAGGTGAGTCCAAATCCCAGGGAAAAAAAAAAAAAAAATGTTCGTGGATGAAAAGCTGCTGAAAATGTTCTTAGGCAGCAGCTAGCAATGCAGACTTAATTTGCTCTACATCGTAAAGACCAGTTCTACAACGTCAGGCTGAATCCCTTAGAGCAAGTTACCATGCTGCGTTACATATCCTTATGTATCCTGCAGATTCTTCTTGTTGTTTTAACAAACGCATTGGGAGCTTTAATGAAACATTTATTTTATTTTTAATTGACATGGATTGTGTGCTCCCAGGAGTGGAATGGTTGCAAAAGACAGCTTTCCTATCGGTCTGATTTACTAGTTGCCTGAGTTAATTTGTAACTCTCTCTGCAGTGTTTGGATTCACTACTGAGCACTGTGGCAGGCTCGGCCCATGCCTTACTGTTCTATAACTTTCTACATGATGCTACTTATCATTAAACTGTGGTGTACCCACATAATTATTAGGAATTGTAAAGAGGTTATTAGACAGGATTTCCTTTCCCCTTTCTCCATTTACCTCTCTTCTTCTTCTTGCCTTGCCTTGTCTTTTTGCCTTTTCTCCTGTCCTGTCCTGTCCTGTCCTGTCCTGTCCTGTCCTGTCCTGTCCTGTCCTGTCCTGTCCTCTCCTGTCCTCTCCTCTCCTCTCCTCTCCTCTCCTCTCCTCTCCTCTCCTCTCCTCTCCTCTCCTCTCCTCTTTTCCTCTTCTGTACTCCCTGTTTAAATATATAAAATCACTAGTTTTTAAGCATATACTTGCTTTTATTAGGTTGATCGAGCATAAGATGTTAACCTTCATGTGGTCTGTCTTGGAAAGTGCTTCAGTACAACAGTGCCATCAATTTTAGTATATCCACTTGAATAAGTTCCACTCCGGGCAGGCTGGATATGTCAGCTCTAATCCAGGAGATTTGTAGCCAAGTTAATATATCTCAGCTTTCAGCAGGCCTGAGGTCCAAAAATGATTCAAAGGACAACCTAAAGTACTTGGTGTACTTACGTGAAATACTGTAGCATCTATGGATTCTAGCCATGGTCCAGGAGTTCCCAGTGCAGAGAGCTTACAAAACCAAAACAGAGAGCAGACCCTTACGTGATATACGCACAGTTTGGGCACCAGATGAAAAGGATTCTTTGAGGAGTGCTATTAAAAGCACAAGAGAGAGACATATTGCACAGACTTCAGGTTTTCTTTGGTGATTTATCTTCACAATTTCTCAGACACAGAGAAGTCTTGAAGGGCCATTTCCATCTCAACTTCCATCCAGCTACCAAGCGGAATAACAGTGGCTCTAACATGAAAGGGCATTTTAATTTTAAATTTAGCCTTAGCTAATTTATTACATTAATAAAAGTAAAAGCTGATGTACATTTTGTACACGTGCTTCAAAGTATTTTGTGCTACATGGCAAGGTTTCCTGAGTCTGTGTTGCTGGAGTTCATACCCTTGTCTTATCCAATAGGTAGGAAGGTTCTAATAGCATCACTCCCAGCCTGGGCACTGCTCTCAAAGTGTTTGTTCTGTCCTATGTTAGCCCCAAATACATATATGCATATATTTTTTTTTTTTCCTTTTAGGTTGTTTCTCATGTCAGTGGAGATTCTGATTTGATTAATGTGCAGATTCTGGTATAATTAGTGATGATTTGATAACTGATGCAGAGGAGAAGAGCAGCACAGTGAAAGAACTACGAGAAATCATCCTCACTGAGAAAATACATGCTTGAAATCCTCACAGACCTGCATCAAACATAGTGCATCCTCATTGTTCATTAGATTCATCTGGCTTATTTGATACATGGTAGAATCAGAGGTAACTTTTCTTTTCATTGCACAGCAAGCCTGAGTCTAGATAATCCACTGAGAGTGCATGGCAATTTGCATGTCTGCTCTTCTTTCAAAATTAATTATAGCAGAGATACACGTTGCTGGGAACATTCGTCAGGGTGAAGGAGATACACAGACATGAGATCTGGTGATTGAAAGGTAAAGGGAATTAATATTTTAAGATGAACAAGCTTTTTCAGGAAAAAAAAAAAAAAAGAAGGAATTACTACTTTATTCAGTTTTAACTGACAAATAAAATGTCTGTGAATAGATTTATATTTTTGAGACATTAATGACACTTGCCACTTTATAAATATGTATATTTTTAATTGACATATTGCAAAAAGCTTGAAAATAGAGGAGACGATGTTAAATTCTCCTGGGTATGTTATGACATGTTGCAGGAAGTCTGTGATGGTCGCACCCTTGGGTTATGAACCATGCTAGGGGCATATGTCACTCAATTGCTTTTAAATGTTCTGTGCATGACTTATCAGCTGGCTTAAAAAGAAGTAGGAACCATTCAGCCATGTTATTTGCTTTCACTCTTTTGATTTGTTGATACTAGACAACTGCAAACATATATACCTTTGTGCTATTTTCTGTGGACACAAAAACACATCATAAGGGCTAGTCATGAATACTTCCCAAACTGCTTGAGAAGGAAAGACCAATGCAATATTTTCCCCAAATCACTGCAATACATATATATATATATATATACATATGTATATATATATATTTGATGCTGTTCCCCCTTTGCTTACCCCATTGCTCTACAATGTAAGCTCTTTGAGAGGAGGTCCATTCCAAAATAACATGACCCTAGCTGCAGTAAGATATCTGTCTGCAACCATTTCATGATTAGCAGCTCCTTATTGTTTAAACATTTTTACTGACAAGTTGAGGTTTATAGCAAATGTACTGGCAGACATGAACATCTGTTTTATAAGACAAGTTTATAAAATAACTTATTTCATCTTCAAGCCTTAGAAATAGTATTTTAAATCGGTGGGACAACAACTGTCCATGAGACAGATAATAAAAGTATATTGGACAGAGCATTGGAAAATGTTTTTATTGTCAGTGATATTAAAAATAAATTACTTGCATAGCAAAGCACTTGTAGGAGGTGAGCAGTAGAATATACCAGCAACATATGGGTCCCCTGTCTTTTTTTTTTTTTTTTTTTTTTTTTTTTTCTTCCAGGGCAGTAGGTGCTAGAGAGATTTTTACTCGTGGTAATTTAAAATTGTAGGTGTTCAAAAATAAACTTGATACCAGCATCTTTGCAGCTCTGTGTGGGGATTTTTCAACAAGGAGAGAGTGCTTGTGCCTTTTGTCTGCATTGCTCATTGCAAGTCCTGACATCAGAGAGTACTGGTGATATGAAGGCGGCTGGGATGTGAAGCTCTCAGGGAGGAATTGTGGGCAGTTCTCCTCCTCCACACAGGGACAGGACATCCATGCAGGGCTGAAAGAGCTGAACTAGTCAGCCACCATGAGCCACAGTCACAATGAGCAGGACTAACTAGCAGATTTCTACATTTGTAATCATTTCACTGTTTCCCCATCTGTTTCTTGTACGCACCTGCTGCTTCCCAGCATATCTGCAGACTGCCGGGGAGCAGGGCTGTCTTTTCATTACACAAAATGCACAATGACTATGTTAGTTGGGGGAATTCCTGACTGGTCTGGTGAGACACTAGAACAATGCAATCAAGCATAATCACACTTGTAATTAATAATAAGATGATTTGAGGCAATCTGCATGAAAACACAGTCTATCAGTCAGGAGAATAAGACTGACTGTGTCTTTCCTATTAAAAGAGAGATTGTCTCAGACCGGCACTTACTAAATAGATACTTGTGCAGCTTGATAGGTGTCTTTGCCCTACATTATTAAGGGATTAACTTGGCATTTTATACATGGAAGCTACTGTGGTATCCTTTTATATGCTGTCAAGAGAGATTAACCCACTTTTTGAACCTGTGTGCTTTTTGTTTGTTTGTTTTGCTGATTTTTTTTCCTTTCCCCCATGACCAGTCACAGTTTTTTACTGTACACTGGAAATCATCACTGTGAAAGGACCACGAGCTAATGGAGATTATTCATCCAGTAGCAATAGTTTTTATGAACTGTTATCACGATTCGTCACAACACTGATGAATTGTGAAGGTCCTTAAAGCTCCATGCTTCACTGCAATCACCTTCAGAGTGATGCAAGATCTGCTCAGAATCGAGGGTGAGATTTGCCCAAGGTTTAATGACACATTTTGGCAACATAAAGGAAGCCAGAAAACATATGGAGACTCTGATGGAGGAACCCTTGGGTTGCCAGAAGACAATAATCATCTTGTTTCTGACAGCTCTTCATAGTTTCTCTGTGGGGAAAGGAAGTTGGGGTAAAGTCAAGAGCATATCTTGAATACTCTAGATACTGTTGCTAACCAGCGTAGGTGTGAACAGCCTACTTTCTTACTTCTGAGAGGAACTAAGCCCTTTCCAGGCTGCGAGCAGCACCAAAGTGAAGTGTAGAGTTATTTGAGCTCTGCCACACTCCAGACCCAAGTGCCAGGGTCAATGTGCTGATATATTTTCTCTTCAGTCACACTTAAATTGCGTTTTAAGTTATCCTAAATGACAAACATAGCAATGTTTTCATAACAATAGTAAAACAATGAAAAATGCCCTAAATTTTAGAATGGTGATTTAATGATGATCAGTAGGTACTAAATCTTAAATATAGCCGGAGAAAAAAAAGTCATATTCAAAGTAAGAACTTGAACTTTGCAGTTAAATGACACTTAGGCGCTCAGAACGGGTCATTGTTTACTGAATATAATCAACAACACTTGATCATTATTCCTTCCATATTCATGGCATATTGTACCTCTATTTTGATTTTGAATGTGAATGTTGCAACATTCAGCTATGTTAGTCAAATGCCTCATATTACACTAATCATTGTTAATCTGTTTTGTAACTTTAAAGGTATCAAGTTGTATAATCAAAAAAAAAAAAAAAAAAAAAAAAAAAAAGCACAGCTTGCTGAATTGCTTTTCTGCTTTTCTGCATTGATAAAAGTGAACTGAATTTACAGAATGAAGTAGATCTATGACAACATCCTGGTTTTGCCGAAGTCAGAGGATATTCTCAGCAGAAAGCCAATAGGTACAGTCTTGTCTTTACTGTAGAAAATGTTTTCCTGAAGAGTGAAACAGAATAAATGAAAAGGGATTCACAACATCATGTATGCTTGCTGTTCCTTTTCTTTCATTACCAAATAATTATGTCTCCTTAAATTTAAGCAGAAAAATAAGGGAGCCATTTAATTATGCAGGCTATAAGGATGTTGCTTGCTTGCTTGCTCTAATCTTTTCAACACTCCCACCGGGGTAGGCTATGACCTGGTTAATCTGTACATCTGAACCAAAGTCAATTAACTTGCTATAAAGTTTCACCAGAGACAATGAAACGAAAATCTGCCCTGCAGTTGCTGTGGGATTAGACATGTGAATAAAGCAACTAGGTTTTGGCCCCAAATGTCGAGCACTAACTCTACTGTTCATGGAGCAAAGAGCTTTGAGAATCTCTGTAAACTTAGGCACTTCTTAAAAACAAAACAAAACAAACAAAAAAACAACAGATATCTTTAAAAGGAGGAAAATGCACACCTCATCTTGTGATGCAGAACATTGCTGATTTGCAGGCTACGTTTATATCTTCAGTTATTTTTAGGCAGTCATTTTGCTGAGTTTTATTTGTAGACACTAATACATAATAAGATAATTGTGCTGTAAAGCAATCAAAAAAGCACAACCTGATTTTTTATATTTATATTTTTCCTGAAATTTATTAGTGAGTAGATTGGCCTATTCACCAGGAGGACAGGAAGGACCTTTTCATGCTCTTTTTTGTCCTTGATTGTTTGAGTATTTGGGGACTAAAATGATGCTTGTTACGTACGCTGGTTACAAAGCCTCAACTCCCCCATTTATTACATTTTTTTTTTCTTTGATTGCTTATTACTCATGTATAGCCAGGAGTATGAGGCTCACAGATGCATTAAAAGCTATTTATTTAGCTTTAAATATAGCCAGTCAGAGCTTATGAAAATATTAAACAGATATTTCCAAGTAAAATTTGAAGGTATAAATGAGGCCATGGCTAAATGAGTAACTGTCTCTACCCCAGCTCTTGGTTACCTTTATTGTTCCTAGGCATCCTCACCACAAAAGTCTGTGCCAGTTCCTGAGGATATATATTGCACCACAAGTGGGTGAAATTTATCTGACCTAACTTTGGAAGGCTATAACATGCCTGCATCACTTCCAGAGTGTGACAGATCTGATCTGCTGTGGTAGTGTCAGTTTGAATTATTTTCTGCAATTACCTGTTTCCTTCTATTGATTATAACAGAACCTTAAACACTAGTTTTCTATGTTGATGGTTTTCACATTGCAGACTTTTCCATCTGTTTTCCTTCTTCTATAGTATGAGACTTTCCATGAAGCATTTTTCTTAGCATCATCAGAGTTCAACAAAGTGCCAGATCTCAGGGTCAGGTTCCCCAGATCATAGATCCCTGAAGAACTTCTACATTTGTCTTGCTATCTTTTCCTTCTGTATTCAGAAGGTTAAATTATTCTTGATTAGAAGTACAACTAATGGCCAGGCTCAAGTGTAGACAATTTTTTTTGTTGTTTATTTATTTTTTTTGAGGGAGATGAATGGGTAGGACAAACACTTCAGAAGAATTGTATTTCAGAAGTAGCTGGATTTCACTGAGCAACATTTCTGAGAAGAGCAAATAACTCCTGAGTGCCAGGATCACATTTTAATGGTTACTTAAATAACAAGAAGCAGTTGCAGAATGTTTGAGTGTTGAAAGACAATAATGAAGACGTACGATGAATTTGTTCCAGACTTTCAGAATAGATAAGAGAATAAGAGGTGCTTTGGTAATGAAAAATGCATTGACTGCCTTCTGAAAGACTGCTAACCTGCTAACCCATTCTGCTCTTGATCTGTAGGCACTATGTCTGAAGTTGGGAAATCCATGAAGGAGGTAGTAGATAACCACATATGTAAGCATATCCTTATTCACAAAGCTGTGATCCTGGAAAGTGCATATGTCATAATTTTGGAGGCAATGATTATTCTGAACTGTGGTAGGAGCAATACCTAATGTTTAGTGTGGCCTATGGACACTTACTTCAGTTCTGGTATTCCTTACCTTATCTCATATATTCATCCACTTAGAGTCCTCATTCAGTCATTAGGCACATGCTGCTGAGGGACTGAAAACAGTTTTCTAACTCTAAAACTACAAAAAGAAGTTGCATAGAGTTCATTTTAGTAATAAAGGTGCAAACAGCATTATCATTTCCTAACTGGCAAAATTGACATATTGAAGATTCGAATATTTACAGAGGTTCTGAAATATTTACAGTATTATGGCTAACGGAGGAGGTAGAAATAAATCACTGCTGTATCAGATGTGATCAGCTGGAAAGCATAATATAGGAGTTATCAAAACAGGAGATAGGCCACACTCCCCTCAACTGAAAGGCAGCATAATACAGTGACCATGCACTCTGGACAACTAAACTTTATGTAATTAATAAATTGGATATAAACCCAAACGACTGTCAAACATGGGCTTACATCTGAGCTATTTTATCTTTAGTTGTTTTTCATGACTTTGTGTATGCCCTTTCTCAGCATGAAGGTAGACAACATCACCTTTAGTTAATTGCATCTTGAAAAAGAAAAAATCTGTTGCTTTGGTTAAAAGAATGCTCATCACTTGGGACAGTGATGACAGGATCTCTGCCTCACCACTGTATATCTCCCAAAGTCAGGTTGGCTCCTGAGGCTCTCATGGCTGCTCTTTCACAAAAGTTGTTCCCCATGGCACACAGGGCCTTGCTGACCTGTATCAAGTACAAGTATTTTACCTCTGTGCACTAAAGAAACCATGCTCTTCCTCATTCTGCATGCGGATATAAAACCCCGTCTCCTTTTTATGGTCCCTTCTGTTTCTGTCTCAGATACAGTGTAGCGGAGAGGCCATGTGTCTTCCATTTTCAGTGTTTTAAAGTGTTCCTTGGTTCTAATTGGCAGGGAAAAGTCTTACTAAGAATATCAGACGTGCCATGTGTAATCAGACAGAATAGTGATACATTGAGTTCAGTGCTGTTTCTCTCATAATAGCCTGAAGAAAATGGAAAAAAAAAAAAATATCACAGTAAAACTGCTGTCTTGTTTTCTCTTCACCCCAAATATTTAAAAAGCTGAAAATCAACAATCTGAAAATGTGAGCTAATAAATGTCTCAGATAAGATTATCTTTATTGTTATTAGAACAATAAATAAATAAATAATAAAAATTGCAATGGAAGATCATTTTTCTCTTCAAATTGTCAAAATGATATTCTTGCTTAAAATAGAGTGTTTTTTTTTTTTTGTTTTTTTTTTTTTTTTTCTGTTTGTTTGGTTTGTTGGTTGGTTTTGAACCACTTATTACCTGACAGTTTTGATTCTGGAGAATTTATTGCCTTCACTGAGTGACCATCTCTCCCCCATCCTCAAAATGCTGGTGCAGCTGATAAGAACCAAAACTTAACCCATCTCTCACAAAGGCCTGTGAGTAACTGAGCCAAAAATGCAAAGGAATTGTTTGAGGAAAGAGAAGGGTCATGAAAGGGACAAACACCCTAATTTGAAGTCTAGGTAGAGTCCCCATTTAATTGAAATAAAGTATAATGGAGCAAGGCTGATTTGGGTAGATTTTACTGATGGCTTCTGGAAATGGAATTACACTACTTCATTAAATTTAGATATGTTACAAGCAAATCAGTGGGAGTAAAGACAAATGTCTTTCTTGTGTGTTCTTTGAGACAAAAGGGATGCAAAAATATTATCTGAGCAAGGAAAACACATCACAGAGTATAAAACTTTGTGGTGACAAGGTACCGTGATAGATTTCTTTCCTCCAGAGTTTTGTGTAGATATTTTATAGTTAGTGATAAAATAAATGGGAAGCTTGACATTTTCAGAAAAGTGATCTGGAAACGAGTGGAATAGGTAAGAAATTTCATCTATTGACTTTTCACTAATTGATGTGAAAAATCGGGGGACAGATTTTGTTCCTAGTCATACCTGTATAAATCATCCTTAATGCTGATCTCAATGAATGATGAAATTGATGCAACAGAAGGTGGCCTTTGCGTTTCAGATAAGTGAATCTTAAAATCTGTATGCTATTAGTTTTACTCCTCACAACACCTGCTTTTGTAGTTTATTTTACCTAGAGGACAGCTTAAAATGCTGCATGTAAATTAACACACCACTCTAAACTCACACTTGGGATGAACAAAGTTTAAATGTGAAACAAACTGAACAGAGGTTATTTTCAGTGCACTTGTCATACTAATGACTATAAATGAATGAACCCCTTTTTGGACTATAATCACCCAACAGACCAGAAACTTTGGGATCCAGTTCCTGGAAGATCTAGCTGAAATTTCTGGCTTCCATATAACCAACCCTTGGGATTGTCTACATTGGCTTTTTGTGGCAAGGGCTTAGTAGCATGGAGGGCTGCAAGGGTGGACTGTGTGAGCAGAGCCCAGTGGCTGCCCTATGCCAGATCAGAGCCAGCTCCAGCTGGCTCCAAAGGGACCTGCTGCTGGCCAGAGCCAAGCCAGTGAGCGATGTTGGGTGGGCGCCTCTGGGAGAGCAGATTGAAGAAAGGGGTAAAAAATAAAGTGCTCCACAACAGCAGCTGGGAGAGAGGAGTGAGAAGCAGCCCTGCAGCCCCCAAGGTCAGTGCAGCAGGAGGGCAGGAGGTGCTCCAGGCAGGCAGCAGCAGTTTCCCTGTGGCATGTAGAGAGGCCCCCGGTGGAGCAGGCTGTCCCCCTGCAGCCCATGGGTCCCACATGGAGCAGATCTCCACGCTGCAGCCCGTGGAGGAGCCCCCGGTGGAGCAGGTGGATGTGGCCCGGAGGAGGCTGCAGGCCATGGAGAGCCCCCCACAGGAGCAGGCCCTGGGCCAGAGCTGCAGCCCGTGGAGAGGAGCCCACGGAGGAACAGGGGTCTGGGGGGAGCTGCCGCCCACCTGTGGGGGACCCGTGCTGGAGCAGTTTGCTCCTGGGGGATGGACCCCGTGGTACGGAGCCGTGTGGGAGCAGTGCTTGAAGAGCTGCTGCCTGTGGGTGGCCCCCGCTGGCTCAGCTGGGGAAGGACGGCATCCCGTGGGAGGGACCCTACAAGGAGCAGTGGCAGAGAGGGACCGTGAAGGAGCAGCGGAGATGAAGCCTCAGGGACTGACCACAGCCCCCATTCCCGTTCCTTGTTCCCCTGTGTTGCTCTGGGGGAGGATGTAAATGAGGATGGATGAGGTGAATGTGTTTGTTGTTTGCTTTTAGTTTCTCACTGTTCTAGACTGTTAGTAATAGCCAATAAATTATATTAATCAACCTATGCGGAATCTGTTTTGCCTCTGACGATAATTGTTGAGTGATCTCCCTGTCCTTATCTCAACCCCTGGGTCCTTTCTCATTTATTCCCCCCCCCCCCCCCCTTCCTTTGAAGAGGGAGAGTGAGGGCACAGCTGTAGAGTTCAGCTGTCCAGAAGGGTAAAAGCACCACCATTTCAGAAAGCCTATTCTCCCCTTAATATTCACAGACATTGGCAGGACAAATCCATCTGCAGAAAGTCCATGGTGTTATGAGAACCTCAGTATTGCATGATCCTAGGATGCTACAATCACCCTAAACCTTCAGCCACTGCAGTGTGAGGTAAAATTCATGTTAACATAAGCAGTGCTGCTCTGCTGAAGTGTTGTCAGGAAAGTCACAGGCAATTCATGACATGGGAAGCGACCAATTTATAGCTTGTTCTTCCACAACCAATCCACTCATTTCAGAGCATCAGCCATGAAGAATGCCATATATATAAAGATGAGGATATCCTGGAGCTGGCAATTTCTAATTCCATTCTCACACTTGTCTAGAGCTGTTGCTGTTAGCTCCCACTCAGAGACAAATGTCCAACACTTCATATGTATCTGACACAAAAAGAACTGCAAACATGAAGCAGAAACCTGGCTGGGCTTGCAACTTAATTTACGGCAATTTCTCAGCCACACCAACTACAAAGAGTGAGAAACAGGGATAGAAAACCAGCAGAAATCTGCTTTTGAGGTGCAACACTAAGACATAGCTGCTATTTATCTAATAAACCACTGGGTAAGAGAAAATTTAGTTTAATCCCTCATAAGAATTACAAAATGCTTTCTTAAACCACTGTCTTGAAAAAGTGTCCATAATTTTTCCAGTGCTTTTTCCTGAGTCTTTAATTTAAATACAATACCATTGTACATTTTATCATTATGTATTTTTGCTTCTTTAATGCATGGTTTTATAAAATGATTGGCAGGCCAGTTGTCTACCATTAGACAGACCAAAAGTGAGAATTAAAAATGGACTAAAGTCATCAGTTTGGAAAGTGGCCAGAGCTACCACTGGGCAAATGCACACATTTTTATAATATGTTCTGTGTATGTAAAGCACTTACCAGTTTAGCTAGCCTTCACTGAAGCAATGTAACTGCTCCCTACATTGCTGATAAAAATAAGAAACATTCAAGCTTGTTTTGAATGTATTAGCCAAGAGTTTCAACCTCCAACTCCAACATAAGCATCCATTACCACTTAAGTCAATGTGATTTTTCTGGGTATTGTTCAGTATTTTTATGCATATTTGTGTGGGACAAGCAGAAGAAACAGAATATGCCACAGAGAAGCAGAAAATGAACAACCAAAGCCAAGGGACACAGTGTGAATAAACACTGAGAATGTGACTCTGAGATGAATGCAAGCCTACTGCAAAACCTTAGAATTAATGTTGGCTGGAAAATAACACCAAAGTGCTAGTTTCCTTCTTTCAGATATGTTTCATGCTTTCCAATGTAATGGTGTGGGGTTAGAGAAGGGTCTGTTGCTTTTAAAATGGAGAGTATTTTTTTTTTTTTATGATGAAAAGAAAACCTCAGAAGTGATAAAGAGCCTTTAAGCAAATGCAGTATACTACTGTAGATATTGTAATAATGTGAGATTTTATTATTGAATTTAGACTGTCTACAATTATGAGCTTGGTTTATCTTATATATTTTCAGTGGTTTATTTGTATCATGAGAACTGCGCAAACATCATTTGTCTTCAGAAGGTGTCTGGAAGGTAATTACTGCCCCAGCTCTGAAATTATTCTTCCAGCTTTTGCCTTGCTGTGTGCTTGAACAGACATACTCAAAACACAACAGAGAAATTAATACAAGATATTATTGCCAACATTTGCTGCACCCGTTTCTTAAAAGCACGGGTGAGTCAAAATTAGGTAGCCCACGACAGAGCTAAATATAATTCAGTCTTTGAAAAGGAATGCATGGCATAAACTTTCAAGGTCAGAGATTGAATAAAAGTTTAACTGCCAAGGCAAGACTTTTTAAATCCTAACTTGTATTGACACTGGTATTTTAATAAGAGGATCTCACTTCTGGAAACTAATAAACATGTGGGCAACAATGACCCTGTTGTCAATATATCAGCTATATATCAGTTATGATATATTGGTATGTGTGGGTGATAGGTGAATGGACAATATGCCAGTCTGAAAACCTATTTGCCTTTCAATTTATATTATTCTGTTTGGCTGATGCCCTGAGTGATAACAAACATATTATTTTAGCAGTTGAATAAGTATTCTATGGGACTATTCCTTTATAACAAATTATGACTCAAATTCTGTGCTTGGCTGCAAATGAGCAATTAATCATGGTGGTCATTTGTCACAGACTCTGTAACTCTGGAGAAACAAATCTCTGTATTCAAAGGTGTATGGAGTGTATTCACATATGTTAGCTTTTTCTGCTTAGATTTTTTTGACAATTGTGCCATTATTATTATTATTACTATTATTATTATTATTATTATTATTATTATTTGTTAATGAGCACTGGGAATCCAGGGGCTGTGGGGTAAGGTAAGTTGTGAACTCTGTGCTTTCAATACTTACTGCAATAATGAGATAAACCCTATTTTCACTCCCCCTGATGTTACAAAGTGCTTGAAAATATGGTGAGAAAGAGCCATGAAAGTGGGCACTTGCACTTAAAAGAACAGCCCTTTAAATGTGCTAAGTTTGATTTACTATAAATAATTGTTCCAGTATAAACCTGTCTTTGAAGATCTGAATCAAATGGTATTCCCTGTTTGGTAAATATTTTTAGGAACTTGTTACTTTCAGCCAGAACAGTTGAAAATAAGGAGAAAAAAGGCTGGGAACCTTGCGAGAAATCTTGACAATGACTTTCTTTTGTCATCCTGCAGAAGCGTTTTTCAAAAGTACATAGGGGAATGTTGGGGTTTAGAGATAGGGACTTAAGTGGGATTCAGCTGAAATGAAAAGAAAACAACTGCATTTGATTCAGGTCTGATATACTTTTGTTGCACTCATATCTCCACTGTATCAAATATAAGTTTACCTCGGTGTAAATGAGAGAAGGTGTAGGCACAAAGCTTGGATGTTTTGGAAACCAAAAGCAGACTGAAGCTGCTATAAAAAGCAGATGCCAAAACACCAAGAGCTCAGAGCCTGTTTTATTGGACTAGACCTCGTAACTGAGTGTGCTCAAAGGCTGGACTTTAGTTGTTCTCTTGCTTCAGGCTCAGTTATGTCACCTTAAATAATACCTTAGTTTGTAAGTAATGCACTTGAGGAGAGCTGCATGTGAGGTTGGCCCTGTTTTGAGTGGGGCTGAACGAGGTGAGCTCCAGAGGTCCTGTACAACTCCACATGTTCCATAATCCTGTGGTCTTGGGGCACTGATTTACATGAGGAGAATGATGTATTTTGTTGTCAATTTTGAAGTAATTTATGGAATTATTTTTACTGCATTGGGAGAGGAAAAAAAATGTGTTTCCTTTATTTTGATTATTGCACATTGTGGTGTGGAAGTTTTTGTGTGTCTTTTGCACTTTTTGGCTGCTATATTTTAAAACTTTCAAATCTTCTTTTGGTTAGCAGTGATATCGCTATTGTCAGTCCAGAAGAAACCATACCTAAATTATTATTTTTACTGCTTCAGTACTAAATTTGGCCTAACCCATTTAAGTCATTTTTAGAGGCAGATTTGCATTTGAGCTGGTTATGTGAATGCCAAGTTTCAGCCTACAATGGCTGAAAACAGCTGAATAGTGAAATAGAGAGTGATACTGTTTATAAAGGAAACAGCTCCTGACCCTTGATGACAGCTCTGTGAATTTGATGATACAATTGTTTGAGGATGTTCAATCTTGCTCACAGCTATTACTACATGGATTCTTAATTTGTTGCCTTTCTTCATCCTCAGAACATGATCTGCCCCTCATATTTTTACATTACTAAATTTTACTTCTGCCTGTTTCCCCTGAGTGATATCTTGTGAAGGACCACAATATTTACAATATCACTTGCCTTTATTTTCATAGGTGTGCACTCTGCCTTTAGGCATAGCCTTCAGTCAGATTTGTTGCAATATGTTGCGTCATAGCAAGGGTAGCCCCAGGAAATAATGTGTTACAGACATTATTAAGGCACATTTTTTTTCCTAAGTTTTGCCTTCATCTAGCTGGTAAATTGCTATCAGCTTATGTAGCAAGAAACTTGACTAGTCCTTAAACCAGCCTAACTGTGCTGATCAGCGCATTTATGTTTCTAAATACATGTGTGTGATGTACACCAATACTTCACAGTGGGTGCAATATTAGATTTTTTTCATCTCTTCCCCCTTTTTTATATTCATTTATATTTATTTATTCAGTCTTTCTCCAGTTCTACATATTCTCTTTCACACCTGTGGAAGTGATTTTGAGCTCTGGAGAAGGCAGGCTCAAATTCAGGCTCACAGTCCCCTAGTCCCTGCCTGTCTGAGTGTCCATCCCACCCTGGAGCTCTAATTTACAGGGAACAATGGAATCAGATTCAGGAAATCTGATGAAAAGCTCTAATTCCTGATATTATTAGTCCAAAAGGCAAAGCGTGAATGTCACCAATGCATTGCATAAATTAAATAGTCTATAAATTTTCATGAAGCATATCAATAAGATTTTGTTTTGTTTTGGTTTTGGAGCATTTCCATCCTCTACTTCAAAAAATAAACAAATGAAAGCAAAGAGGTATTTTGGGGGGTATTATTTCTCTAAACTGAGGCTCTAGATGCTCACCTGTCCATTCACAAAATATTGAAAGGCTTCACATGAAATATTCATCTATTCGTCTGTGCAGCATTTTATTCATGCTTGTCAGTGGAATGAGTACGGAGCCAAAGAGAAGGTAAGGCCTCTGTTCTCTGTCCAGTGTTGAGTATATATCTAGTACTCAATATATTAAAATTATGTGGGGGGAGAAGCTTTGGAGAAAACAACTAGCTTTATTCTCAGTCAGTGTCTCTAACACGTATATATTTATGTGATTTGATTAATTGTTCTAAACATTGCTTCTTCCATTCACGCTTCATGTTGGGAAGGAGCTACTACTTTTGTAGTTTCCTTTTGATAACCCTTAAAGATTTTTATTGGTCAGGAACCTTTTGAAAACCAAAAAAGATGAGTGATGTGATAAGTAATGGTGTTGGAAGTAGAGCAATTATCTTCAGTCAGGGAAAAAAGGCATAGAAAGTAAACAAGATGTGGAAGAGACTTCAGAAACATACATAAACTCAAACTTTCTCACTCCAGGGGCTTTCTGCATCACTGCACTTTTACCCATCAATTTATGTCCCCTTGGTATTGGGGCTATACTAAAACCTCCAACATAACATAGTTTTTTT
The DNA here is from genome assembly GCA_011075105.1 of Heteronetta atricapilla. Taxonomy (NCBI): domain Eukaryota; kingdom Metazoa; phylum Chordata; class Aves; order Anseriformes; family Anatidae; genus Heteronetta; species Heteronetta atricapilla. The sequence goes on from CM021732.1 coordinate 107,100,561, forward strand.
TTTTTTTTTGAGGAAAAGAATGTATATTTTGTTGTATAATATCTTTATATGTCTGAATTTAATATATATATATAGATATATACATATATATCTATATATAGATAGATAGATAGATATAGAGATACAGATATATATAGAGGCTCTATATATAGAGCCTCTAGACCTATATATATATAGGTCTAAATTCTCAGTCTTAAATGTTATCTTCTGATTTACCAGAGTAATATGACTTTTTAGCAAACAAATCCTGACCTGTTTGTGATTGTCACCTGTAGTTGAATGGAATGGGACAGCTTTAAGAGCACTTGACCAATTGGTTCTGCTGTAGCTTTTACAGAGCCTTTGGTTTAGCCTTGTTAGACATTTTGTGCCTCAGAATTTATACACTGTTTGAAGTATCTCTTTATACATTATTCATGTTCCCATCAGCACAATATTGAATTTTGGCTTCCTTCCAAAGTTCAGTAATGTTCAGTTCCAAAATGAGACTGAAAAGGAAAGGGGGAAGAAAAAGATGAAATTTCTCATTTTTTACTCAAATTTATCTGACCGTTGACCTACTTTATTTTCTTAAATAACATGAGAGATGAAAGTGGATAGATGAAATCATTTCTACAGATATTGAGTACAAGTGAAATTAAAATGGAAGGAATACAATCTTACAGAGACATGGACAAATTGAAATTATACCAGCCAGAGGTATTATGGACTGTATTGGGGTATTATTATGGCAGAAACTGAATGAGTAAATTTGTGTTAGTAAAAAGCTGCTATGATCTTCCAAACACTAAGGCTTGGACAGTGCTTCAAGGAGCTGAAGAAATTTCAGAAAATAATTATTTGGCAATGGCAAAGGCCTTGTAAGCATGACTTTAGTACACTTCTTCAGGAGCTTCTGTGTAAAGCCACGAATGCAGTATATTTTAATGTTAATAGAACATATTCAACATTTCTCCTTTCAAGGAGAAACCCTGAAGGAATATAAATACCAAAGCCTTCCTTCCATGAGGACAACACTCCCATGACTCAGACTTTGCCTTCTTTACTTCCTCCTGCATTGCTTTCTTCTAGCTTGTGCTAACTTTAAAACAAGTGCCTCTCCACTGATTTTACAATATTCATTGAAGTATTCACTTTGATTTAAGTTCTTGATATGCATATATATATTTATTTATTATCAAGTCAGGGAGATGTAACTGATCAGGCTAAAGCAGACAGAAAGTACTGTCACACAATTGCCTTGCCTGTTTGGATTACCTTCTACGGACAAGATTCCTGTGCCTTTTCATAACTTTTAGCAAGACATGAACTATTTGCTTGTACCTTGGTGGAACGAGAAACCAGTAGTAAGCAGGAGGAGGGAAGGTGGCGAGGAGCTGACTGTGCACTCAGAGAAAGAACTGTATGAGCAAAAGCAAAAATTATATGCCATGTTGTGAATGCTGTGCTTGATTTCTAAACCTTCCTTTTGCTCAGTGGGACAGCCAGCCACTGCTCACAGCAACAAAAGAACATGATCTGGGTTCGCTTCCACCTGAAAGTGACAACACTGTCCAGCAATTGCCAAAACTTGTACTGAAGAGCAACAGGGAACTGGGTACCACTTTATTTATTTATTTATTTATTTATTTATTTATTCTGGTTGCTTAGCAGGATTTCCTGAAATTTGAGATGTAGATAACAGTAATGAATGGAAATATCTATAATTACATTAGAATATAAATATAATTGTCACACCTTGGAATCCAAGCCAAACTGGGAAATATGTTGTGGAATGATTTTTTATTTTATTTTTTATTTTTTTTTCTATACATTTCACATTATTAAAGTTATAGCTCTTCCCACAAAGCATCCAAGAATGCCAGTCTCAGAAACTGACTGCTCAATAAGATGTCCAGATGACCTGGTACTGCTTTCCAATGCATATTTCTTCTGTTTGTCCACTAGCAGCAAGAACTTGTAGTGAAAAGTCGTCATCAGTTGTCATCAGAACTGATGGTTGTTATAGTTATGTTGATAAACTAGAATTATTCACATTTTGGCTACTCAGAATTACCACCGAAATGGATTGCAGGAAGAAGCAACAAAATCATAAATCATCTCTTCTCGGTGATGCTGACTTGAGATCAGAAGGAAGTCGGGTTTTTTGTTGTTGTTTTGTTTGTTTGTGTTGTTTCTAAGGTAGGAAATTCTTTGCAGTTATATTTCCAACCACCTTCTCTTATGTCTAAGAGACGGTTTAAAACACACAGGATGAAAATTTATCTGGCTGATCCCCATTAGGAATCACCTTCTCTCTTGCACTAAGAGTTTGCCAAGAGAAGAGAAGCATGCCTTAAATTCACGTCCCGCTCTGTTGCCAAGAATGCATTCAGGAGCATCATTTAGGTGAATGACCCTTTGATTACTTTTGTGATCGTTCTCTCACTAACCACTGAGCATATACATATTTGCCAGGCTGGAAAAGTCTTTTGAATGCTTCCCTTGATGTAGTATCCTTGACTTTTGTGCTGTTGCCACCATTTTATAGAGACTTTTTATTAGTCTGTCTTTTTAATTTCAAAACTTCTCTTTTCTCCAAGCTCTTAGGGAAGACTGGATTGAGAGAGGAACATCTTTCAGCTTATTTTTCCTCATAACTGTTGAATATTTATAGATTGAATTGTGATGAGTTGTCCTTCCCATATTGTGTATTGCTGGGTATTTTAATCCATGAGATGGGATTCAGAACTGAGAGTTGTTTCTGGAAGTTTTTATAGCTCTGAATAAATAAATGAAAGTTATTGTCCTTTTGACATATTTTGCCTTTTCATCTCCCTTTTCAGCAAGTGTGTTTTTTCATCTACTCCTTATTTTGTTGTTCTTCTTTGGGGTCTAGCTACTTCAGTGTGAAGCACTATGTGAATCAAAATAGATAATCACAGTATTAGTATTCTCTCTTTTGAGAGAAGAATAAAACAGAATCAAAACCCTATTTTATTTTTCTTTGCGAGTCTGCAACACAAATAGCTTTACCACTATTATTTGGACAATATTTTTAATCTGTCCAGCTAAAGTTCTCCCTCTGTGGATTCTGCACATCCTGCATGTTTCCCATCATGTGAATGAGAGACAGACTCTTAAAACTGTGTTACAGTAACATGATTTTTGCCTTTTGTTTTTTATCTCCCCCCCATTCCCAAGCTGTTATGATTTCCACTGACCTCAAAGATTTGCTTTTTGTGAAAACAAGGAAAATCACAGAGATGTTCAGAAAATATGGTCAGTTTAAACTTTCCATTATAAATGCAATGTGCAATAATGTTTTTAAATATAAACTTAATAATCATGGACTTTTCAGCTTTGTTTCAGGTCTAAGGATTTGATTCTGCAAAGATATCTCAACCTGACACAGAATTAGACATTTTATGCTTAAGAGTGTGGTAAAAAAAATGTATGACATATTGGCTTATTTAGCTTTTCTGGTGACTGTGTGTTATAGTCTCCCTTTGACTCTTCCATCTTTTTTTTTTTTTTTTTTTAATTTTGCTTTTGAAAAGGGTTCCTTATTTCTTTATTAAAATATGTTTTTAGTAAAAACCTAGTATTTTGAACCATTACTGTTACAGGCACTTGGCAGGATTCACCTTTTTATGTATATATATAGAGAGAATCGATGAAAAAATAGCTTTTTGCCAAGGTATAGTTCTATCTAAGCTCATTGTGTAGTCTTGAGAAAGTCACACTGTTTGCTTGATGCCTACAGCTAAGAGATACTGGCACTTCTCAGAACCACAGGAGTTGTGTGATGTGCAGTACATTTGTGTTTGAAAAGCTCTTCTGAGCTCCTCAGATGGAAAGATCTATAGCAGTGGGAAGCAGTATACATTTCTTGAGGTTATGTGCAAATGAACCCAGGGGACAAATCTTCTGGTAGATTAGAAAACAACTAGAAATTAAGGTCAGTTCCCTGAGTTATTTATCCACGGATTTGCCTGCCTCTCTCTCTCTCTCCAGTTACAAAATGATATAAAGCTAATTCTACCACAGGGAACTTTCAGCTTTCATACCGAAGGATCTTTATTCATGTCTTTTTGTAAGTAGACAGTGAATACCATGTATTAGGAGCACAGAGTCACTATGCCTAGCACTGGCAAAAAATCTGCTGCTGAGTCTACATCCTTTTATGTCATGGATAGGCTCAATCCAGAGCACTGAGACCATGGAAATATGTTCTTTAGAAATTCTGATTCCACCACAAACACTAAAATTCACAGATACCTGTAGTTTGAGAGAGAGTCTGGTTACCCACCTTAGACCCTCTTCAATAAAGTAGGTTTTTTTTTACAAAATTTTCTGTAGTTTGTTACCTACAGAAAGAGGGGTACAGCAGTTTCAAAACTGGTCTGTCAATGCATTGGGAAACCCTCAAAATTTCTTACTTTTCTTGAACTATGCATAAGGAATGGGATCCAATATAGTAACTAAATGGTTTCTCTTATGTAGAATTAGATATCTCGCTAGAGTTGCTGCATCCTGGAGTTTATTGGACAAGGCACTGTTTCATCAAGAGCTGTATCTAGAAAAGAAATGAGTACTATTTGATGTCAAAATGCTAGGAACTTAGAGGAAGAATTTATAGCCAGAGTCATTTTCTATTGGTAGTAAGAAATGCTGTTATTTAAATATTTAAAGATTTCTTACTTAAAACAGCATACAATAGTATCAAAGAGACAAGTCATTTTGGAAGCCCTAGGAAAGTGAATGAATCAAGCGTGGCTAGGATGGCAGAGTAAGATAACATGATGTCTCCAGATATCCTAGTGCTTCTTTCCTTAACAGTCCTTAGTTTAGCCTGAGAATAATATGTTTAATAAGCTCCTGTGTGTATAGCAAACCATTAAGACACAGATTTCTTCAACAAAGCTGGCTGAGGAGCCAAAGGTATATTATATGTAGGATTAACTCATCATGGTTTTGTGACAGTCTGTGGTTTTGCTGTGCACAAAAACATTTCAGTTACAAATACCAATGTACTTTCATTGTCACAAGTTACTTAAGGGAAAGATTTTTAATGAGTTAAACGTTGCTTGGAGCTGAGATACTGCAGACTTAGTATTTTATATGGCTCTGTCACAGACATTCCTAAAATACTGCGGCAAATGAAGAGAAACAGAATGACCATTTTCTCTGCTTCATCCCCTGGGAAGAGTGAGACGCTGTATGGCTCTTTCTTCCTGTTCCTCTCCTTTGTAAGCATTTATTTTTTGGGAGTATGTTCTGTGTTTTACCCTTACTTTGAACATTTTATTGTCAGTCTAAATGAAATAAAAATGCAACGGGTTTCATAACAGCATCATTTAGTAGAAGCTGGAAGCAAAACAGGAGTGTGAAATACAGATCTTTCAAGACCAAAATATTTGAAGAAAGTCAAGTGGATATTAACATTTGAAGTGTCTGAGAAGGAGGGAGAGGCATACTGCTGATTTTGATATCAGTTCTGAGCAACGTGGCCACCCTTAACAGGTGGGGATCCAAGAAACTTCAGAGAAAGGGTTTCAAAGGTCTTATATGCCAAATTTATGCTGCTAGCAAGAACCAACTGAAGTGTTGGGGAACATCTGTGTTTTAGCTATAGAAACAAAGGATGCAAGAGGACTACGTCAGCCCACTGGTAGCCAAACATGGTGCGAGGAGAGTCTGAGCTCTGTATTATAATAATTATCAGTGAATCAGTAACATGAAGTACATAAGTACTGGAGAGAACATATTCCTGAGGATCATTTAATTCACTTGCATAAGAAGGATAAATGATCTCTTTCCTAATTACTACCTGATGCCATTAAGACATGAATATGTTTGTATATATATGTGTGTGTGTATATATATGTATATGTATGCCTGCAGAATCTATTTAGGAACTGTTTGTATAATCATTCAAATCTAACTGCTCGTGCCTTTCAGCAAGTAATAATTATAAATATGTTTGCTTCTTATGATCATTATATAGTGTTGAAACTGAAAGTCAGAAAATGGAGTGAGGGCAGTGTCATCTCCCTGCTCTGGTGAATTCATTCTCAGGTCTGCGGAGAAGCTCACAGTTTCATGACTCAAAGCTTGGCACCTGAAAACCATGTGAGTTCTGTTCTTCTGGATTTTGGCTGTGTGCAGTGTCTATTTATTTGTAGTTTGCATTGAAATTTGTGCTTTGGGCTCAGTGTTCTGCCCTTTTGACACACAGTGTATGTTAAATGACAAAAGCAAATAGATCTGTTGGTAAAACCTGTATTTTTCTAATCAGAAGGTGCAATCAGACATAGAGTCTATTTATTTATCTATCTATTTATTGCATCAGCTCTTCATAAATCTTGGTTGCTTCCATATTTATCCTCAGTGAAAAAATGACAGATCTCTGTTGGGTTTGTTTGAACACTCGGACTGACTACTGACAACTACTTAATAATAATAATAATAAATCCTTACTATGTTTCTGAGAGAAGACAGCACAGCGCACCCTATCTTAAGGTACCTGCAGTTTGCATTATAAACATGTTAGAGCAGAAAAACAAAACACAGCAAAATAAAATGAAGAAAAAAAGAAAAAAAAAAACGAAAAAAAACCCATACAATTCAGAAATGCCTACAGCAAGAAAAGTCAAATTTTAATTTTTTTTTTTTTTTTTTTTTTAGAAAAGTCTATAGCAATGTTTTTGACCCATGTATTTAGCATCATGCCTATTAGGTGTATGCTCCAAAGTTTGTCATGCTTACGAGTTCCCTCAGCCTCTGCGCCTCCCCCTGTGCTTTGTCACAGGTTGCCTCTGTGAGGGCTTTGCTTTTCCTGGGGGACACATGGGTACAGACTCCTGCGTAGCAGTGCAATGACATCCCATACTGGGGACAGTGTCCCTAACAAAACCCTTAAGTGGTGGAAGAGGCCTGAAGTCAGGTCATTTAGGCATTGTTTGGGCTCCCCGTGTTCAAACAAATGTGGAATGCATTTGCAGCAGAGGCTTACAAGGGTGATCATCTGGAAAATTCAGACTGTGAGCCTGCTCATGCTGCAGGTTGTTCTGGAGGCGGTTGCGTGTTGTTTGGGCTCCTACTTCAGGTGCTCTGCTTATGGCTGAGCTCTCTATAGAGGAAGGAGGGGAGGCAGGGCTAGGGAATGAATCAGATGCCTGAAATTAGATGCTGTGAAACCTCTTCTTGCTTAATACCTACCTCAAAGGATATCTCAAAGCCCAGGCTACAGTCACAAGAAAGGCAATAATAGCCAGTGTTATACTCTTATACAGGCTCTCTGGGCTTGACATCTGCAAGAAAATGCTCCACACTGCTCACACCCTGCTGCCTATCTCCCCAGAGCAGCTGGCACCAAGTGTTTGTAGCACTGGATCCTTAGTCATCAGGGGGAACAAGGCTGACAGCAGAGGTTGTTGCCTGCAGAGAGAAAACAGTTACCAGCTGATGCTTCAAACAGCAGCTGCAGCATCCTCAGATTCACCGACTCCCACTCAAAGACCTTGCCTGAGTCCATTCCACACACAGCAGACAGGGTATGTGCATCCATGAGGAAGCCTCCTCTAGACAGAGAAACAGCTGGCCATGGGTATGAGAAGGTTCTTACCCCACTGATACCAACAAGGACAGAGGTGAGAGATAACTGTGGGGGTGGAGAGGGAACAGAGTCCTTGCAGTATGAATAATCTCCATGAGCACGGGGAGGGCGCAAAGCAGTGAGAAATTCTGCTCTTGGGAGTGGGAGAGGCTGAAGCAGGGATCAGTGCTGATGCAGTGGAAAATCAAGGACTGTACCCTGAGGCCTGCAGCCTAGCTTAGTCAGAAGGCGAGGATCCCAGATTTACATCAGGGTAGGAGGGGTAAACTGATCTGGGACCCCTTTATTGGATTGCTGTATCTTTGGCTTTACTGTATGTATGCACTAGGGGACTATTGACATTGACCTCCTTATCTACAGAATTTCAAAACCTCTACAAAACATGCTGTAACAAAATACAGTTTGTGCTCCACTATACTGCATTTGTGTTCATAAGTATGTGTCTGGTTCTTTGCATTTTTATGTTATACTAACATATATAGACAGAAGGGGAATAAGAGGGAATATATAACATATACATAAGGTATGGGACTATGGTCAAGCATTTGTAAAGAACAGCAGGGAGGTTAAGCATAGAAAAGGGAAATATTTTTAGAGACTGAGATGCACCATTATCATTTTAAAAGCCTCTTTAACATTATGTTGTTTGGTCATTACTTTCAAGAAGGGCATACCTGATATATGACCAAATACCACAAGCAACTTCTAGGAAGGAAGGCTTTTCTAGCTGTCAGTAGGCAGGCAGTGTAATCGAGAGGAGAATTTCATCCTGCTTCCTCCAGATTTCCTGGCTGGCAGCCTCAGCTCACCTCCCGGTGGCCCTCTGCTCTGCTGCTCTGGCAGTGTTTAATGTTCAGCCTGAGAGACAAGGGAGGATTGTCCTTTCAAAATGTACGTACATCAGCATTGCCTAAAAGAGAAATACAGCAGGAAACACTGATTCCAAATTGCTGTTTAAAGTGCCGGCCTTCTTCTGAAATGCAGACAAAACAGAAATAAAAAAAGAAGCTAAAAGCGGTGATTTTTGTTCAAGCAGAGAAAGGAGTCCCTTTTGGCACCTTTTCTAAAGCATTAACTGTACCCAAAGAGCAGTTGAAAAAGGGAGAGAAAAAAAATGGTACTTCTGATGTAAACAGTGAGGCACTGGTAAAGCAACAGCTACTCCTTTAGATACAGGTTTCTGCTGTATTGGAAATTTAGAATGTAAAAACCTGATTATCATTCCTGATGGTAAATCTGCCAGGCTAAATCTGAAAATAAAGGGTCCACAATCTCCAGGCAAAGCTTGCCAAGTCTAAAGAATCCTACTAAACACATCAGCTGGTGAGTGATACATAGGCTGCTACACATACACTGCACAGGACTAGGCCAGACCCTTACACAAAGCCCTTAGCACAAGACATTGAGGTTTTGTGGCCACCAAGTTGGTCTGGATCTGCTCCACTGTTTGCTGTGTGGAGAATGGCTATCACAGGCTAGATGTGCAGTACTGGAGTGCTGTGTATTACATGCTTGTTCACTAGGGATTTTCTCCTAGCTAGCCTGTCAGCTATTGGAGACCAGAAGCTGCATGGGACAGTTTCTGGACTGAGGTCACTTATGTATTACATAGATCTGAGTCTGCACATTGAAGCCAAGTAAGCTGTTCTGGTTGAGGATGTGGGTTTTAAATATATAGTGAGATTCTGGAAATCTTTGGGGCACCTGAATTCAGTGAGGTAAAACAGAATGGCTCTTATATTTGTTTGGTGTCCATGCTTGGAGTCCTTTAAAAAGTTCATACTCTGAGTCTGTGTCTAGGTCCAACTTTGCTGTTTTTCCAAGATAGATAAGAAGAAATGTTATTAAACAAGCTAACAAACAACAACAACAAAAGCAACAAACAAGAGAGAGAAAAAAGTGAATTAACATTATCTTTAGAAGCTTCTTAACCAAGATTTTCCACATATATTCATACGGCTTGCTGGAGCAGGGAAAGGTGCTTGATCATTACTCTTTATGTTAAAAATGAATCAGCCCCCTGCTGTCCTGTTCCTCAAAGGTTCCATTGTTTCTCTCTTGGAGTGATACTCCATATAGACGATACTCCAATTGTCCAAACTTTCTCTGGGCTTCATGACAAGATTTAATGCATTAAAAATGAGAAGAGAAATATCCTATATATTAAGACAAGTTTTGGTGAGGTTACAACTCAATGTACAATTCCAATTCAGCAAAGATATATCCAGGCCTGCCATCTGCTATACTGAGCCTCTCTCTTTCTAACTCTAGTCCAATGTCAATTAAATCTAGAATGCAGAAAGCTGAGGTGAAATGCCCAAAATGATCAAAAGAACATTAAGTTCACAAAAGGAGGTTCATGTATCACTCATATCCCTATAGTGATCTGTGCGCTAGCAACGTACTTTTTTTTCAGAAAAAAAAAAATAAATAAATAAAGGTAGAAGTGTGACTGCTCATGTTGTGGTGCCAAGCATCTGACCATCACAGTGCTCTTAATGGTTTCAGATGCTTACTTGGGTGCAAGTGTTGGAAATGCATCATTAGGACTGTATTCTCCTCTCCTCTAGTGCAAGATGATCAAAAATGGGCTACTCATTTACAGAAGGAAAGGTAGTCTCCAGTGATTCACTGTGAGAACTAAGGGCAGAGAGTAAGAACGATTTGTCTTGGTCATGTGTAGGATTTGCCTAGTGTTTACCTATCTGCAGAGTCCTTGTCTAGTTTCTTCTTAAAACCATGTACATTTTTTTTCATCCACGACAGCAAGGAGTTCCACGTCTGCTACACCCTTCATGAAGAACCATCTCCTTTTGTTATATTGAACCCAACTCCCAGTTGTTTTGCTGGTTTGTGCTTAGATCTCATACTGGAAGAAGCAGTAAGCAATTGGTCCTTACCTATCTTCTTTATGCTACTAAGGATTATATAGACCTTTACTACATGCATCTAAGATATTTCTTTTCCAGAATGAAGTCACAGCCTTTTGATTATCCTTGTTGACCTTCTATGAAACCTATATGTCCTTTTGTAGTTGATACAAGAACTGAGCACACTTTTCAAGGCATGTGCATACTGCAGCATGTTATTTTCTGTTTTGTTCTCTGTTCCCTTCCTGATAATTCCTAACATTTATTTTGCTCTTTTGCTTGCTACAGAGCTCTGACCTGATGTTTTTTTATGGACCTATATATCATAGCAAGTAGATCATGCTCCCAAGTGGTAATGGTCAGTTCAAAGCTCATAACTCTGTGAAACTAAGATTGTTTTTCCCCATGTGCATCACTCTACATTCATCCACACTGAATTTCATCCACCAATGTGTTGTTGAGTCATTCAACCCTTAAGGTCAAAAAAAATTCATCATGGTTAGTTCTTGCCCTTAGTGTCTTGGATATCTGTGTATCATCTGCAAATTTTGTTGTTTCACTGTTCATTCTCTTCTCTACATGATATTTGAGTATGTTAAACAAAAACTTTTTACAGCACAAGTCTATGCAGATTTTGACTAGTGAGTACATTCAGAAGTGACCATGACTTCCATAGTCTGTTTCCAATTTTGTGACCAGTTTAATTTTCTCTGCACTTTTTATTTCTTTATATTTTTGATGAGTTTGTGGGAAACTTCTTGGAAATCTAGGTGGATCAGCTAGATCACCTTTACCTACATACCTACTGACCTCTTCTTACACCTTAAAGAAGATGAGTTGACTGCACTCAAATCAGGTACTCCCTGTGAATAGCAGGGCCCTGATAATGAATCCTGTTCCCTCTTAACATGTGGCTGATGCTGTGCTTCTGTAAGTGACTCATTTTGACAGGCAATTATTTTAGCCAGGCTCCCATTTCCAGTCCTCTACAATAGCTCAAGAATGAGCATTCATCAGTTCCTGGAAGCTGGCCATGGCAATCTCATGTGGATGGTTGTCAAGTCAAATCCACCAATAAATACATTTGCTGTGAAGGTCTGTGAGGCACGGTCCAGCTGATTTACCCTGATGAGCATCCACAGTGTCTGGAGCATTGTGTGGGTGTTCAGAATGTGTGAACAGCACCAAAAACGGACTGTCCATTCCCAAGGTCATAAATAGGATACACACTCACACACTTAGAGGGCCCAGGATTGCCATAACTGTAAGAGAGTCCATATCAGTGGCCTTACACATCTTCAGGACAGCTAATGCTCAACACCGTCAGCCACACTAGCACAACATAGATCACCTGTCTGTTTCTAGCTCTAACATATACCTCCCACCACCAGCAGCATTCTGTTTGCCCCACAAAATAATATGAAGGCACCCACCTGCATGCACCTTTGCAATAGCAAATTACCAGCTACTGACATGATGAGCACTATAGTACCTGTACTCTGGCACTTGTGGTGAACTCTGTGTGTGTATCATGTCTCAATTTCTATCAACACTGAGTGTATTTTTGGAGAAAGTCAAAGGTCATTAGGACTGCAGTGAGATCATCTACATCTTAGCACACAAAACATCATAAGGATTAATAGGCATCAGTCCCTGTGGGAAGCTGTTACAGCTCCACTGAAAAGCAATAATCCTGGGCAAGCAGACCCATGAAGTTCCTGGGTTTGGCCTCTGTCATTAACCAGGAGAGACCAGGCAGATTCTTATTTGAAGATACAGAGGCATAATATACAGAGCCATGAGGTTTAAATCATGTTTCCTGTTTGGCTCATGGGCTAGTCTCCTCTCTCTTCAATTTTTGAAAACATCTTCAATTTAACCTTGGGGTCTTTTATTATTATTATTATTATTTATTATTATTATTAATAATAATAATATTTACCATTAGCTGACTGGAAAACAAGAGTAATCATTTGAATGCAATGTAAGAAAATGGTTGGCACACATTAATCAGACTCCATATATTTTTATATATGTGTATCAGAGAGAGGGAATAGGTACAAGATAAAGACACAGAGATGGCAAACAGGTTGTTCCTGCCTCAGTGCGGCCATCTAACATCCCTCCAAAATCTCTCTAGATGAAACCCACTGAGATTTCCCTCTGTACCACATTCTGGGCATGTTCATTAGGGAAAGACAGCATACAGGAAAATTCAAGTGGCTATAAACACATTCAGCACCAGCAGGTGCCTGGAGAAGCATGGGCCAAAAATAAGAGGAGAGACCTAGCTGTTGGGTACCTTGGGGATGGTGCCTTAAAACCCTGTGTGGAAAACTCAGCGCAGCTGCTGAATGATGCCTTTTGACAAACCCCAGTCCATAACCTTATTTGAAATACTGGTGAAATGTTTCCAAATGACAGCTTATAGCTTCTTATTTTAAACATTTCTGGTGTGATTGTGGATAGTAGCAGGCATTCATAACCGTGTGGTTTATCTAAAGTGAAAGGAAATACTAGCTGGATTATTGTGATATATATTTGTTTGTTGTTGTTTGCAGTGGAGGCTTACTGTGGTGTGGGGGGCCCTGCCTGAAAACTGACAGAAATCTTTCTGTGTGATAAAATTAAATGAGTCCTTTCTAAAACTCAGGAGTGAAGGAGACAGAACTTAGAAGGGGAAAAAAAATGCACACAAGTGCTGGTATTCAAAAAACTTTGCTATGTTTAAATAAAGTCTACCATGTCAGTGAGGGGAATCTTCCTTTGGAGTGGAAGTGTTTGTTAGAAGAAGGATGTAGGGGATGTCTGAGCTGTTGAGATCTGTAAGAGGGATGTGTTGCTGGAAGGGAGTTGTTCGGATACAATACCAAGTGACTTCACAAGAGTCTCTCCCCGGTAAGGGATATTTGGACTAGACGTGGAGGTAAATAGTGATCTGCTTTGTGTTGTTACACTTATGTCTATAACTTGGAGCTGTACCAGTTTCTTGGGGGGTACCTCAGAGGTAGCTTGAAGATGCAAACTGTGTAACAGGGTAAGACAGCTGTAGCTTCAAAGACAAAAAAAATCAGCCTTTGGCTCTCTTTTGCACCAGATACGTGGATATAGGGTGTTTTTGGGGACAATGAGAAATAAGTCAGTAGTTTAAAATGCTGGCTCTATGTAGAGTCTAAGAAAAACAAGCTTATGATATCCTCAGAGAGCTATCTCCATTGTTTTCCAATAAAGCAACAGAAAATTTACAAAGAAACATACATATCCATGGCTATCAGTTTGTTGGGTGTACTTTGATTATGCCTATTTTGTACAAGTAATCCTGATTAAGCCTCAGTCTTCAGGAAAAAGCATCCACATGGTTTCATACTTGGAGGTGTCAAACTTTCCATCCAATTTCCAGGCTGGACAGTTCTTGTATGTAACAGAAAAGACAGCTGAACTAGAAGAGGGGGATTAAGAAACTGTGAGAACATGTGATTTATTTATTTTATATGAAATAAAATAAAAGCTTTCACACTTTTCTAAGCACACACAAATCTCACTTCGATTATTTTTAAAGCACTGTATTCTCCTACCTTTTACAGTGTATAAGTGAAAATTCCTCACAGTCCAGATGAATAAACATCTGAGCATTGCTCTGTTTTGCTGATAAAAACATTTAGAACATATTTATGAACATTGCTTTTACTACTCATCCAGCTGAGGATTTTCTCATAAACATATGAAATCACTTTCTAGTAGATCTTATTCTGCTGTAACTTTTCCCAATGATGCATCAAAGCTGAAAAGTGTTCATCAAAGAATGCAAGCATTTACATTTATGGGCTAAGTTGTTTTGGGCTTGTGGTCATCAGAATATCATAAAAGAATAAAATATTTATATAGTCACTCTAGATGGCCCAACTTGAAGGATAAAATCTGGAAAATTACTGAGTTTCAGATGATTACCAAAATATGTGTGTACAAACACACACGCAAACACAAATTCAAGTCTTGTATACCAGAGGCTCATATACATGAAACTAACAGTATTTTTTTGTGTGTGTTGGATACATTTTATCATGTCTTCTTTCACCGTTCCCTTGGACCCATATTCTGGGTCATATATACTCCCAGCTTGTATTTACCTTATAACAACACAACTCTTTCTGAAAGCTTTCATCTGGATTTCAGTTTCTAAATATAGGTGATTGGATTAATAAGTGCATGTCTATTCTTCCAATACAAATTTAGTAATATAAGCCATCTAATTTCAGAGATGTCCCATTAGTTAGTTGTTAGTTCAACTCCCCCCCGCCTTTTTTTTTTTTTTTTTTTTTTTTTTCTGAATCCTTCACATTTGATGTGAAGTCTGGTTTAGGATTGCTTTCTCTTTCTCAGATATAGTACTGGGCAATTTCAAGCATCTTTCCCCTCGTCTAGAGACGAGATCCACATTTGGATATATATATATTTTTTAAACTTCTTTGTAAGTTCTATTATGGTCTCTTAAAAGCACTAGTAATAAATATTTCTAAGCTGTTTTTTTTTTGTTTGTTTGTTTGTTTGTTTTGTATGTGTGTGTGTGTGAGCTATTTCTTTATACAGTAGGATATTTCTGAATGCTGCATTATGTGTCTTTTTTTTTGTGCTTTTTTTTTTTTAAAAAAAAATCTGATGATTGCAAAATCCCTAGATAAATGCCATGTTACTTAGACTTCAGTACCACAGAGCTTAAGCATGTACTTACTAGTGAGGCTTTCTATAAAAGCAAACTGGGAAGCTGTTTAAATCTTTTAAATCATTTTCAGCAACTATATTTTTTAGTTTCCAGCCTGTGACAATTCAAAAACTCTATGGATTAAGAGTGTTTTCTTTCACCTGCTGTGATCCTGAATCAGTTTGAATATTTGTTAGCACAACATTCTTCATTTCTAATAAGTGATAATCATACTAACATAATTCTTGGGCAGATCTCACTTCTACTGAGTATATTTATCCTAGTGCATGGTCAGTGTGGTGAATGAAATACCTTTAATAAATATTAATAAATATTACTTTTGCTATAAATCTAAGTCAACAGTGAAAATATTTTGCCATTAACATGCCATTAAATTATATTAAAATAAATGTGTCATGATCATTTACAATAAAGGACAATTATCCATAAATTTCTGTGTTATACATGCAGCAATATACATGCTGGAAAAAAAAAAAAAAAAAAAAAAGAAAAAAAAAAAAAAAAAAAAGCAAAGTACCCTTCAGTAAATATACTGTCTTACAAAAACAAAACCAGGCATATATCAATCACTTATTGGAAACTGGCTGGGTAATTCAAATCAGTGTGCAAAAGTTGCCTTCTGTGGTTAAAAGTGCTTCACATTAAAACATAAGTTTTTCAAAACCTTGGAATAGTTTGTATTGAATTATTAAGGACTGTATGATAAACAGAAACATGCATTAGTTTGAGTTTCTTGAATAATATACGTTGTAAGTTATATTTTAGCTAACCTATTTTTGTAAGTTCTGCTGTAGGGGATTGTGAATAATAAATACATTCTGAATTTTGATTTGGATAGTTCCAGTCCATGCCTGTTTCCACACAAATAATTGCTGGCAGCTTTGTGTATTTAAGTATTTTAAGGATATTTATTCTATACAAAGTGGAATATAAATAAAAGGCAGTCAAAATGAGATGTCAACAAACATTTTCTCAATCATCACCCCAGGGTATGATGTTGAAGGATAGTCCATGTACCTTACTACACACCTGAATGATGAAACACCTTGTGTTTCCCTCCTGACTCTCTAATTACCTCCTTGTTTTTGAAATTCTTCCTTCATACTGACAGTGGATTAAGCATAGTTTCTATGAATACACTCAGAATGTATTGTGTCTATATGTTTTCCAGTTATTGCCATGAATTTCACGAAAGTGGTCTGGATTTTTAAAATGGAATTTTCCTCACTTTGTCTAAATTTTATTTTGTTACATTATCCCTTTACAAGCTTCCTGCTTGCTACCTGCCATACAGCGTGACAATAATGTGTAATGGCACATAGCATGGGGATACATACCTGAGTCTGTATAGAGGAGACACCACAGTATTGTGCCGTGAGAAGATGCTGTTCCCAGGAACACTATGACTATTTGTGTTGATGGCCTGCCTAAACTAATAAAGAGCTGCCTTACATAAGACCTCAAAAGTGATATAAAATTGATTTGATTCAATACAGGTTTCACAGTCTCTTGAGCCTCTCTGCATGTCAGCTGGTATATACATGCTCACAGCCAGGCTTTCTTCCAGTACTCTTGTCTTTATATGCCTGTTGGTTTGCTAATTCTGTTAGCAATGCTAAACTCATTGCAAATTCTTCATGCGAATGGGCTTTGCTTGGTTAATTTACTGGCATAGTTGTAGACACATGGTTGAGATGCCTATACTCCTCAGCTGGGTAATTGTCATGCGTTCTCCAGCACACAAAATGAAAATTAAATGTTGTTGATTCCTAGTGCACAATGACTGGGGAACTGTAGCTACTAAGTTCTTTATCTGACATGCTGAATCTTATTAGGGACTTCAAACACTGCCTGAAATAAAAGGATCTCTAAGCATAAGATCAATACAATACAATTATCTTTCATCTGCACAGTGAAATCAAGCCTCCTAGGAGTTACCATGGAAAACTTTAGACCTGGTGAATGCTGTCATGTAGGTGGAAATAGACTTCAGTCTGGGAAGAGTCCAGTCAAGTCAGGTGGGAACTACTATGCAAACCATGTAATAATGTGGCATGTAAGAATGGGAAACAAAGGCTGCTCATCTGACTGGAGTATATAAGTTAATGAAGAAATATATAAATTGATGGAGAAATACACAATGCTTAGGGACCCTGCTCCAGGGGTTTCATATGGACAGGGGTATATGCAGAATTCAAGCACTGACCTCAACTCACATGTTAAACAACCACATATGTATGTATTTATTCAGAGATGAAAAACTTAGAAGCTACAATATAGTCTGGGTCTGTATTTGTAACAGATGAAGTAGGGCTAATACCTTGGAAGCAACAGAACAAGGTCATTCGGACCTCCCTGCTTTCCAAAGCAAGAAGCTGTGGAGATTCATTCAGATGCAGAAAGAAAAAATCTAGCACTTAATCTTTTAAAATACACATGCATAGAAATACATACAGTAATGTATTTGTCATTGCTTTTGAAGAATTTTGGTATTGGTACAGAAATGTCTTATTCTTCATGAAAAAGGAGGATTTGTTACCTATGAAAAAGAACAGATATTTGGACCTGAGCTGGACAGCCAAAACGTCACTAATGGAAACTTGTGTTTCCTTGGAAATGCTGCAAATATTTCTCCAAGTAACTACTTTAAAAATGAGTTCCATTGGAAAATAACAATGTGAAATAATGACTAATGCAACTGGACAGTGAGGAAAAAAGAAATACCCTGCTTTAGATTATCTGTTTGTTAATTTTTATTTCCAGGTTGCATAAGGAGAATATCCTATTAAAACTGTTACTTGGATGAAATACTTTGTGTCCCAGCCAGCTACAGTATATGCAAACTATATAAAAAGATCTGTCACAGTACATGTTTAGAGTACTGTAATATTAAATTGTTATGTCACATATAATACATTTCTAGGGATAGCTAAAAGAAGAAAAATAGGCTTTTCTTTTTTTTTTTTTTTTTTTTTCTTTTTTTCTTTTTTTTTTTCACTTCTACCTGCCAAGGTCACAGGGTGCAATTCAATCCACAAAAGTTAATGAAAAAGCTCCCTTTATTTATTTATTTATCTATTTATTTATTTATTTATTTATTTTAATTTGTCCTTTGATGAATTGTATTTTCATAAATTCACATCAGATTGATTTTTTGATTTAAAACTGAGATTAAAATACTGTAAATTTAAGAGCTGCAGTTCTAAGAAAGAGAAGAAGAACTATTGTTATGTAATAAAAATGCTGAATTATAAGCACTCTCAGTCACAGTAGATGCAAGAACAGAGGCAGAACTGATGTTTCAAGTGTCTTTCTCCTTGTGTGAAACTGCTTTAATCACTTATAAAATTATATAAATTACAACATATTTTTAATAATTTCATTAAACTTGCAAGTATGATGAAGAGACAGCAATCAAGCTTCTAAATTTTGAGGATTAATATATACAGTACCACAAAGACTGTAAGAGCATAATCAGTTAAAGTGTCACTTTCGGTGTAATTTTTTGACCGGTACAACACTGAAAAAATTGTATGTTTTGGTAAACCAAAACAAAAATACTGTTTGAAACTCAGAAACAAATGACCCTTTCCAATAGCACACAGAAATTATATCTCAAAACTTCGATTTCGTCTGGTGAAGAAAAAAAAAAGGGGGGGGAATGGAAGTTAGAAGATGACATATAATGTAAATACATACCCAAACATTACAAGATTGAATACCATAAAAGCAGGACTACAAGTTAGCTGTTCTAAATTAGTTAGCTGCTGTTAATGTTTTTATGACAAGAAGATTTTGCTGCCCTTAAAGGGATGTGAAAGGAAAACAGGAATGCCAAGAATTCTGTTCTGTAATGTCACTGTATAGCTAAATATTACTGTGATGTTACTGCATCCCTGTTTATTACAGATGGAGTCTAATTTCTTGAGTGGAATAATAAAGTATTTTTGCTTATGTAGACCTTCATGAAACATCACGCAACCTTTGCTGAGCATATACTCTATGTAAGAATGCATGTTTCCCTTTAAAGCCTTCAGTGCTCATGTTTATGGGCTACAACTTTTGTTATTCTGCAACTTCTGTTATTCTGGAATAATTTTCCTTATAAATATTGACATGAGAGTATAGGGCATTATGTAACTAAGGACACCCACCTATCAAATGGGGACAAAATGAATTTCAACTTTCCTAATGGATATTCAGCCTAAGCAATATATATATATTCTTATTCTGGATCAAGAACATTTACTATGGTACATTCTTTTTTTTATTTTTATTTTTATTTTTATTTTTTTTCAACAGAGAAACACACAGCTATACAAATACTCTTGTTCAAGCCTAAAAGCTTATGTAATAAACATTGTTAGTGGATATTTGCAGGTGAAGCACATTGGCATCTAACTATACTAACTATGCCCCTTTCTGCTAGCAGTTACAAAATGCTTCACATGGGATGCCAGGTTTTATGCAGTGTTCTTTATTTGTGGCAAATCAGGGAGATGTTCTGAGGCACTGAGGCTGCTGAATCTATTTACCAAATGCCAGGTGACTGCAGTTATCATTTTATAGGTGAACAACAAGAACTATCCAATTGTGCTTTGAGTATATACAGCAACAGCAGTCCAAATTACACCAGCAGTAGTGCTGCTATTTATACATGTGGTAATGGCACTACAGAAAATACCTCCCACATGGGAATAAGAGCCTGTAGTAAAAGTCCTTATTTATCTGCCTATCAAAATACTCTAAGACTGAATACACAAAAGGATAGTGTTTATATCATCAGTGGAAAAAATGTACCTATCTTCTTATGCATAGAAAATGGTCTATGAGCTTTTCTTTTGCTGTGCAAAGGAAATTCACAGCCAAACAACTATGTGCTTGGTTGTGAGCAAGTACAGACTTGAACATATTTATTATGAGAAGCTGATTTTAGATGATTAAGGGTAAAATGTCTATAACAATGTATGCGTGTTTGTACTCTTTTATGAATACATACTCTGGCCTATAATTGTATGGTGATATGCACTTTTTAGCATATGGCTATAAGTGGAGTGCTGTTCTATCACAGGAAATACTTAAGCCCAGTGTAACTGGCAACACATGGCTTTGCTGAGAGCAATGGAGTCATGGTATCTATCCTGATAGTGGAGTGCTGCTGAGAGCCCAGGCCAGCTAGTGCATCCTACCAAACATCTCTACATGCAGTGTTACCCAAGGGGGTGAGGAGGCTGGACACACAGTGTCTGTGCAGAGCATAGTCAGTAGCTGTGATGTGCTGCCATATAGCCCCAACTCTTTGCTGTTAAGACCCAGGGGAAGCAGGGGGTTCTGCAGAGCACTCCTGAGAGGCAGAGTGAGTGCAGGCAGGAGCCCCCAGGGACCTCTCCACTCTCTAAAGTGTAAACACACCCTACATCAATGGGGCATTTCAATTTTATTTGAATACTTAAATGCTGTTTAACTGGCTGAAGATGAGAAGTGCCATAGCCATAATGATTGTATGATATCACTGCAGTTAAGACTTCTAGGGGAGAGACAAATTGGAGGTGGAAAAAGTAGTCAAGCTTACAGGCAAATGAAACACATACAGGCATCTAGGTCTGTTTTGGTGAACACTGGGCTTTAAGAAATTTCTCCAGGTTTGGCTAGTCTTTTAAGAAATCCAGTTTCTTAAACATTACTGTAATAACTATTGTTGACATAGTTGTATGATGTAATAACACTTTTCAGAGAGTCCACCTCTGCTCATCTCAGTTCACCACTGAATGAAGAGTTCTATACTAATATTTGCTGTAAGTTAGTATTGTCCCCATGATTTCAGTTCACATAACTCTCCTGTGTAGGCCCTCAAGAATCTTCAAGAGTGAATTTCATGTTAATCTTGATAATTACAAAAGCTGAGTGGAACCAGGGGGGCTAATCCATCAAAGTACATACTGAACATTTCTTCTAATAACTATCATATTTTCTAAGTGGACCATTATAGATTTTATACCTTCACTGATAAAATTTACTTCCTTGTAAACAGTTTTGGATTAATATGGGGATAGGACTTTAAATGGTAAATGTAGTACTTTCACACTAAATGCATGTGATTGCTTTGGCCTGGTGCCCAAAAAGAGCTCAGAACTCTGCCATAGGCTTTAGTATAAGTATTTTTCAAACTCTTTAAACATTTGCCAGAATGCTAGATGCCTACTCTCTCTCTGTCTATGTATTTTGGGTTCTAGAAATTTGGGATACATTCTGCTATGTGTTCTGGTGATTCTAAATAGTTCTCTTCTAGATGTGGAATTAAATCAAATAAGTACAGATGGCTAAAGGATAAGCTTGGTCAAGATATTTACCTTTAAAAAACAAGTGTATTTTGTCTTGGCCATTACAGTTACTGGATCAAAATGTTGCCCAGGGAAAATTAAGGGTACTAACAGTCCTGCTTAATCAGATTCTCATATGCATATAAATGTAGTTGATTCACAAACACAGACAAAATTCTGGACACCTAAATTTCTTTCCAGTTGTTGTCAGTCAGCTATGGACCTTCAGCCCCCACTAACTTCTCCAAAATATTGTCACATTTGTCTTACCTGGATGACCTACACGGATGCCTATAGAAACCTCATATAGGGGGGAGAAGATCTGATTGAAGTAAAATGTATATTTTTAAAGGTAAGTGTTAGGAGACAGAAGTTAGCAAGAGAGTCATTTGCTGGCACTTTAATTTGGATTAAATTTGAACTTTTAAAGTTAATTAGATTAGAGGCAAGCATTGGTTTGACATTTAGGATTTAGAAATGGCTAGTTCATGACAGGCATTTTAGTAGAGATGGGATGAACCAGTGACAGTTGGGAGAGGAATCAAACATGGAAAAGGAATATGTGTGGAAGGACCCTGGGGACAGGACTAGGAGCAGTTTGTGATGCTGTTCCAGGTTTCTCTGCAGGAATGAAGCCTTGGGGGACAAGATGCTAGTGAGAAAGAATTTGCATGCCTGCCCTGTACCTACCAAATGTACACTGTGTTCCTTGGTGCCTCTGTACCTTTACCCTACCAAAAGACCAGACTCACCTGTGGCAGACGTAGGCAATCCAAATGTGTCAGTTTAAGCACACTGAAGGCTTACTGCAGGACAAAAAAGTTGACATCACCTCACTTGGTGATGGTAGTGGTGGTGTTTGTAATGCCCTGCATAACATCCCAGCTTTGGCCTAGGCCTAGACAAGCCATGATTTTCAGGCTATAGCTGAGATGATCCAAATACCTGGCATTGTAAAGGCCTTCTGTATTTCAGCCATCACAGAGCCTCTGTTGTAAATGCAGCAGTGATTTACAATGGGTTTCCTTGAGTCACCACAGTTTATGCTGAACACCCTGGTTCCTGTAACAATGTAAATTTCTGATCTGTGCTTTCAGCATCAGATTTTGATTGTCAGCATCTGTTTCCTTGATGAGTGTCTTGCCAAAATTGGAACTTGTTTCCCTCACTGACATGGTTTTATGTATTTTGTATTTCTCCTCCCCAGTTCTCTTTACAGAGAACTACACTTACTTTAATTTACTGGGGATGCTTAAAACTAGTGTGCAATGGAAGAACATCATCACAAGGTGTACAAGTGCACATGAATTGCATTGAGAACAATGGTAACATGTGCATCACTTCAAGTGTACTTCCTGTATACCAAAGTACAGAAAGTAAGTTTTATGTTTGCATCATTGCACATTGTGTGATAAAGGCACAGATCACAAAATATCTTTGTCAGGGAGTACAAGATGCCAATGGGTGACCTCACTGATCCTTCACAGACTATACTTGAAAAATTCAAGAATAACATGTGAAGGTCAGATTTATAGTTTATGTTGCTTGGTCCAACATAAAAAGTGAGAAAGTAAGGCTACCATGGAAGGATCAACAGGGAAAAGTTCAAAAGAAAGGAGGGAAAAAGTTCAATTTTCTTTTCTCTTTTTTTGGGGTGTGGTGATTTTCCCTACCTACAGGTCTGTGACAGATTTTTAAGCACTGAGGTTTCACGCAGGTACAGACTCTTCTATGAGCTGATAAAATAGAAACCTATGATGCAGACCTAGTAACATTCAGGAACCAAGCCACTTCAGAGCATTGAAGGTGAGTGATTTGAAGTCACCATGATGGTAAAACTTATGGTAGGAGTGTCTGTCAGATCAGGCCCTGACTGTGCTCCAATTAGCTGTTCTTGTAATTGATGTTACAAATTTGATGTGTGTTGTGATTCATGGTCACTAAAGTTCACAACACTGGTGGCTTTTCCATTCTAAGGAATAGACTAACAATTGCTTCCAAATACTTATGTCTGTGAATAATGGAAACGGGAGGTGACTGAGAACCTAATATTTAAGTGGGCTGTCAGAAGCAGGGAATTAAAGTAGCAGGGCCACAGCACACCAAACCTCCAGTTACTTAGTATGCTCAGGCACCCTGTACTGATCATAATGGGGACATTGTGCTGAATTCCCCTTTGGACATTGCCAGCCAACTGCTAGGCAGATTCTTGGCTGGCTGAGTGTTTTATTTTGGCCTCTGAGAATATCCCTCACAGTTTTAACCAGGTTACATAGAATCCCGTGGATTTTTTGCTACGGAGAGATAGATATACATCATTTGGCAGTTTTGTACTTAGCTAGATATATGGTATCTCTTTTGACAGAGACTAGCACACCAACACATTATTTTAGCTACTGGCATACACAGGGTGTGAGTTATTTCTTAGGCTCTCAGGCTTTTTTCCCCACTGAGTGCATCTGGTACTTCCTAAGGTCCACATGTACTGGCACAGTCACTACAGAGCTCAGCCAAATATCTGCACAGTGATCTGTGAGATGCACCTACAGTACTGAGGCACTGCACAGCCGGCACAACTAAGAGGGCCATGGCCCTTTTAGTGTGCCTTAGCAGTCTGAGGAAGCCTTCTGAAGGAGCCCTGCAACTTTTGAACTGCTGGTACTGGTGAGAGGAGAATAAAGGCGCATGGGGGATGGCTGTCATTCAGGGTTGTGTGATTATCCCAGAAACATGAGTTGTTCTGCCCAATTTTTCACCCTCTTGTCAGCAGCAAGAGAGACAATCTTACCACTGACCACTCAACACTTCCCCTTTACTCTCTCTTGTTATGTCTGAAGAGCCTTGGTCACAGGGTTCTCCTTGCGCTGGCAAAGCCAATGTTACTAATGCTCTTAGGAAACTTGAAGGTGGGCTGGCTACCCAAACAAGCTACTTTAAAGGTAGCTTGGTTATGTCTGCACAATTTCCAGTAAAGTGTGTTGTATATAGAGCCTTTCAGGTATGTCCATTTTCCTCAACTAAAGCCACATTGCAATGCATTGTTTGCTATATCATAACCCAATTACAGTGTGTCGACCCATTCTGGCACTGAAACAACATAAAATAAGGTTATAATAGCTATAGCTTTATGCCTGAGTAACTGCATCAGCTTGAAATCCTGCTGTGGAGTTTATATCAGGGGCGTTTGTGAATATTCTTCCATTTTATGCCCCTTAACTTCTCTCCTGGTGGCAACGCTCACTGAATGGCTAGAGTGTGGTTACGCTTGCTTTTGTGAAAGTAATAGAACTCTGCTCAATAATTTTCTGGAGAAAGCAGCAAACAAAAGAAAATTTTTCCTAACTCCTCTCTATTTTCTTCACCTCCTGGCCTCTCTGCGTCACCTTCAGTTTTTCTCCCAACTCTGAAAATTGGCTGGAAAGAGATTCTTATGTTTCTTTCCAATGATTACTAACTTTGCAGTTAAAAACTATTGGCTTCCTGCAATGCCCAGAGGATCCCAGTATAAAGAAGGTGGTAGTTCAAATAGCCTAAGGGTGATCAAATCCATTTTCATCATTTGGTATTGCTTCCTACTCATTCAATTTTCTTTTTTATTGAAACAAAAAGAAAGAAGAAACTAGAGCCCTTTGGACTTCTGAAATTTCCCTTAACAAAATTACTTCTCAGTAAGAGATAGATCAAAAAATAGCTTTGGTACTGAGATATGGACTATGGAAAAAAGGCCCTGAGACTGTATGACTGACAGTGCTGCAAAGCCTAAAGGTAGGTGCCAGCTCAAGAAGACCTCAAAGACCAAAGTCCCTTTCTGTACCAAGATCTGGGACACAGCAGACACTGAAGTGACCTGAGAGGCACCGTGACAAGGCAAGTGTTATGGGAGACTTTCACCCTCATGGGCCCAGGTACCATTGAGAGACCATAAGGTAACATTTGCTAAGGAGCACCTTGCTCAAGCCAGGCTTTTGAACCTCACCCCAGTGCCGGGTCTGGAAGGACTTCTATCAGTACAGGATTCAATGACTTATCTACTACCATTTCAGAATCGGTTACTTTAAATGTGTACAGGTATCACTGTTCTTTTGTGTAGAAGGTGAATCTTACAATGTTATACTTCATTAATTTAGAATAAATTATATTTGCAAACTTACATTTTATTCAACTTTTGTTTTTATTGTACTAAGTGTCTGTTTTAGTGTGGGTACCAGTACATTAAAACTATAGATGACATTGCAAACCACTCTTTCCCCACTGCGATGAAGGAAGAAGGTATAGAGAGCTTTTTCAAAATCATTGTTCAAAATTTCCTTATAGAGATGTATATGAGCCAGTAAAAAGAAAAAAAGAAAAAAAAAAAAAACTCATAACAATCATAAAAAACCCTCCCCTACTTGCTAGCTCTGAAGAAATTCTGAAGGAAATATGGGTTTAGTTACTCCAGTGAGCTTTGGAACAATCTTAGCAATTAAAATAATCAAAGTTCTCAAAACGCTGAAACTTTTCAAATAAGTCCACTCTGAATGTTCATTGTAAATTTAAAGTAAAGGCTTCAGATGGTAGAAGACAGAATTCATTTAATTTAAAACACTTAATTGCATGCAATTTTTTTTTTAAATGTTTAAGTAAAATAAATATATATCTATATTTCTCATTTGTCCCAAGTGATTTATAACCATTTTAGAGGTGCACAGTGACAGGATGAGGGGCAAAGGACAAAGTTTACAGTGGGAGAAATTTTCATTTTGTATTAAGATATTTTGTCATTATGAGATTGGCCTAACACTGTACCAGATTGCCCAGAGACTTGTGATATATCCATCCTAGGAGATGTTCACAGGTCTAATGAACAAGTGCCCGAATCCTCTAAATTGGCTCTTTTTTGACCAGCTGATACCAGAGGTCCATTTGAATATGCATTATTCTATGACTGAGTAAAGTTCAGATGACTGCAAGTGCAGAAAATGCAAATAGATGAAAACCAGGGTTAGTGGAAAATATTATCTAACAAGCCTTGAACCTTGGCTTTGCATTGCAAGGCATACATTATTTGAGTGAAAATGAAGCAGAACAATGATGTAGCTACAATTCCAATTTAAACTTACCTTTCAACTTTAATTGATTTCTTTCTCTCTCTCTCTCTCTCTTAAACAAACAAACAAAACATACTTTGGGTACAGGAGACATTATTCTTGTAAAAGCTATGAAGTAATATAAAACTAAAGAACTATGTATTCTACATACAAAGAAAAATCAAGACCAGTATCTCTGCCTGAAATGTAACATACTGTTGTCATTCCTGGGAAGAAGAAATAATTGTTTTATTGGAAGGAATTAAAAGGACCAAAAATAACATAAAAATATTTACTACAGTGCTAGGCTTTTCTCCTCACACTTGAGGTGCTGAGTGAATGAGAACTTGTGCTACCAGAGGAGGCATTCTACAGGGTAAGGCATTGGGTGATGATGGGCTCAATACTTGCATAAATAATCGGGCATAAATCACTGGTGTCTTTAAAAGGGGGTAGAATTTGATGGAATAATCAAATTCAGGTGGTCTTTAGCCTGTTCTTGAATTTACCCAACTCTGCAGACAGTCTGATCTGTATGTCACAAAAATGACTGGAGGAAGAAGGAAAATATCTCTAAATCATCAAATGGTTTCCTTGCTCATTTGAAGTTTTTCTGTCCTCCTCCTTCAGACTGAGTCTTGAACATACTGATATTTCCTGATGGCTGGAAGGACCATTGCCCGTGTTGTTATTATCATTTGATAATCATCCCAGAGGAGTGGCACAGGGTGACATTTTTCAAAATCAAAACAAAAATCCTATCAAATCAAAGCACAAATTAATTAAAAATATATGACTTTTTCTGTGTTTCATTTTTTATAGCCTTGGGCAATGTTGATGTGCCCAACAACTTCATTGTTTGTTTTTGCATTTGTATGGTGGCTGTTTTGTTGCTGTTTTTTTTTTTTTTTTTTTTTTTTTTTTTTTTACAAGCTAGCCCACACAAGCAGCAAACATGTTTCAGATAGTGATTATTTTCCTCTATAAGGAAATGTCTAGTCCATATAAGATACTACTGCAGGTAAATAATAATATATCTACTCCTCTTGGTTGAGTCCTAGGCAAACACAGGCATGGTTTACTGCTCTGTTTGACCATGAGTGGGAGGTTTGAGGAAGAGCTCTGGCCAGGCTGGCAGGGATGCAGATGAAAAAGTGGTTGCTGTGTTCCCTAAGAAAGGAAATTGTGGAAAAAAAAGACAGGGCCAGTGGGAAAAAAAGACAGGGCCAACTTAGCAGACAAGTCCTCTTCCTGAAAGTGGCGTCTCCTTATTAAGACCTGTTATGTCATCTCTGTCGGTAAAGGAAAGATGGCTGTTTGGTATTTTCTCCAAAATTATGGAAGTTTTTGTTTGTTTGCTTGTTTTTTTGTTTGTTTGTTTTGTTTTGTTCTTAATATCAGTACTGATGTGTAATATAGGACTCTCTCTGAGATAATCTGGCAACTATTTCCATGTGTAAAGTAACAGAATTCAAAAAGAAAATAAATTAAAATAGAAAAAAAAAATAAAAGCAAAACAATTGATGAAGTAGAATTAATTACATTTGGGTTTAATGAAAGTAGAAAAAATGTTAGGAGAGAGAAAGACCATGAGCGAGAATCAGAGAACGGTAACAGGGAGGAAATAGCAAAATAAACAATAATAATAAAATAAAACAGCCATTATCTTCTAAACAATTTTAAGTGATGTTCACATGTTTCATAATATGTTTTCCACAAAAGTAGTAGTAGTCTTGATTTTTGTTTCCAGCCTTCGACTCTTGCTACAGCTGACTGATCAGACTGTGATATACCAGAAACCTGTTGGAGGCAGATCAGCAATTTGTAACTTTAGCTGAAGGAAACAACATGGATGCATTTATACTTTAATTAGCATGGAAAAACCACATCAAGCCCAGGAGTTTATGCTAATTTAGACTAGCAGAGTTATTCCTTAGTATTTTAGGATAATCTCACTTACTTGAATGCAAAAATATAAATATTTTTTTGCAGTGTGTTCTAGTTGTTTTATTGCATATGGTAAATCAAAGTATTGCCATAATTCAAAGCCTATTCATGGCTTATATACAGTTAACTAGGTCTAAAAATATGAAGTCCTTGTCAAGTCCTTGAATTAATTAAACATTTTAGATGTTATCTGACCCAAACTTTACATAAGTTGCTCCACTTTTTGTGCCCATTAGTAATCAGAAAAGTTTATAACATTAATATGTTTGCCAGCCATCTGACATACTAACACAGTGTATTCATAGATGTTTCAGGTATATATATATGAAGATGAAAATGCAACAAAATTGCTGGGTTTATACAGTTTTAGATATGCATATAATTTCTGTTGCATGCAACAACAAAGCAGCCTTGATACTGATTTGTCTAATATTGACTTTTAATTACATAAAGAGATTATCTCCCTGTACAGTGCAATCAACAGAATATAGGGTGATTGATTCAGAAGAATAAATAGTTCTGAAAACTTCAAGTAAATGGTTTTATGAAGAAATTGGCTGGTAGAGGATATTGAAATATAAGTGTGATGTGTTCATGAAGCATGCAGTCTCAATACTGTAGTCTCTGGCTACAGAGAATGTAGTCAAATGACAATTCATTGTTTCCATGATTGTTCAGACTTTTTAATTATATTTTTGAAAAGAAAAGCAGTAAAGGCAGTACAAACACTACAAACCATGTGATAAATAAATGCCTCTGTATTGTACACATTTATAGATTAATTTACTGTGTCAGACTGGTGAGGTGCAAATCCCTCCAGAAACAAAATGTTTCCATAATGAAAGACAGAAGTAATACAAACATAGGAATTATTTGTCATAATTTACTGGAAAAAATATGTTCTAGTCTTGATGTATGCAGATTCCTGAACTCCTGCAGATGTGAAGCCTCTGTTTCTCCTTGTGAAGGCAGTTTTGAAACACTTATAAATGTAGTCTGCATATTGAAGAACCAGGTTCAACTTCTGCAATGTTATTGTTGTAGGGTAAGATGGAAAAACATCACTGAAATTTTGGTAGGGTGTAAAATTTTTGTTCCCTATGAGTCAAACATAATGAAAACATTCATTATGAATGTTTTGACAACAGCTAGTGTCAGTGCAGTCTACTGCTGGAGAAGCATCTCTGATACTCTGCTCTTTGTGAAGATAATGCTATGTGCTGAAAGCAAGACCTGCTTTTATATTAGGGGAATAAGGAGAAACTGTAACACACACCTGCAAGTTTCTAGTATTTGCTGATCACAAATATCACCCCACCCCCCACCCCCCCCAAAAAAAAATCCTTGAATAACAAAAGGAGATTCCATTTCTCAATAGCTAGAGCTCTAAACCTTGGCTGTTGCTGCTCCAACATGCCAGGTGCTAACACTGCTGGTATCAATTATTTTTCTAATAGGAGCCCTTATTTCAGTAAGAAACATCATCTGAAGCTACTACAAAGAGCAGTCCTCTGTTCTGGCAGGGTGGAGTAATTTGCTAGATATGCTAGATAAAAAATACATCTTCCTACTGGTAAGGTGAAAGAGAATCCTCTGACACTGTGGAAACTGTAAGTTCCCCACCAGCTGAGATATCATGGAGCCTGTCTCTGACCTTGCATATGAAGGAGTCTTCATATCTGGCAGCCATGATATTTTGAAAGTTATACATTTATCATCTTTTGATACCTGTTGTCACTGTTATATAACCTTATACCTTTTGTCCATTTTGTCAGGAATGAGAATGGAAAGGCTGAATTTCATCAGTACTAAAGAAAATGAAGAGCTATTCGTAAAAGTGCAGCCACAAAAGAATTTGGCTGCAATAGCTTTTAAAATACTTTATTTATTTTATTTTATTTTTAATAATTGTATGGTGAGCACTTCTCTGAAATTAGAAATATGATATATAATATGCTGCCTTGTATTTAATTAGAACATTTTTAATACCACTTGTCTGAACAGCTTTGGACAAAATGAAGTAGAGTTGCTCTTAATTTGGCTACTGGAGTACTGCCATTTTTTACTTTTTTTTTTTTTTTTTTTTTTTTTTTTTGCTTACAACAATAGAAAGAGTGAAAAAAAAAATATTACAAAACCTGCTGGCCCAGAATCTCAGCTATCGCTAAATAGCTTGGGATGCCAGGATGGTCTCTATATTTTCCAACCTGTATTTTTCTTGCAACAGTTATTGGGTGTTTAAGTCCACCAAAATATAGTGGGGGTGGGGAAGGAGAATGAAAGAAAACTGAATTCAACTAAAAAGAAAAACACCTTATTTTTTCAAGGGACATAAAAGGACATAAGTTTTTTATTTGTCTCTGGGAGGCCGGTGGGTATCTGTTAATAGCTTGGCTGCATATTTTGAATAATTTACAAAGGAGCACTGTAGTAGGCTGGAATCACCAAAAAACAAACAAACAAACAAATGAAACTGATGCACAGCACTACATGGTAGATGAGAAAAATCCTTCTTAGTATGGCAAGAAGCATTGTGAAGGCAGAAAGAAATTATTCCGCATGTATTGTGCTCTTAAAAGGGATAGTGCAGCAATAAAACACAAGTTTCTAAAATGTAAGCCTCTAAACTAGCTGTGCTGAAATGCCTTAAATTAGGATTTATCATGATGGATTCATCTTTCTCCTGCAGCAGAATGCTTCCACAGAGAATGAACAATCCCTTCCCTGGAGGAATCAGTTCTGCTTTTCAGTATCAAAAGACAGCACACACATCTAAGGACAGAGCTCAGCAACTTTTGTAGTCACAAAGTACTGCATAACATTGGGAAGTGGTATGTTACAGTGCTAATCTTGGCAATATAGCTAATAACGTGTTTGTTTTCAGTATTTTCTGGCATTATTGTTCTGTGAGAGAACCGCGGATGTGTTCCTCTCATTTTTTTCAGGAGCTCAGTTAATCCTGTGTCTAATCTCACATACACAGAAGCAGCAAAGTGGCTGAAAAAGAAACTGCATAATGCTGCAGTCTTTGCCAGAGATAAGCAATAATAATTAGCAATAAGCAATAATAATTCTCCTCTGTTACAGTGCCTCGATGCCAATATTACTTCACTAACTTCAATACAATTCCCTTTACTCCATGTAAAACAGGTTTGACAGAGTATAGAAGCAAGTCCACAGGGTGATGTTTGCAGGAGCTCTGTGCATTTGCTGTATTGCTCTTACATACAGAGTGTGTGATCCACTTTGAATACGTCCCCCGCAAGGACTAGATAAACTTGGAATGCCTCAGCTGAGCAGCAAATAACATGTTTACCATTGTGCACAGGTAATGCTATCACCTCAAGTAATTGCAAGCAAATTAGTGTCACTCTGTCCAAAATAGTTTCTTCTACTGGGAATTCTACTTCAAAGCATCAGAAAGCTTTTTCGTAATGAACAAAGCTGGCATTACCTTGAAAGATTTTGTTGAGTTTGCTGGGCATAAGTGACTTGAAGTGAAATTATTATCCCATGACAGTGAATGAGAGAGTTTGCTGTTCTGATTAGCAGTCTTCTCTGCTAAATTTCACTTAGACACTGGCCCTTCTCAGTGTTAGAGGCTAGGCTCTGCACTGGAAACCAAAATCAGAATGTAGACCTTTCCATCTTATTTTGGAAAAATAGTTGGTGAATCTTTAAACAAAATACTTCATCCATTTGCCCTTGAGAAGCAGGCTACATTTAAGAAGCCAAGACTAGGATATATCGATCCTTGGGTA
The DNA here is from genome assembly GCA_011075105.1 of Heteronetta atricapilla. NCBI lineage: Eukaryota > Metazoa > Chordata > Aves > Anseriformes > Anatidae > Heteronetta > Heteronetta atricapilla. Next base: position 107,132,848 of record CM021732.1, read on the forward strand.
TCTTAAACATCTTTTTGCTACCTTGTCAATTTTATGGGTGTTAGCTTCTTTTCAAAAATACTGAAAAGAAAACAGTCAGCATTGGGAGGTGGTCTTTCAGGGAATAAATTAAAAATAATAATAATAATAATAATCCCAAGACATACATCAAAATGTTCTAGAGCTGTCCAAGCTCATTGAGGGAATAATTTTTCTTGGAGCAAGTCAGAAGAAATTCTGCCCTTAATTAACCTTCCCTCTGGAACACTGCTAGGCTGCCAGCAATATGATCTTCATCTTTTTGGCTTATACTAACTGGCAACATTTATTTTATCTTATTAAGCTGCCATAAATGCAAGATGTTAACCAGGTTATCCTGCACTATTTTTCACTGTGAACAACTCCTAAATTCTACTCACCTTTTAGAGTTCAAAAGCTAAAAAGAAATAAATAGTACTGAAGAAAAAAGATTATTTTAAAATGACTGCAACTAGAAGAATACAGAATCATTTCCCCATTTCCCAGGCAAGGAACAAAAATTGAATGTGACCTCACTGCGCATGGATAACTTACTGTAAAGAAGATACAATATGAAAAATATTGTAATCTTCGTCTAGATAGTTTCTGGACATTGAATATACAGAATCTTGCCCACAGCAAGAGAAGTCAATTCAAATGTGAATGTTCCCAATTGAACAGAGATGTAGAAGACTGCTAATGGCTTTTGAGAAAAAGCGTGAGCAGCCAGTGTTTGCAGATAAAGGAAGAACAATCTCAGGTCCTGGAAAAAACAACCCATTAATCAGTGACAGTAAATGGGAGGTTTAAATGAAGAAACATTTGGCAGACTCAGATGTTAATACGTGCAGACTCCACAAGGCACCCTGTCTAATAGAGCAGCACAAATAAAAAGGTATTAAAATTACTGTATCCAGGCATGTCTGTCAGCACTGCAATATCATTTAAACTGATGGCCATATGAATTGCCATACTGGATCGCAACAAATGTTCATTTAATTCAGTCCTTGGCTTCAGGAGGTGACTAGTCTCTGTCTGGCCAAGACCTACCTCTTTCCCCTTCTGTTTTGGTTTGAAATGGTAGGTTGATAGTTGCTTGATAAAAAATCTCCGTGAAAGAAAAAAATATATATATTTTTAAAAATGTAAAACACAAACATGTTTTCAGTAGCAAAATGTTTTCGGTAGAAACAGAAGTTTCTTGAGATTGAGCAGTACTGAGGAGAGAGCAGGTATGAACACAGAAAAAAAAAAAAAAAAAGGAATTATTTTGAGATACAAATAAGAGGTAGTTAGTCATTTTGAAATTCTTGAAAATGTTATTAAATACAGTCTTAGGTCAATTAATTTGGCAATGTACAGCTATTATATGACATCTGTGGATGAATCATAAGTGGCTTCCACCAAAATTTGAAATCTGAAAGCCATTTTGTATGCATTTTTTGAATGAATCATAAACTCCCCAAAGCAGGACTCTTGTTTAAGCCCTGCTCTCTTCTGATCCTTTTTGTTTTCTCCTTTGGACTTGTATATACTCCACATCTTCAGATCACCCTGAGCCTTGTCATGCGTTGCTTTTTTTATATGCTGTAATACTAAACAGTGTTCTCGGTTTCTGAAGTCAGTTGACACAGCTTTTGTAAACTTTTCTTTCATTGTAATAGGATCATGAGTCTGTTTCCAAAACATATTTTTTCTCAGCTATGTAAGCACAGAATTTAATAGAAAGTTATATGTCATTTTGAACTCTGCAGAATCTGATGATATCTGTATTGAGCTTCTGTTGTGTTGACATGCAGGCCAAAACAAAAACAAAACAAACAATAATAATGATAATAATATGGTTATTTTCTTTTCAGCAGAAATAAGCAACTATTGATTTGAATTTTCCATCACCAGAGTAGCTAGCAAAATTGACAGTGCTACAGCATCCCAAAGCACTACACTATATCTGGATTTGGATTAACATCTCGCAGTGCATAAACCTGTGTTTTTACATTGAGTTTTGCAGTCACACCTTATGACTAGTTGCTTAGACTGGAAATCAAGAGTTCTGGGTTTCACTGTGTCTTATTCCACATCCTTGGGATGCTTTTGGGTGCTTAAAGTACATTTTCTCTGTGTGCTTTAGTCTTCCATCCTAAAATGACCTTTGTGAAATAGTATGAAATTAGTGGTTTCCCAGTCCATGCAGTGCTACGTGATATTACCACAGCCAGTATGCTCTTGAACATCATTCGCTGCATTCATGTGAATGGGGTATAAGGGATAAAAACATCAACAGCTTCTGAATACCACACACAATTCCTCACATACAGCTGTGGCACTCTATTGAATTTGTAAGCCTATAACAATTCCTTATGTCTGTTTTTTTGATCCTGCCAACTCCTATAAATAAAGATTTGCAGCCCCAATAGTTTCATGTGGAAAAAAAAAGAAAAAAAAAAAAAGAAAAAAAAAAGAAAAAAAAATGAAGTGTTTGCTCATAGTTTCTCTTTAAGTAAATGTCAGACAAGTCAACATGTCAGACAGGTCTCCGAGGTATTCTCAATTGCACTGGGGCAGACAAGCTCATTTACATCTGAGAACTGAAAATTGGACTGTGGAGGCCCTTTTAATACTGTAGCTGGTGGTCAACAGGGAGTGATGAAGCTTGTATTGAAATAGTTCTTGTTGTGTTGGCATATTTTTAAACCTTTATATTGTTGGGTAATTTTAGGAGAAGGAGTGCTCAAAGGAATGGCATCAAGTTAGGATGTTGGAGACTTGGATGCAGTTTTGAATTTTTCATTACTTTGTCTGTGATTTTGGTTACATTATCTCACCACTGTATGCCTCAATTTATTAAATGGTATTTGTGATCCTGATCTGCTTAAAATCTAAGGATTAAAAATTTAAAGTTTCCCAGAGTTGTTATTTTTGTTATTTTGTAAACACTAAGATAGGGTATTTCAAGTACATTCTTTCCCCTGTGCTACCTAAAATAAATAAATAAGTAAATAAATAAATAATAACCTTGCTCAGGTTGAAAACAGAGACTTCTGCTGAGAGCTAGGCTACCCCACTGAGACTGCACTTACATCCCTTAAAATAGGTCTGTCCCATGATTAAAAAGTTAAAAACTCACAAGTCGTCAGGGAAAAAAAAAAAAAAAAGGTAGAAAAAAGGTAGAATAATCTGGTAAATATTTTGAAGATGAAAGTCAAATATTTTTTACCTTCTGCAACAGTAGATGGATGTGTTTCCAGATACAGGCTGACTTCATTTGGCCATGGGATAAGTTTGCAAATTGGGTCAGAACAAACTTTTGGTTTCCTTGAATAATGAACTCCAAGGTAATTGTAATCATGGCAAAGCAGGATATAGCCTGGATTGAGACCTTATTCCCAAATGAAGAAGCACTAAGGAAACAAGGGTCATTTTTGGAGGATCAATTGAAGGTGTATTGTATACAGTTATCCAATAAGCAACTTTTAGATCATTAGAAATACTCCCTAAGGAATCAACTCTTCCTAGTCTTACCACAAAGTTTGTTGTTCCCTTAGACCTGATTACTTAGTTTTTCCACTTAGAACTTTATATTCTTGAAAATAAATCTGACTAGGAACAAAACTGGCATTCAGCCTGACAGTGAGTAAAAGTATCTGCAGTCCACAAAGGTGCCAGTGCCTATATTGGCATCTGTCTTGTTTCTGGTCTTAGAAACCAGAAACTTATCTCTGCTGCTGAGAACAGCCCATATTGCAGCTCTGATCTCTGGCACAAAAATCTGTCTATTCCCTGGAAGAAAGGCTAGTGCTGTTGTGGTGTCAGTTTTACAATGATGGAGGCTACTGGTGTTGGAAGGAACATCAAATGGACAACTTGCATGAATTCTTCAGGAACCCCCTAGGAAATGTATGTGTCACGTGAGCCTTGTTAGCTTTGCAGTGGTATAGGCACCGTCTGTTACATTTTCACATTTTCAGCTAATCTCTGTACATCTGCAGGTACATCACGTTCCCTTCTAACAGAGTCTGTGGACATTAAGCTGTAACAAGGTAAAAGATTTTCTGTTTCATAATTCTGTAGATTTGTATTTTCAACTTAAATGCAGAAATACAATATTTCCAGATCTTCAATAATAATAATAATAATAAAAGAAACATCCAATTGAGTCCAGTAAAATTAGTTGTAGTCAAAATTTTGAACGGTATGAGTTTTCTCCTTGATCCTTCCAGTTGTCATCCTTTTTCAGTACATAATGATCTTGCACTTTGCGGTTGGGCACAATACACGAGGCCAATATGATTTAAAGAGCTCTGTATTGCACTGATGAATTTTAAATTAATGTTTAAAGCCACCTGGTAACATCATCACATTGCTTAGTATGATGGTTTGAATAAAGTATATTTTCTAATTTCTTTCTAAAAGGAACCTCATGTTCAATACAGGTGGAAGACCAAGCATATCTTTCTCATGAGTGGGGCTTGTATATTCCATGCCTCTGAATCAAAAGGTACTGGAATTGTGTGTGGAAGAAGAAATATTTCAAATAAAACTGGTGGATGAATAGCGTTTTCTGGGACTTGCAATTTTAGGCTACCAAGCATATACTCCCCTGTTAAATGATGCAATCTTTGAGCAAGAATTGTCTCTGATGCTCATATTTTCTTCTAAAACACTTGAAGCAGCAGTGACCAAGTGGCTGAATACTGTCCAGTTTAGTCACATTCTCTAGCTTGTCAGGTGTCTTTATTTCTCCTTACACAAGTTACTGTCTTCCATACCAGCTTGTCCTTGTACAGGTTTTTGTCTTTCATGAAATATTCCTTTGCTTTGTTCCTCATTTTTTCCTTACCCATGATATTACTATAACTGCAAACAAACTTAAGTATTAGTGTCAAGATACATGTATCAGCTTTCTGAAGAAGTTTAAGAATAGGAGCAGTAGCAAAATTAAGGATTCTTATATTCTTAAGAACATTGTAAGATACATTTTGGTAGCCTTTTCTCTCTTGTGTGCAAATTGTTTGGTATCAGTGGTTTGTATGCACTCTGCATAGAGATAGATATTGGAAATGGATGAGGATTATCCTGAGAATTAATTTTGTACATCATCTGTTGATGATGGCTTGAACCCATTCACAGACTGAGCTGCCTACAAAATGTTATCTGCACTGGAAGCAAAAATCAGAGCTAATGCAGGAGGAATCACTTGTGTCTGCTCAGGGTCAATCAGACTATATCACCATAAGAGTAGTGGCAAAATGCAGAGGTGGCTGCAAGAGGTAACCACAAAGCAAGTGCACCATAAGCACAATGTAATGCTCTGTGTTCTCCCAGTAATTTTTTCTTTGCCTTCTCTCTGATCAATAATATATCAGGAGGCACTCCATCAGGTTAGAGGTGTGAATGGTCAGGGAATTCAACATGTACCCAGCCTTGAATCCTTGCTATAAGCATTTCAATCTTTCACACAAGAAATTCTTGTAGAGCAACAAAGGATTAAAGCAAACAGTAAGAATGAACTTTTTTAGAAGGGTGATATTTTTATATGCAAGATTTGTCTTTCAGTGAAACTTTCTAAAGAGGTAAATCAATATTTCAATGTTTTCTGTTTGGTTTATCTAAATATTCCAGAAATAACATCTTTCTCTTTATGATTCAAATATTGTAAGCAATTTTATTGTTCACTGTACAGCACCCAGTGCATTCAGTAATCTATTTTCTTAGTTAAAATAAATACAGTTTCAATTTATTTGGGGAAAAAAAAAAAAAAAAAAAAAAAACATGGCTCTTTAATTTGCATCTGCTTTAGAAATCAAACCATTAATGTAATAGTAAAACTCCACACTGTACTATGGCTGTGCAAAGATGTGTTTTTCTTGAAGAATCTGTAATATTAGCTACAGATATTGGATACCTAAGGTAAAAGGTTGCCCAGGGAAATAAGGAAAACTAACACTGCAAATTCAGTTCTGTCATTTTTGAAGAACTTTGAGTACAGTAAATATTTGCAATAGGTCTTGAAGTGTCTCAGCAAGCAAAAAAACAGAAACTGACTTTTGATAAAGTCTGGTGAAATGCCATTTATATATTCTGTACATCACGAATATGCCTCCTCGTCTATTTGGTGTCCTCCTGACAAGCTGTTTGATGCCAGCCCTTGAGCTACACAGCCTTCTTGCTAAGCTTTGCCTATTATATTTACACAATGCAAGACTGGTTTCTTAAAAAAAACTGTTCAATAACCGGCATATGTATAAGGTATTCTAGATGGACCTTTGCACTTTGCCTGAGGGTGAAAACAGTCTAAAACATAAGAGTATATACTATTTACTGATCTTATCATTGTTCAGTTTTCTTTAACAGTAGCAATGCAGATTAAACAGCATACTCTGAAAGTGTGATTTCCCAGAAAGCTGTCAGTGAAAGAGGTATAAGTACCCTAAAATATTGATGTGAATTATTTATTTTATATGAGAAATCTTATTGTGCTCTGAAAGGGTACTAAATGTTCCTTCCAGATTTTCTATCTGTATTCTTCTGTTGTCTCTTGTCTAGATTACAAGCCCTCTAAAGGCATACTTCTCTGCACAGTAACCTGCATAGTAAGAGTCTGGTTCAAATATTGCCATACAAATACTGATGGAGATTAAAAACAAGTCAAGAACGAACATAAACTATTTCCAAAAGTCAGACAGAAACAAAAAAAAAAAAAAAAGAAAAAAAAAGGAAAAAAAAAGGAAAAAGAAAAAAAAAAGGAAAAAAAAAAGGCATTGGGCAGGGTATATGGTAGCTAAATCTATTAAAAAGGCAAACTGGGTTCAGGATCTTAGCTTCAGAGCATTTCACTTTCATCATGGTCCAAGTCAGATGTAGCTTGAAATTGTAGCAAACAATTTCTAAAATTGTTTGGTAATCTGCATTAAATCCTAATAGGCCTTGTTGTCACAGAAGAAATGACACTTGCTGGCTATATCAGGAGAGGAGCTAATGATGAAATTTGGACATTGCCAAAGTTCTACTGACTGACCTGAACATGACTTCTGGGGTCAGCACTTTCCAGTCTGTGTAGCAAAAGATGAACTCACCCAGCTGTAAGTATGGACTAAAATAAATACCAACTCCAACTCATAATGCGTTTCTTATTGAGGTAGGCCATGAGCTACGCTGGTGAGGCAGGCAAAATGTCTTAAGTGCATTGAGCTGTGCTGGAGCTGCTCAGAATTAGGAGAAGACGGTGAATGAGAGTTGATGGTACTGAAATACTTGGGACTAATAAACACAAAACAGCGTTAGAGCGCTTCTAAAGATAAAAGCCCAGAAACTGGAAAAAGAGCTAAAATCAATCCACTTAGAAAAATATGAACATTCTTTGAACATTCTCTTCTCAATAGGGAGAATGATCATGTTTTCTTGTATATTTTTTAAATCCATTTTTAATAAAGCTGAAGTTCTTTCTTTGCCTATTCTCTTTAGGTTTTCTCCATAAAATAGATAGCCTGAAACCATCCTGATCAAGAAATATTTCAATAACTCACCCTTTTAAAAAATTATCCTTGCTCATGGAAAATGAGGCACATAAAGAGAGGAAGCTTTAGATCTACCTTTTCCATAATTTTCAATTTTATTAAATATATTTCTGCTCTGTTACATACTAGTATCTCAGTTAACAGAAAAAACTCCTTGGAAAGCACTGAGAATTTTTAGAGCCTATTTACATTTAATTTGAGATAATTATGGATTTTTTATTTTTGGATTCTAACGGGTTGTTTCTTGTGAGGTTAGGTAAGACCACATATTATTGTGACTTTCATAGTGAGTGTTTACTCCAAATTATTATTTTTTTCAAGTGCTATTTACATTTGCAAAAGTGCTATGTGGAGGTCCAAGTGGAACCCAGTGTATTTTCACAGGCTGTTTTTTGTTCCTTGAACTGTGGAGTTATGAACATCCTGAGTGAAAGCACTTTTGACAGCCCTCTGCAACCACTATGGGTGCACACTTTGATTTTTGCATTGCCTGTAAAAATCTCCTATTCCTGCTGTGCTTGCTCTGCAGCCAACCAGGGATTCCTTTGTCCTTCATTTATTTCACTGTTACATCTCATCATAACAGTAAGTGAAGATGTCCACCCATGGTTCAACCTTCTCCTTGCTCCTTTCTCTTTGGACTTAGCACCATCCAGCCCCTTGACATTAGTGAAGAATGAGGAAATGAGCTATTCAGTGGCTTCTGATGCTCAGGGGGCTGAACAGCACCAAACAATTATGCCTTTATGCATAAAGATTCAGAACACTGTGCACATCAGCACATCAAGCTGTGTTCTTCTTTCCTCATAGTTATTTTAGGAATAAAAACTTTTTACTTGTTTCAGCTAGGCATTTACTGTGTTTCTTTTTCAGTGGGACAGCTGGCAGGGTAAGGTACTACTCAAAGTGATAAATGTGCCTTCCTTTTATATCTCAAAGATTCATCTGCATTTCTTTACTAAGTGGTGTGCTTTAGGACCATTTGTACTTGAGGTGAACTTTGCCGTATCTGCCTTTTTCCAAACATTATACATTACTACAGTTTTTGACTGTTTTTATTTATTTATTTATTTTTCTGGAGAGAAATCTGAATCTATAAAAACCTGACTAAAGACTCTAACATCTTACTAAGAAGATGTGCAACACACTCTAATGAATTCCATGCTAGTTCTCTAAAGATAGACATGTGCCTCAGGTAACTTAAAATAAATAAATAAATAAATAAAACAATAAATTAAAAGAAAAAAAAAAAGCCACTGTTTTTTCTTTGCAAAGAAGTTTCAGGAGGAGCACCTAACAAAAACTATGCTGCTTCTGAACATTGGCCTCTCTAGTAGACTGCACCAAAACAAATCTTTTTACCTGTGAGTTGCTATTGCAGATAAACCTACAAGATTTTAAACATAGATGGATCTAGCAGCCAGTAGGTGCAGAAGTAATATAGCTTGGTGTGGTGTTTTTATCCTGCTGGGCAGAGTCAAACTCCACCACAGCTGCTCTCTCACTGCCTCTCATCAAAGGAAGAGGGGGAGAAAATATGATGGGAAAGGCTCAGGGGTTGGGATAAGTGCATAGAGATCACTCAACAACTACCATCATAGGCAAAACAGGATCGGTATAGGGAGATTAATATAATTTATTGGCTCTTCTTCATGGACTGCAGCTCTGGCCCAGGGCCTGCTCCTGCGGGGGCTCTCCATAGGCCGCAGCCTCCTCCAGGCCACATCCACCTGCTCCACTGGGGGCTCCTCCACGGGCTGCAGCGTGGAGATCTGCTCCATGTGGGACCCATGGGCTGCAGGGGGACAGCCTGCTCCACCAGGGGCCTCTCCACAGGCCGCAGGGGAACTGCTGCTGCTTGCCTGGAGCACCTCCTTCCCTCCTGCTGCACTGACTTGGGGGCTGCAGGGCTGCTTCTAACTTGTCTCTCCCAGCTGATGTTGGGGAGCAGCAGGCTTTTTTTCCCCTTCCTTAAATTTGCTCTCCCAGAGGCCCACCCAGCATTACTCACTGGCTCGGCTCTGGCCAGCAGCAAGTCCCTTTTGGAGCTGGCTGAACCTGGCTCTGGTCTGACATGGGGCAGTGCTGGATTCTTCTTACAAAAGGTCACCCTTGCAGTCCCCTGCTACCAAAGCCTTGCCACAGAAAACCAATATACTTGGTTATTGGGCCATTAGTCTATATACTTGGCTATCACTTTTTCAAACTGTGTCTGAAAGTACAAGCTCATCTCTGATTCTTTAAGAAGCACAAGGTGGTTTGTACCTCATTGTGCCCACATCCACAGCTCCTTTAGTTATTCTATGGTAACACCTGGATGATCTGTGAAACCTGCTGTTACATGAACTGTTTTGAAAATTGCTGTGTCTGTTTCACATTTTGAATCAAAGGATGAAGGTGGCTTTTGAGTCATTATCACGAACAACCTTGCTGGTATTTATTAATGCAATTAGATTAATTTAATGTATTAATCTCTAAGGAAGCTTTTTTCCAATAAAATTTAAAGGATTATTGCAAGTCTGCTGAGAATTTGTTCAACCTACAGATAAAGTAAGAGGGTGAAGGACATACAGTAGACAGGTGTACAAAGAAAATGAGAACATTAAATTCATAGTGATTTAGAACCTTCAGGTTCAGCTTTTCTGATGACTGATTTACAGCAACACACAGAACATTTTTATTCCTTTTTTTTTTTTTTTTTTTTTTTTTTTTTGGTAGGACAATAAGTATTCTAAACCAGAGATTTACAGTAATCCGGTTGGCCATTCGGAAGAAAATTAGGCATGTACACAACTGTTAGATTGCTCCTTTACATCAATTAATAAATTAACCTGTTGACCAACAGGCTAACAATCTGTCAAGAAATAACTTTTTTTTTTTTTTTTTTTTTTTTAATCCTGGATG
>CM021732.1:107143365-107244309 GCA_011075105.1 Heteronetta atricapilla
TTTTTTTTTTTTTTTTTTTTTTTTTAATCCTGGATGAGATCATTTAGGAAAAAACAAAATTTTAGAAAAACAAACATAAAATACAAAGAAGATGGCTGGACAAAAAATAGAGATAATTTTGTGAGAAAAACAGTGCTTTTCAGGCAATGAGAATTTTGTTTAAGTGAAGCACATTTCAAGGACTATATATATATACATTTTCAGAAGTTGAGTAGAAAATAAATATCTAAGAAAGATTTTGAAGAAAAGTGATTATTTCTGTAGTTATATCTAGAGATTAAAGTTATAATATATCAGAATGCCATGGTCATTAAAACAGCATTCCAGATCTTTTTCTGGCTCAGACCCCAGCAATTACACGATAGTAGAATACAATAGACAGACAATCTGCCAAAATTCTCATTGGATTTAAATTGAGAGGAATTATATCTTTTGGTAAGTGACTGTGATCATAATCTTGTGAAGAGAGAGAAATCAATCAGCCCTGTGATGTAGTTGAGACCATCTGAACACTGAGAAAATATCTAAAGGCAAATTAAAAAGCCACAATGAGTAGTTCAGATCTGAGCAAGACACTTCTGTCCTGAATATTGCGATTACAGAAGAGGAAATCTTTCTAACACTGCTAAGTACACTGTTTTGTAGGACAAGAAAATTCCACACATTCTGGACTCTTGGATACTCTGACCCTTCTGAAGAGTAGAGATGGGATAAAGCAAAAAGAAAGAAAGCAGTGTGAGAATTTTAAATGAGAACATGCTGACATTTTCACATACCCATATATGATGTAACATAACATTTGCTTATGATAGCCAGTTATATTATAAAAGATGTCAAAAGACAACCTGTAACAAAAGACTCATTTATTTATTTATTGTATTTATTTATTTATTGTTTATTTATTATTTATTGTATGAGACTCATACAATACAACAAAACCCTCTAAAATTAGACATCTCTGCAGCTTTAATAAGTCATAACGACCTGTTTAGCAGTAGGAAAGGTTGCTCCTCAGAATTCATGTAACTCTGGCAGGTAACCCAAACCTAGCCAAGGTATCACACAACCATTTTGTTGCTGATTTAGGTGGTTCATTTCAGGGCACCAAGCAAGAATATTTGAGCTGTTCTCATCACAAAGTATTTTTCCTCATGAAAGGGTATCTTTTGAGTTAAGTACCTGACAGGTAAAATTACTTAGTATGTCATCATAAATCTTCCCTGTTTTGTTTCAGCTCTAACCATCAATTATGAAGTGATGAATGCTTGCATAAGATAGAGTACAGTCACTTTATTTTCCAGGACTAAATTTAAGATTCTTGGCTTGTAATATTTCACAAAGTTTGACACTTCCTTAAATGCATGCCAGATTACTTTTCAACAAGCAGGTTAATAATCATACAATAAAGCTTTTTATTATTATTATTATTACAAAGATATGATAATATATTGCTTTTTGATGGAAGTGATAGCATCATTTTATTGACAGACATAAAATGATACTGGCCATTATTACCTCATTTAGGTTAGACATAAAGGGAATAGGTACTGGTTCAGATCACTCCAGAAAATGAAATTAATTACATGTAAGATATGTACCTATTTTTAAAATGTTTTTATTATTATTTATAGAAAGTCATAATATCACAGTGGTTAAATTAGTGGTTTCAAGGCAATGGTGAGAAAAATGCTGGTTTTATTATACTGCTCAAGTACTAATAATTTTTTGAGAGTATTGCAGTTCTCCAAAATCTTGCTCAACAGCATGAAATGTTAGTGTCCCACAAATCTGATGTTTTCATGGCAGAAAAACTATAAATAAACCAAGGAAGTATCCAGTGAGTGTTCTGGCCCACCACAGAGACCATAAGTTCCTCCAGGAGCCAACACTGGCAGGGAAACAAACAAACAAACAAACAAACAAACAACAACAAAAAAAAACATTTCAGGAAGTTCAAGTTCATGCCATGAGAGTCCTTATTATTAAAAAAAGAATCCTGATCTTTTTTTTGAAGTTACATGGTGTCAATACAGGGCTTCCTAACCATTTCCTAACCGTGGTTTGCTATGGAAAATGTGTCAAAGATATTGTTGTCTTTACTTCATTCTTGTCATCTAAAGATAATACATATTGTTCTAATAAATAATCTTCAGCATCTTATCTTGTCAGTCTCTCCAAGGTATTAAAATGATCTGATATATTGAACAGGCCATACAACAAACAAGCAAACAAACCAAACAACCAAACAAAAAAATCAACCAAACAAAACCTGCTATTAACATGAAAATTTCTCATAACATTATAACAGTTTTAACTATTTTCACTGCCTAGGAGTATTTTATGCCTCTTGAGATGACCATTGGCTGGATCTGCGAATGTGTGCACAGCTTTGTTTTATTTCATTTTCACTTGTGCTGCCCTTAGATTGCAGAAATAAAATGGCACTACTCTGTTTGTTGTCACCTACTTTTTGTGGCTCTTTGGATGCACCTAACAAGAGTATATATCTTTCCCACTCAGTGCACATTGAGATTTGCAATTTTTATCAGTGCCTCTGTTATAGCATATGAAATCATTTGTATTGTCTTATTTCACCTACGTAAGATAATATGTGCATCATACTACATTTGTATAAATATAGGCATAGGTGCTTTTCTCATATAGTTAATAAGAAGACTGTGGATTTTCCAGAAAGGGTGGACATTATCTAAATAGTTTTTCAGTAGCAACAAAGGATTTCACTATCACAGTTACTCAGTTAATTCCTGCTACAGAAATTGTGCCATGGATACATCATCTGAGTTAGCTGTACCTTGATATCAATTTAACTACTTCGACTGAGAGAACAGACTTGGAGAAAAAACATATACTGTGATGGAACCTTATCCAGGGAACAATGGTACTCAATAGTGAAGTAATTTTTTACTTGGAATTAAGAGACAGCATAGGCTCTTGAAACCCAATGGCAAAGGAAAGGTATATGTTACATAGTCCCTGGATAGAAATCACCAGTAGTAAAAGTGAAGAACTCTCTGCAAATCTATCATGTATTCCTTTCCTTTCCTTTCCTTTCCTTTCCTTTCCTTTCCTTTCCTTTCCTATCCCTACAGACCTTAGCCTCTGTAAAAATATGCACAAGACTGTTTATAGGTGCAGTTACTACAATTATTCACTCCATTATGCCAACTGAAAATAGATAGCAAAGTAATCATTTGCATAGGTTAATTCTGAGCCCAAACAGATATATATTTGCATTTAGTTTCAGGTCTAGAAAGCAAAGCAAACCAGTGTTACTACTAACAATTTTAATAGCCCCTATGCTATTAAAAGTTTCTCTGATCATTTTGCCTTTTTTTTTTTTTTTTTTTTTTTACTCAGGAGAGAATATTTGGGAGATCATTAGTTAATACATACCAAATCACTGTAATTCTTCTGATTTCTTGCATATACCTGTCTTCATGATCTGAAGAGCTGTAGAGCCATGCTATTATCATTGTCTGAATTATCTGTGCTGAAGCTTGCTAGTTCACCCCAAGGTAAATCAAGTATCTTCAAGCAGTGAAGGACTGAGTTACTCTTTGTTATTTCCATAGGAACTGAAGCCACCAGGTTTTAACTCAGCCAGAGTAATTAGCTGAACTAAGAAAATGTAACTTAAAACCTGTGCAAATCAGCACATTTAATTTACATTTCAAGAGGAATGTAGTGTTTCTCTTGATAGCTCAATCATTTAAGCATGTGCTTAACTTAGAAATTAATCAGATCTGAGAACATGGCAGAGTTTATGTACATGCTTAAGTGCCTTGCTGAATCAGTCACCACATCCTCACATCACAGTTTGCCAAGATATGATATATCTATCTCTCTTTTGTTCTCAAATCACATAAAAAAACAGGACCAGCTTTACATAGCTGAATTTATTTTTCTTGAGTATTTATTAAGCATTTTATACAACAGTATTCCATCTAGGCCTGAATTGCCTGCTTTGGATGTATATTTGTCACAACCATCATGACAGCTATTTTGATTACTGAAAAAGATTTTGTGTGGAATAATGACTAACTGAAGCCTAACTGTTTTATACTTGAATGATATGGATTTGATATATACATACTTCTGCCTCTCTTTATCTCTCCTCTGCTGTTGTGATGCTCATGCTAATCACTCACACACCAAGGAAGGATTCAGTTTAGTGGTAAGCAAGTTGGTGCTCATCTGTAATCAAATGCATGTTGTTACTCGCTGCTGTTTTATTCTTAAGTGTTATTTCCAGCTTCGTTTTCATGCATAATGTAGGATGAAGGCTAAAATGTTTTATTTACTTTACTACAAGATAAGAGTTCAGTAAAAGTTTAAAATTCTTTGCACAAAAGAGTACTTGGAATTACTGAACTTCATCAAAAAATTAGGAACTTGATAAGCTTTCATCAGATATCCTATACTATAATACAGATAAGTACTATATTATATTTCAGTGGAAATACTGAAGCATGAAAATACTAGGATTCATTTAGTTATGCTAGCAAGTCTGCTTCTTCCTAAGTAGAGACTAAGTTTTGCCATTCTTTTCACACTTAACAATAATTTTCTCCAAGACTGAAATTGACAAACCAGGTCTTATGAGATCAAAAGGTTTTATGGCTATTATTTGTTAATAATAGCCATAGGGCCTTTCAGATATTGTCACTTCTACAGTTTTTTTAAAACACATTTATGTAGTTGAATTTATAGAAAACACTAAAGAAGATACTAACCAATATACTCCAGATGTTCCTAATGATTTGTAGCTATGATGAGAAAAGATGCCTCAAAAACAGAATGAATTTGGTGCCCATGAGATGTTTGTTCAGTCACTTACACTGCCACAGGGCAATGGGCAATGATTTAGGTGCCTGAATGCATGCTTTTATTGCCAGTTTTGATCTTCAGGTGTCCAGCTGTTGATGCAGAAGAACACAGGTCTCCTGCAGGCTCTGTATAACCACTGCCTTTCCAGTTGACGAGTTTTGGACATAGTCTGTAGAAGCACTAAATACCTCTACGTGAGATCCCAAACCTCTCCCTAATTTGAGTGGGGCAAGTTGCTATCCTTCAATTTTTCAAAGTCCTCCATGCAGAGCATAATTTAATGAGATCTGCCAAGGCTTCTAGGTGTATGAATCCAAGGTAGTACCTCAAAACACTTAAGTAATCTTAAACACATTTTGGGGCATCTAAACATGTCTTTAAAAATGGATCTTGCTCTGCTTGAGGTTATTTCTAAGATGCAAGGAAGCAACACCAGCAGCATGGACCCAAGCTAGTATCTCTGCAAGTTGTAAGGCAGTGTTGTACACCAGCATAGACTGGTGTGGTCCTGGAGATCATCACAATTCTGTGGGAACATGCTTTTGTCATGGATTACTGGTCTTCAGAGTCTTTCTCTTACATGGAGTCATCATGAGAATTAGGATCCATAGGAATTAGATGGCAACAGTAACAATCTTGTTCAAAATAGCCTTTTAAAATGCCTAATTTCTACTAAATCTCAGTTACTTTTGAAATTTTGATTATAAAGATGATTTTTTTTTTCCAATATACAGAGGAGAGAGCAGTTCTCAGTCCATGATCATTAAATTCTGTTTCTAAAAGAAACAGTTGAGGGATTATTTTCTAATGTTTATAATGTTTAAGGTAATTTATATTGAAAAATGCCATGTTTTTCTTCCTTCATAGAAAAACAGTGTGTTTTACCTTTATTTCTGATTTCATCATGGTTACCCTGGATTTCTGAGGCAGAAGTGAAAGGAATTATTCATGTTCTCTCCCTTTAATTTAGGTAGCATGATATTTGGCCTTAATTATTCTCTTAAGTATGTAAAAAAATAATAAAATAATGATTAGAGCTTGATGAAATTTCATATTATGACAGGCTGTAGGAAATAAAACAAAGCCAGAATTACACAGAGCATGACCTTTCCTTGCACAATTCCTCCTTGTATAAAAATAAGTCTCATCAGGCTGTGATTTAGATGCCAAGACAAAACCAAACTATAATTAGAGGCTTAAAATGGCAAGATACCATTACTTTAAGTTCAAATTGAAGCCTTAAAAAATCAGGCAAATGTTTAATATTTTTTTTTTTTTTTCCCAGCCTATTTATACAGAACCCAACTAAACTTATTTCTTGTTTCTTGTCTGTTCTGCAGCATATTATATTATGAAAATATCCTCATTAGTAATATTGTCAATGAAATAACTGGGGCATTATGATTTTATATTATCTTATATCCAACCAGGCAAATAGCTGCTGGGCAGCTCTCTTAGTAGTTTCAAATGTACGGGGACAATACAAAGAAGTAATACAATTTTTATTTGTATGATTGGTTTGAAAAATCTGGGGGGAACAACTTGATCTTATTTGTTGCAAGACTTTGAGGGAAAGAAGAAAAGAAAGTAGCAAGCAATAATTTCATTAATTCTATGTCCTACCTATGCTTGTACTTTTTTTTTGTTTTTAATGTCATACCATTTACCATTTGTATGTCATTGTAAATATTATAATTTGCTATCAGGGTGGTGCTTTTTTTTTTTTTTTTCTTTTTTTTTTTTTTTTTTGTAGCTGCTCAATTATTTTGTAGTTTGTAATGAAAATGCAGACACATCTTTAGCAATTCAAGCTCATTTTAATTCAAATGTGTGACCAACATAGCATTATTCTAACAGTCTAGATAGTCATTTCAGAAATAAGGTTAGACACTTTCCCTGGAGAAAAGCATAGCTAATACCTATAAGCTAGAGGTAGAAAAAAAACCACAGAGGCAAATATCTGTTTGACAATGACTAGTGAGAACAAAATTCCTGTAATCTCAGTAACAGCCTTCTGAAAACATACTGCAAATACATTTAAGAGAGAAAAAAATCTGTAACAATTATAGTGCTTGGGGTATAAACTGTGAAATACAAAGCAGAAAGGTAGAAGTTTCCTAAAGAAATAGAAAAAAAAAATAACTTTTCAAAGAAGTGGGAAAGATACTGTAGCTTTCAAGCTCCAAAATAACAAGTGGGTTACATTTTCAAAGCAATGCATTGGGACTTAATTGAGCAATTCTTGCGGACTTTGAAGAGAGGTCACATGGCATAATTTATTAGCACAACTTTGAAAATCTGCCCCCTAATGTGTTGCAATAGTTTCCTGAAAACTTGTAGCAAAGAATCTGAACTATTTTCCCTTCACATGCATTAGTGAGAGAACTTAGATTGCTAATCACAGTACATTTTTTTCCCCATGAATTTTTTTAAAGTGATTACAATCTGTAACCAGACCTACCCTGAAAATTACAGACATGGTTTGTCATGTTTCAAATCATTCTTTGCCAGTTTCTTCCAGTTGTCTTATCCTCCTTTTTAACTTCCAGGCTACCTACTAAAAATGCAGCATTTCCACAGGGAAGATTTCTTATCAAAAGCATTCCTCCTAACATAATATATGGATCCTGCACCTAACTTCTCCATTTACATCCAGACTAGCCAAATAACTGGCATATAGGAGCCAGAGCTAAATATTGAAAATCCGTTTAGTCCTTCCTTACCTCTCCTCCATTTTTTTCTGTCTTACTATATTGTTATAGCATGTGTCTGTTTCCTTTTGAAAAAATACACAAAATACATTCAGTAGCAATCAAGTACAACCAATGGAATATCTCTTATTCTTTTATGTCACCTGCTGGAAAATAATTTTCTTATGCAAAATTATTCTGCTTCTTTTCTTTCAAGACCGTCAGTCTCATGATTATAATTCACCAAGTCAATGTCTGTTATTTATATCCACACTTTACTCATGTTGAAAAGACTGAAGCTTAGACATTTATGCAGTGTTTTCAGGAGACAGACAGTGAACTGAAAGAACAAAGTCAGGATTTTTAGTAATGTTTCTTTAAAAAAATAAAAAATAAAAGACTTTCTGTAGTCACTACAGATCATTTTCCTGGTAAGTAGGTATGGTTTTCTGATAAGAAAAGGCAATGGAATTTTTATGACTATTTTTATTTCAATTTTAACATTTGCGTACATATACATCTTAATTTTGAAGATATTTTTCACAAGATTTTATTGGGCTGGAATTCTCATTTTGCTGCTGGAAAGACCGGGTAGGATGAATAATTCACCCCAGCCAGTCTTGAGTGACTGGAACTTGGAACTCTGTTCTAACTCAACATTTTGGTTTAAGGAAACCACAAAACATACCCAAGTGGGTTCAAGCCCTATGTTTCTACAATCATGTTTGTTCTCCTTATTCTCCACGGGACAAAGTCCTGAAGGGAAGAGGGGCCCAAGAAAGCTGATTAATATTCAAGAATCAGCTCCTCCAAACCCAGAAGCAATGCATCCCAACAAAGAGGAAGTCATTCAGAAACACTAGGAGGCCTGCATGGATGAACAAGGAGCACCTGGCCAAACTTGAACAGAAGGAGGCCTAAGAGAGTAGAAACAAAGACAGATAGCCTGGGAGGGATACAGAGACACTGTATGAGCAGCCAGGTATCAGGTTAGGAAAGCCAATTACATTTGGCCAGGGACACCAAGGGCAACAACAAAGGCTTCTATAATTACATCAGTGATAAAAGGAAGACTAGGGAAATTGTGAGCCCTCTCTGGAAGGAAAAAGGAGATTTGGCCACCCGGAATATGGAGAAGGCTGACATACTGAAAGATATTTTTGCTTCAGTCTTCACCAGCAAGAGCTCTAGCCACATAGCCCAGGCCCGAGAAGACAAAGGCAGGGACTGAAAGAATGATGAATCACTCAGTGTATGAGGAGATCAGGTTCAAGACCAGCTAGGGAACATAAAGGTGCACAAGTCCATTGGACCTGATGAGATACATCAGGTCCTGAGGGAACTAGTGGATGTAGGTGCTAAGTCACTGTTCATCATATTTGAGAAGCTGTGGCAGTACAGTGAAGTTCCCACTGATAGGAAGAGGGAACCCCCATTTTTAAAAAGGGAAAAAAGACCTAGTGGAACTACAGGCCAGTAGCCTTACCTCTGTGCATGGCAAAATAATGGAGCAGATCCTCCGGGAAACTATGCTAAGGGACATGGAAAATAATGAGGTGATTGGTGACAGCCAACATGGCTTCACTAAGGGCAGATTATGCCTGACAAATCTGGTGGCCTTCTATGAAGGGGTTACAACATTGGTGGACAAGGAAAGAGACAACTTCATCTGATATCATCTACCTGTACTTGTGCAAAGTATGTGATGCTGCCCTCTATGATATCCTTGTCTCTAAATTAGAGAAACATGAATTTGATGGATGGATAAGGAATTGGCTGTAAGGTTGCACTCAAAGAGCTGTGGTCAATGTCTCAATGTCCAAGTGGAGATCAGTTATGAGCAGTGTTCCTCAGGGTTCAGTATTGCAACCAGCACTGTATAACATCTTTGTTGGTGACATGGACAGTGAAATTGAGTGCCCACAGCAAGTTTGCTGATGATACTAAACTGTGTGGTATGGTCAACATTCAGGGATGCCATACAGAGGGACCTGGGCAGGTTTGAGAGATGGGCCTGTGTGAACCTCATGAAGTTCAAGAAAGCCAAGTGCAAGTCAGCTGTATTCTGGGCTCCATCAAAAGAAGCGTGGCCAGCAGGCTGAGGGAGGTGGTTCTCTGCCTCTGCTCTTCTGAAACCCCACTTGGAGTGTTGGGTTCAGCTTGGGGAGGGGGGGGGGGGCAGCATAAGAAAGACATGGGTCTGTTTGAGTGAGTCCAGAGGAGGATCATCCACAAGGATGATCAAAGGGCTGGAGCACCTCTCTGACAGAGACAAGACTGGGGAGTTGGGGTTGTTCAGCCTGGAGGAGAGAAGGCTCTTTGCCAGGGACCGTAGGGATAGGAAAAGGGGTAATGGATTTAAACTAAAGGAGGGTAGGTTTAGATTAGTATAAGGAAGAGATTCTGTACTCAGAGTTTGGTTAGGCACTGGAGTATGTTGCCCAGAGAAGCTGTGATTGCCCCATCCCTGGAAGTTTCAAGCCCAGGTTGGATGTGGCTTTGGACAACCTGGTCTAGTGAGAGGTGTCTCTGCCCATGGCAGGGGGACTGAAATTAGGTGATCTGTAAGTTTTCTTCCAACCCAAACCATTCAGTGATTCTGTGATTCTGTTCTTCCACCTTCCTTCCTGCTTTCTCCTTTCTCCTGGCACCAGAGGTAAATTGGTAGGTAATTAGAGTATGAAGTTGCACAATGTATGTCTATATTTCAGGCCATGAAAATTTCCCTTTTGGTGAGCTGCACCCAGAGTCCATTCTCATTCCCATGGCTGAGGGCTGCTACACAATATTAGCTGGTGAATTCAGGCTATATTCAGTATCTGATATTAAGATCTTCCTCCTACTAGCTGTTATGACTTCCATACATCATCTTTTTAGGAAAAAAAAAATAATAAAAAAAAATCAAACAACCAAACAAAACATAAACAAATTTGAACATAAAGAAAAAAGGACAAAAGATAATCAGTCATTATGGGTTTGTCTTCTTAGAAGACTATTATCAGTCTTTCTGATATGTGAATTTTCTATGTAAATTCAATAACACAAAGCCAAAGATTTATTTTAGGCAAGTGTGATAGTAATTTAAAATATTCTTTACTCTTGTGCAGCAAAGAAGAACAATGATCTGCTGTCTGATGCTCACCCTGACTGTAGTTTGAATTAGATGTGCCTACAATGGTAGATTTCCTCAAGATTTAGCTTCCCTTTCCAGTTGGTACAGTTTGGACCTTGGAACCAACACAGTTCCAACTTTTATTTTTTGCTGTGTGCTCCAGACATTTGTTGTTATATCTGAAATAGTATTAGATCGTTAAAAACAAAAACCAATCAACAACAACAAAATAAAAACTATAAACCCTGTTTTTTCACTTTAGTCTTTCTTAATTCTTATGAAACTGTCTACATCTCATTTCTGCAAAGAATGTTTAAATAAAAATGCCAGTCATAATCACTGAGTACAGCAAAGATCTATTTACAGTATATACTTATGAACATTATATATATATAGCACAAAATTGAAATCTATAGTTATGAAAGGGCTCTAATACTGAGCTGTAAGATTTGTGGCTGAAAGACCACAAATAATATAACTCTCTGCCACTTCTTCCATTTCATCTTTTTAGTGGCAATGTTCTGTGTCTGATTTCTACTCAGGGGCAATTAAAAAAAAAAAAAAAAAAAGAACTAAATTAGTTCTTTTATTTTCTGAATATAAAGACAGAGTTAAACCCAAACTTTTCATTTTATATATAAATATATTTATTTTTTTTTTTTTTTAAAAAAAGGAGAACAAGAATGAAAGAAAACAGTAGCTCTTTCTTCAGCATCTTTACAGTCAAATAGCCATGTACTGTAAGATTCAATACTACACAGGAATAATGAAAGTCCTTTCCATTGTTCTGAAGGAAATTAATTTTAATGACCCAGTCCTGATCCTACTTTTACCTGTATCTTTAGAGCTGTTTCAACAGATCCAGCAACAGAAGGCTTATAAATGCCTTTTTCTAATCTGAAGCTATTCTAGATCAGCTTTTTTACAGAGGAGCCCTTGCTCACAGAAATACATTTTAAGCACTCCAGTAGGTCTACCATATGTGGTTAAGGATCATCAACACAAATGAGGGATAAAAATATCTTTTAATTGTTATCTATGCTTTAATCCTTTTTAGTTAATACTCATATCATCCTTTTCAGATGTTCTTTCATTTCCATGAGATATTCAGATTTTAAGTGACTTATGCAAAAGATCACAGGATATTTAGAATAAATTCTGGTTTTTCTGCAGACAGTAGCAAACCACTGAAGAGCTTTAAATAAGCTAGAATTAAAAATCATGGATCATTGTTGACACAGAACCCTATTATATCCGACAGACCACATAGCCTCCCTGAAAAACTCTTTAGATCTGTGCACTTGGTTTTATCCTTTCTGAAAAATGAAAATATATTTCTGTCAAGTTCATTGCTTGTCAGAAATCAATATTACACAGTTTAAAAGAACTGCTATAACTGCTATTAAGCTGATTTTGCAGACTGTAAAACTCAGACATGCTTTGATGATTCTTTTAATTTACATCATTCTCAATGTGAAGTTCAAATTCTCAACTTGAAAACATTTTCCAAATGAACCTTTTTTTTTTTTTTTTTTAATGTTTTGTTGATTTGTATGCATCTATGTGGTTTTCTTGCATTAGGTATCTATTTTCAATACCACACACTAATTCATATTCTTCTACTTTCTTCTCAAAACTATTCTGTGGAATCTCATCAAGTATCTTGCCGAAGTCAAGTCCACTTACATTTTATTCCCCACCAATCTTAGTTTTACCTCTCTAAAAGAGATTAATTTGAGTTGATCGGATTTGGTTTTGACTAGTAAGCATAGTATTACCTGATGCAGGTAGTTAAACTATCTGCTTTTTTAATTAATCCCTCGTGTTGTTGAAATGAAATATATCAGTTTCAAATTTCCCAAGTCTGCCTAGATCTTCAATAGGAAAAAGAAAATTCAAAATATTCACTTCAAACCCAAAACACTAAATATGTCATTCAAATGTTCATTCATCTACCATCTCTGTTTCTTCTACACATCAAACCAACCTTAACAAATCAATATGTTGATTAAAGCAGCGTTTTATTATATGTTTGTGCCTAAAGGTTATCATTATTACCGGTGACTTCTTATTTATGTGAAGAAATCAACAGTTTATTTTTTACTAACCTGAATTTACTTCACAATTAGTTAAGCTGCTTCCCTTGCTCTAGCTTCCATGACTGGTTTTCACAGAGAGAAACACTTCTGAACCAGTGTATCCAGCTTTGTTTAAGGACAAAGTGCTCTCCTCTTTTTCTTGGACACAGTGCTTCCCTCTGAGTTCACCCACACACTTCAGGGCTAATTTGGTCCATTTTTTTTGCAGACAAACAAAAGGTTGGAATGACTGTACACAGTTCTAGCTATCCAGAAGGGAAATCAGCTGGAGATGTAGCATGATAGCAGTATGCCAGCTTCTGAGCCCAATTCAGTCTGACAACAAAACCCCGTGGGACCGAAGGAGTCTGTCACTAGAAATGACATGCAGGTATTGGCAGCAGAGGTAGCTTTCAGGAGCCTCCTACCTTCATGCTAACAGCCGGCCTGCTGCTGAGAGCACTGGGAATTTTACACATTAGCTATTATGCAAAATTCAGATGGTAAGTTAGAAAATCTAGCAGTTGTATTAATTTAGATCACACTTCCAAGTTTCTGCACAGTTCTCTAAACACAAGTGTTTAGAGAACACTTATATATATATATATATATATATTTTTCCAAATATTGTTGAGACTGATTAAAGTTTGAGTTTCTGATTTTGATTATGATGTGTCATAGCAATTAAATGCAAAGTAAGGATACATAAATCATACGCTACAATAAGCACATCTCTAAGATAGACATCACATGTCAGTACAAAGATTTGGAGACACAAATCAGCTGTCAACCATCTAACTGCAGTGTGCTCTGACAAAATGACTCTACCTCCATCACCGAAATTAGGACAATATATCCTGTAGCTAAATAAACAGTATAATTATGAGTTTGTAGGTAATTTATAAGTTTATAGGTAATCCACTTTAATTCATTTTTTACTCATCCCAGAAAAAAAAAAAAAACAAGCTCTATCCTACTACTTATATATAACTGCTGAGAAGGCCATCTTCCTCAAACAATGTTGAACATGGCTCATGTATTTTATAAAAAATGAACGTATTAAACATAACCAGTTAGCTATTCTGCAGTGAAAAAAAAAAAAAAAAAAAAAAAAAAAAACAGACAACAACAACAAAGAGGGTAGTACAATCCCATCTAATAAAATAAGACCTTCTAATTATCCATCTTCATCTATAAATTCTATTTAATAACTATGGTCTTCATACTGCAGCAAAGAGGGTATTATAATAAAAGTAGGTTTTAATATAAAAATATTAGTAAAAGGCACTATTTTGAGGACTTTGTTAGCAATACAGAACTAGTTCACTTTTAAACCTCTGATTTTTGTCAACATCAAATTCCTGCATACAAAAAATATCTCTGGCAATTCTGTCCCAGTAATCTTGTGAGTACTGGTGCAAGCTGCTAGCATGATCACACTCCTGCTAAACTAACTTTGAATCTTCAGGTGACTTCAAGGCCTAACATCAAGTCCTGCTCATTAGTACCAAGTGCGCATACTTGATCATGAAGACAAGTTGTGAGAAATAGCATTATTTTAAACACTGGCATGAACAAGCATTTGTCCAGGTTAAGAGTGCCCATTAAAAACTCTTTGCAGGATGAGGAAAAAAAAAAAAAAAAAGAGAAGATTTTTTGCTGTGGAAATGACCACCCCCCCCCCCCAAAAAAAAAAAAAAAAATTAAGCATAACTGTATTGAGAGAGGGCAATGACTGCTAATATGAAGACTAACAGAAAATAATTTGGATGTTACCAAAGACTTAAAATTAAGTTCTCTCCTGCCTCAGCCTAAGAGAGGAAATGTCTGCTTCAGTTCATCTGGTCCCAGGAATGGAGAGGGAGACAAGAAAATGGAAACCAAAATATCAGAGTGAATATGAAATATCAAAGAAAAAATATAATAGATTCAGGGAAATATGCAAGTACCATAACTGTCTACTACAAATACACGTTAATTCCCCACAATTCATAGATTATCTTTCTTAATTTAATAGAAAAATAAATTTCTTTTCTGTAAACCCCTTATAAATATATATATATATATATTAATTCTAACCTGTGAAAAGCCAATTACTAAAGCACTAGTCCACAATGCAGTTCCTCCTGCTCCTAAACCTCCAACAGTCTGTGCCAAAGGAATCACCTTCTTTTGATGGCATTCTTTTAATCACCTTCCTAACAGGATTGTGACCAACTATGCTAAAGTATGGGGAATTACTTGGTTCAGTTTCTGCCACTCTACCACAAATGCAAAGAGAATCTTCATAGAAGTGCAGTTTGGGGATAGTGCATACTATTGTTTGACAGAGGAGGGACTGATATCCTTGGGATTCATTTCCTTTCCATTCCTCACCAGAATACATAGGCAGGAAATAAATACTTGCTTGTCATTGCACAGTAGCTGGAGTTAGCCATGCAACATATAGAGAGACCTCAGCCTTGCTGAGATACTGCTGAGGACTTGAAGACAATAACATTGTTGGGAAAGGGTGAGTCAGCTTTCCAGTGCAAACATTTGCTATTTAATGGAAGCTTACACATCTCTAAGCATGTCGAGCTCCAGGACTGAATCCAGTGATGAAGAAGTAGGGTTCCCATGTAATTACTGTTATGCAGCATGATGCATCTTGCCTTCTGTTTCCTGTCTACCACGGACTATTCTTTCCACAAAATATAATGCCAACTGGTGTTATGATTTTTTGGCACATTCACAGGACTTTCTGTGAATGATATGGCATCAGCAATGTTATTTATGCAAGCTGCCCATCTAAACTCAAAATACCTTGGCACCCATTCCTATACCAAAGCTCCCAATCAATATGTGAACAGGCTGAGTGCCATCTGAAAACATAGACATAAATGTAGGCAGCCAACACATCCCTTTCAGTGATCATATGTGTGCTCAGGGCAAGAGTGCCAGCAGACTGTCTAGCAGCTTGCTGCTTAGACTCAAAGAAATACCCCTTTTCTTTTTGAATTTCATCTTTGTGGGTTTTGCTGTTGTTGGTGGTGTTTTCCTATTTTATTGTGTGTTTTGTCATTGTTGTTGCTGTTCTTATTTTGAGAAATACTTGACTATTCTTAATTCTCTTTTAGAACACTGATGTATCAAAAACCACTTTGTATTTGTTGTTGGTTGTTATAATGCACAGATCTTATATTTTCCCAGAAGAAAGTGTTTTCTCATGCAGAAATATCTGCATCTCTCTCTCTTTATATGTATAGATAGACAGATATATTTGCAGTTCTTTTCAAAAGTATAAGGCTTAAAACAGCATTCTAAACATCCTGAAAAAAAAATGTATGTCCTGTTATGTGTGATATTTCAGAAAATCATATATTTATTCTGACTTTGGGCCATATTAGATCAGGGAGATATGCAAACCTTGTTGCAGATTGATGTGGAATTGCATACCCCATACAGGTTAAACCTGATTCTGGCCTCATCTGAGTTGGAGATGATTAGAAAGGATTAGGTCCTGATTAGGCCTGACCTTCTCCTTGCAGTGTATTACAGTAACTCTTTGTACACACATGAAATTCTCAATTGGTTTTTGAATCTTTCATTTCTAGGACAAAGTGACTTTGTGTGTAATGAATTCCTCAGTTCAGCTGTACTCATGCTGTGTGATGAACCTTCTTTCTTTTCTTTCTTTCTTCTTTCTTTCTTCTTTCTTTCTTCTTTCTTTCTTCTTTCTTTCTTTCTTTCTTTCTTTCTTTCTTTCTTTCTTTCTTTCTTTCTTTCTTTCTTTTTCTTCCTTCCTTCCTTCCTTCCTTCCTTCCTTCCTTCCTTCCTTCCTTCCTTCCTTCCTTCTTTCCTTCCTTCCTTCCTTCCTTCCTTCCTTCCTTCCTTCCTTCCTTCCTTCCATCCTTCCTTCCATCCTTCCTCCCTTCCTTCCTTCCTTCCTTCCATCCTTCCTCCCTCCCTTCCTTCCTTCCTTCCTTCATTCCTTCCTTCCTTCCTTCCTTCCTTCATTCCTTCCTTCCTTCTTTCCTTCCTTCTTTCCTTCCTCCCTCCCTCCCTTCCTTCTTTCCTTCCTTCTCCCTTCCTGTGTTTAATATCCTATTCCTCTTGCGTTAGGAAATTTGCTTTAAAATATTCCAAAAGTATTCTTAGCTTTTTCAAACTCTGTAAGTGCTTTTTCACAACCAGTTATTCTTATTACTTTTCTCTGAACCTTATGTGTTTCTTTTTTTGCGCATACTTTGCAAATTATTCTAGGAAGGAGTAATAGAAAAGTTGCATTTTTGTTGCATATAAAATCATTATTACATTCTTCGCTCTGTTGATTGTTCTGTTCCTTACACGTACTTAGCACAGTATTTGCTTTGTATCTGGAATTGAATAGTGAACAAAGGTCTTCCTTTAATTGGCTACAATGACATAAGATCATTGAAGTTACTGTAAATTCCTACAAAGTGTATGAAGGTTTAATTACTCTCCCCTTCATCACTCACACACTTAACATTATTTGCATTTACTGGTACTAAAACTATTTTGTGTATGTTGATTTAACATCTTTAAGTCTTTGACTACATGATGCCCCTTAACTCCTTCCCCTGTCTGCATGCAGCACCTTGAGAAGAAAAAAGAAACTGGGGTAACCGAGTCTCTTTAATATATAGGGACATTGCCTACAGGTTCAAAGTGTCAGACAGGAGTTACAGCCCATTTTCTCACACAGGCATTCTGTTATATTGTTTATAATGTTTGCTTCAACCAGGTACAGATTCTTATCTCTTACACTTGAATGAGTAAGAAGAATTTTAAAAATTGACAAACCAGCAAAAGTAGCTGCTTTTGAGCAGCTACTGTATTTGATTAGATACTTCAAATTTTGGACAAGTCATTTTAGTTTATTTGTGTGTGGACTTTGAATACATTGACTCAAGGTCTAATATTTGCTATTGCTCAACATACCTGTAAAAAATATTCTTTTGACAGTTATTCTTTTCTTTAATTATTTTTTTAAGTGCATTGTGTAGAGCAGAAGATAGCTAATAACTTCTTGAGTTCAAGTTATTGTCATCTGTAATGTTTATAAAAACATTACTATAATGCTTAAAGATACTTTGCTAGATCAGATTTGGTCACTTGTATTTGTTCTTAGAGCATTGGCACATGACAAAACCACATGCTCTTACAGCTGGCTGTACATGAAGTCTGTCAGCCAAATCACAGAATCACAGAATGGCTGAGGTTGGAAGGGACCTCTGAAGATCATCAAGTCCAACCCCCCTGCCAAACAGGATCACCTAGAGCACATTGCACAGGATGACATCCAGGCAGGTTTTGAATATCTCCGGAGAAGGAGACTCCACAACCTCTCTGGACAACCTGTTCCAGTGCTCTGACATCCTCACAGTAAAGTCCCTCCTCATATTGAGCCAGAACCTCCTGTGCTTCAGTTCATGCCCATTGCCTCTCATCCTCTCACTGGGCACAAATGAAAAGAGACTGGCTCCATCCTCTTGACACCCTCCCCTCAGATATTTATACACATTAATGAGGTCTCCCCTCAGTCTTCTCTTTTCCAGGCTAAACAGGCCCAGGTCTTTCAGCCTGTCCTCATTTGACAAGTGCTCCAGTCCTCTGATTATCTTAGTAGCCCTCCTTTGGAATCACTTCAGCAGTTATGTGTCCCGTGTGTATTGCTACAATTAAAAACTTCTACATTTTTTTTGTTCTTTTATCAAAAGATTTTTTTTTCACTTGTTCTTCTATCACATATTTACAGTTGAGGAAATGTAAGTCTGTTAATGGGTTAATTCTCCTCACTTTTATGTAGACGTATATATAATGCTGATGACTTTTTATAAGAACAGGATATTCTAATTTATTTTAATATATTTTAATTTTTAGAACAAAAACAATTTTGGGGGAGGGGAAGAGGGATACAAAATCATTAGCTTTCAAATCACTTTTTTTTTTTTTTAGATATAAAAATTATCAGCAACTAAAATATGAAATAAAATGATCATGATTTAGAAAAGCAGTCAGTTTGTGGTGGTCATTGGTCTATGGTCATGTATTTGATGAATATGTGACCTTTTCCTGGATTTTTTCTAAACCTAGGTGGACCTAGAGCTCCAAGCATGGTTTAGAAAACACGGTGAGGCATAACGTATAGAAATGGTTATTGAATAACTGGTATTCCAGTGTTAAATTCTGCAGTAATATTCAACATTTAAATGATCACAACTTTTAACCACTCACAGTGTTGATGAAGTTGGAGATGATAGGTGGGAGAGGCAAACTGCTTCTGTTGTGTTTGACTCATTTGAGTTATCATGTAAAGCTAATATTCCCAAACCCTAAATTCACTGAGCAAAATTGTATGCTGGAGAAAAAAAACAGTTCCTTCTGCATATACTAGTAGTCCTCCTTCTACTAGTAGTCCCCCTCGCTTTTTCATAAAGCATCTTCACTGCCAGCATTAAAAATAAATAGACGTGTTCCCTGCTCTCTGCAGCTGTCTCCTGGCTTCAAGAACTGAGCAGCAAAGGGAAACAAACGCCTCCCCTCACTTCACTATCTGCCAGCCCACGGCTGTATCACTTCTCCACTGCTGAACCAAGCCTCAACCAGTCTGAGGTAAATATCCTTGCTCTAATGGTGTTGCTGCTTATGTGACATCCAGAATTGATAGCTTCAGGGAATGGTATTATACAGTGGAAATAGCTTGCAGCTTGGGCCTCAGCAGGTGAAGCTAAATTCTGAAGTGCTGTGAAGAATGACTTATTCCCAGTCAGTCAGCTACTTGGTCTTTCACAGATGAGCAAATCTTGTTGCAGTAGTTAAAGAAATTATCATCCCGAGCTGTCAGCTTGGCTATTCTGCTGGAGGTTACCACCTCCATAATAGCATTTGTGATTTGCAAAGAATAAGTCCTTCTAATTCATAATCTGGCATTTTGCTCAAATTCAGTTTCAGTGGAAAATTGGGACTGGACTTCTTACCAAGGGGTCAGAAGTCCAAGTTGCTACAGCCTCCTCCACAGAAAGAACTCTTCTGATATAGCCATACGAACTTCAGATTAAAGGTATCTTGAAAAAAATCTAGTTTTGTGATTCATGGGTATTTAAAAATATTATTTCTATCAGAATTAAACCATTTTTATTATCAAAGTATCCCACATTACTTTGTTCATTCTAATCTGAAAATTCTGCACAATCATAGAATCATAGGATGGCTTGGGTTGGAAGGGACCTTAAAGACCATCCAGTTCCAACCCCCCTGCCATGGGCAGGGACACCTCCCACTATACCACGTTGCCCCATCCAGCCTGGCCTTGAACACCTCCAGGGACAGGGCATCCACAGCTTCTCCAGGCAACTTGTCTAAGTGCCTCAACACCCTCATAGTAAATTATTTCTTCCCAATATCTAGTCTAAATCTATCCTTTTGCAGTTTAAAACCATTATTTGGTTTAAAGCTATTATTTTATTTTAAAGCCATCCTTGTCCTATCACTACACTCACTTACAAAGAGTATCTCTACAGCTTTCTTTCAGCCCCATCTTTAGGTATTGGAAAACCACTATTAGGTCTCTGCAGAGCCTTCTCTTCTCCAGGCTAACAATCTCAGCCTGAATTTTCTTAGAAAGCTGTTTTAATAGCTTTAATGAAAATTGTCCTTGTTTTTTTGAGGGATAATACAGGAGAAATAAATACTTTGTTCGAAAATGTTCCTGAAAATTTTAATTCAATCAGGTTAAGTGTCCT
Organism: Heteronetta atricapilla; assembly: GCA_011075105.1. Taxonomy (NCBI): domain Eukaryota; kingdom Metazoa; phylum Chordata; class Aves; order Anseriformes; family Anatidae; genus Heteronetta; species Heteronetta atricapilla. The sequence goes on from CM021732.1 coordinate 107,163,842, forward strand.
TTTAGAGCACCTTTTTTTTATATATAACAGGGAATGAAATACAACAAAAAGCAGCTGCATGTATCAGCAACTTATCTTCCTTTTCCCCCAGGAAAATAATTTTTGAAAACCTGCAGATCTGTATGGATTTGCTTGAGTCAAATAACTAAATCCCCTCCTTTATGGAGATCACCCTAACTTCACATCTCCTAATGCTGACAGTTCATACAAACTGACCCTCTGGAAAACATAAGGTCTGTGCTCATCTCCTCACATCCCTCTCTCTTACGCAAAGCCATAAGCTCAGGCTATGGTAAAGAAATAGTAGTCTAAAATATCTGATACACCTCTTTCAGCGCAACTCAGCAGTGTTAAAAGACAAGAACAAGCATGGCCAAAGTTGGTTATAACAGAGGTCCATCTGTTTCCTCCAAGAGTGAACTACTGATATCTGGGTGGTGTAAGACCTGGATCCACAGACATTAATAGGAGTATACTTTCCTGTGGTCTGTGGCTTAGAAGTTTCTGGACCCAAAACATACCTGCTGATGGGTTTATTGAACTGCTTTATGAACCCCTCTAAACTTTTGGCCTCTGCTGTCTTCCAGGACAATGAATGCTATACTTGAAACATGTGCTGTTTGCAGAAAGCTTTTTTTTTTTTTTTTTTTTTTTTTACTTTGACACTTCCATCTGCTAATTTCATCACTAAGAGTGATGACTCTTGGTTTTGTATCATGAGAAGTAATGTCATTCAATGATGTGTTTCTTCTTCATCCTACTGGTGATATACTATACATCTGTCAGAGTCTCCTACAGTTATACTTTTTAAGGCTAAAGAGATTACTTTATGTAATCTCTTGCCACGTATTTGCCTGGCTTTGCAACTCTGCTCCTAACTTTTCTACTTATGTAACAGCGTTTCCTGAGATGGGATAGGAAAGTACACAAAGCATTCAAGATGAAGGTACATCACCAGTTCACAGTGTCACAGTTATGTTTTCTGTTCTTCATTCTTTTTTTCTCTTACTGTTTTTCTCCATCTTTGACAGAGTTTTTTCTTTTCATTATTTAGTTCTGATCTGATATTTTCAGCTGCTACAGTTAGTTTACAAATCCAGATTGTTATGTGTGGTTAGAATTATTTTCCCCATGTGTAATGCTTTATGTTTGTCCCAAATGAATAGCATTCTCATTGTATTGCTCAACTACCCAATAACCTAGCAACCTTTGTAACTCTTCTCAGTTGGATTTAATTTTTACTGTGTTGAATTATTTAGTATCAACATCAAACTTTTCACTCTGGCTTGGATGTCCCCTCATGAAATCCTTACAGCCATAGGTTGTGCAGGAGAGACAGTTTTCTGAGTGCCTACATTACTCTTTCCAAAACTGGGAAGCTGTATAGTAAATGAGGAAGGAGTTTACAAGAAGAAAATAAAGTCTTGAGAGGCATGGTACATACATATTAATCTGGAAATATTTGCTTAACTTTACTAACACTCAGTGGTGCAATTAGAAAAATATGACCCGACTTCTATCATTGAAACGTAGTGGGGTGAATCACACGACTGGAATAGAGGACTACAGGCTTTTCAGAAGAGATAGTGAAGGAGAGGCACGGATATTGACTTCAATGTTAGGGAATAGATTGACTGTGAAGAGTTGCCTCTGAGAAACAGCCATGGACAGGTTGAGAGCCTTTGCGTAAAAGTTAAAGACCAGACCAATAAAGGACACTCCGTGGTCATGGTCTACTACAGGCTGCCTAATCAAGGGGAACCTGTTGCTTTAAATACTTAAGCTTCTTGCTTTAACTACAACAAGTGTCACACTCGCATGTTGTCATCCTGATGGAGGATTTCAACCACCTGAATGTCTGCTGGAAAAGCTACCCAGCAGGCTGTAAGAAACCCAGGAGATTCCTAGAGTGAGTTGAGGATAACTTCCTGGTCCAAATATTAGACAAATCAACCAGAGGAGAAATGTTACTGGACCTGGTGCTCACCAGTGGAGATAAACTCATTAAAGAGGTTAAGACTGGAGGGAGTCTGGGCTGCATTGACCACACACTGGTTGAGTTTGTGATCTCAAGGAATATGGGCCTGGTGAAAAGCAGAGGCAGGACCCTGAAATTCTGAAGAGCAAGCTTCAAGCTATTCAAAGACCAAGTGGATGAGATCCCCTGGAACACCATCCTTACAGGCAAAGGAACTGAACAGAGCTGGCAATGCTTTAAGGATGTTTTCATTAGAGCACAAGAATACTCCATATCCCTGTGTAAGAAAACTAGCAGAGAGGGAAGTAAACCAGCATGGCTGGGCAAGGACCTGCTGGTCAAACTGACATGGAGAAGGCTGAGGTACTCAACAACTTCTTTGCCTCAGTCTTCACCGCCAGTTAGTCTTCCCATGTCTCTCATTTCTCTGAAACTCTAGGTGAGGTTTGGGGGAGCAAAGCCCCTCCTACTGTAAATGAAGAGAAGGTTTGACACCACCTGGTGAAACTGAAAAAGTGCAAGCCCTTGGGCCTTATGCCATGCATCCCAGGGTGCTGAAGGAACTCACTGATGTAGCTACCAAGCCTCTTTCCATCACATTCAAAAAGTCCTGGCAGTCAGGTGAAGTCCCAGGTGACTGGAGAAAGGGAAACATCACTTCTATTTTTAGAAAGGGTAGAAAGGAAGACATGAGGAAGACCAGCGAGCCTCACCTCTGCACCTGGCAAGATCTTGGAAAAGTTCCTCCTGGAAGCAATGTCAAGGCACGTGCAAGACAAAGAGGTGATCCAAGACAGCCAGCATGACTTCACCAACGCCAAATTGTGCCTGACTAATCTGGTGGCCTTCTGTGATGGACTAACTGCATCAGTCAACAATGGAAATAGACTGATGTCTTCTACCTGGACTTCTGTAAGGCTTTTGACACAGTTCCACATGAGATCCTGATCTCCATATTGGAGGGATATGGATTTGAGGGGTGGACCATTCAGCGGATAAGGAATTGGCTGAAGGCTTCGCCCATATAGTGCTGTTTAATATCTTTATCAATGATATAGACAGTGGGTTGAGTGCACTCTCGGCAAATTTGCAGATGAAACCAAGCTGAGTGGTGCGGTTGATACAACAGAAGGAAAGGATAACATCCAAAGGGACCTGGACAAGCTAGAAAAGTGAACATGAACCTAATGAGCCATGAACCTTGCACCAAATGCAAAGTGCTCCACCTGGGTCGGGGCAATCCCAAACATGAGTACAGACTGGGAGAAGAACTCACTGAAAGTGACCCTGCAGGGAAGGACTTGGGGGTTTCTGGTGGACAATAAGCTCAACATGAGCTGGCAGCATATGTTGCAGACCATAAGGCTGACTGCATCCTGGTTTGCATTACAAGAGGAGTTGCCAGCAGGTCAGGGGAGGTGATTTTCCCCCTCTACTCTGCCCCTGTGAGGCCCCACTTGGAGTACTGCATCCAGGTCTGGGGCCCCCAGAACAAGAAGGATGTGGATCTCTTAGAATGGGTCCAGAGGAGGGCCACAAGGATGCTCAGAGGGCTGGAGCACCTCTCCGATGAAGAAAGGCTGAGCAGAGCTGGGACTGTTCAGAACAGAGAAAAGAAAGTTCTGGTGAGACTTCATTGCAGCCTTTCAGTACTTAAGGACTTATAAAAAAGATGGAGAGCAACTTTTTGCTTGGTCAGATAACGACAGGATAAGGGGAAGATTTAGATTAGACGTTAGGAGGAAATTCTTCACTCAGAGTGCGGTGAGGCACTGGAACAGGTTGCCCAGAGAAGATGTGGATGCTCCAGCCCCGGAGGTGTTCAAGACCAAGTTGGTTGTCCTGGGCAACCTGATCTAGTGGGTGGCATCCTTGTCCATGGCAGAGTGGTTGGAACTGAGTGATTTTTAAAGTCCCTTTCAACCCAAGCCATTTTAGGATTCTTTTTTATGATATAATTCAAAGGTTTTCTCATAAGTCATTAACTGCAATAAATACATTTATCTTGTGTTGAGTGAGTTGTGTATAGTACATACATACATTCATAAAGTTTTACATAACTACCAAGCTCCTTTGTGCTTTTCAGTTTGCTAACATCATGCAAAATAATGATGACACAGTTTCTCTTTTTCTGTTTGTTATCCTTGTTCAATGGCTCTTGAAACACTGAAGATGCATTAATATTTGCAGGAAAAGTATAGCTGCTTGGAGACCTAAAGCTGTGTTTTCTCCTTCCTGAAACAGGAAGAAAACAGTCTGATGAGAAAAACAAGGCTTTTTTTTTTTTTTTTTATTTTTATTTTTTCCTATGCAATCTGAGTGTTACTCCATAGAGGAAAGGTGAAGGGACTTCACCTTTCTTGGACTTCATGTATTCTTGTGCTATCTGCTTAAAATAAAGACTATAATGTATGAAGTTACTTTCAAAGTCATTTCCATGCAGCATGGAAATGATTATGAAAATAACATATTCAGAATCCATTTAAAGATTTGTGTTTCATCTTCTGTATTGCATTTATTCATGTAGATAAATAGTATTTAGATTATATGAAGATTTTTAGCCTGTGTCTATTTCTCTTGGGGGCTCAATGGGTTTGTTTCCAGCACTTCAAATTATTTGATATTGAATCTAGCCTTAAAATTAGTATTCTAGGACCCTATATTTTCTCATCCATTCCATTATTTAAGGATGAAGGCTTGAAGGCTTTTCTAAGGTTGCCACAGAAAATCAAAGGCAGCATAATGTGCCATTTACTTCTCTTTTGCCTAACACAAAATGCCACCTCAAATGCAATCCTCAAATGGCAGCCACCAATGGTTTGCCACCTCATGGCAAATCTCAAATACTAGATGCAATATTTGAAGAGGGTGTTAAGCCTAAAAGCTGTTTTTAGCTATGGAGTCAAGTTTCTCTGTGTCTGCACCAATACTCTAATTCAGACAGAGGTATGGACACAGACACTGGTGTGTATGTGATTGTCTATACAGTCTGTCAGCACGCTTCCTGGCACAGTTGTGGCCTGGGCCAACTAGCCTGTTCCGGGCTATGCCTGGGTGTGCTTGGGATATAACGGAGGGGAAGGAATATTCTCTGTAGTTCACCTGATGGGGGATCAGCAGAATAGAAACTGTGCAGCATAAACTGTGATCAGGTTACATTCTTTCAGACACTGAAACACCTCAAAAATCACTTCCTGCTGCTACAGATACAGCTGGAGTTCTTGATGCAGCATTGGCAAGCAGTCTTTTGTTTTTATTTTTGTTTTTTGCTCACTTCACTTAGAGGTGAAGTGTTTTCAAGAAAAAGTATCTTGAAACATGTTGCATAACTTTTACTGAAAGATGTTCTGCATTTGTAGACTTGTCCTGCTTTTATGTGTATGCTAATGCAAATATCATGTTCTTTTACGCTGTAAGATTACTGTTGTCATGTAACTATAGAAATGATAGAGCAGTACCATCTGTGATGCCAAGAATCTGGAAAAAAAAAAAAAAAATCATTCTGCCCTAGTTATATTGCATATAACTATATCTGCTTGTATAGATATATCTGATTCCTTTCCCTTCACTTTCCCATTTTACTCTTTCTTAAAGAGCCAGAATGGGAAAGATTGACTTGCCAGCTGATGAGACCATTTCTATTCTTAAAATTGTTGACTCCTGGACTGTGGACTTCTGGAATTCATGCTCTCTCAGAAGCTTTCTGATTCATCCTATCTAGAAGATATCAAGGAATTTCATCCATATTTCTTCGGCATACATCTTCTCTGGGTCCTTCTACTCTGGGTCAGCTGTGCTTCAGCAAAAGAATTGTGATGTACTGTAGTACCAATGAGATTTACTATCCACATCAAAAACATGGTAAATTTGCAACCTACATTCAGAATAAAAACTAAACCTAGTAATCCAAGCAGTTTTGTTTTACTTTGATGTTTTCATGGAAAAAATGTCTATTTTTAAAGATAGACCTCAGCTGAACGGGAGAAATAACGTACTATCAAATACAACCTGGTATTAGAGAAACATTTTGAAATAAACATTTTCTTGGATGAATTTCTAAAAATTATAAGAACATATTTGGTAGTGTAGCTTATCTGAGTCTCCCTCCAAGTCAGAGGAAAAAGAAATCGAGCTGCTACATAGATATTTCAATAACTTTATAATTTTGACTTATAGCTCTAAAACTAGTGATTGTGGGTATCCATTGTTAGGTATCTAAATAAAAGAGTTACAAAACTACTGAGAAACTTGTACTATTTTACTGGATTTGAGAATGGTCACTGTTGAGATATCAGAATATTTCTGTTTAAATATAAGTTTAGGTCATTGACCTGCTGAAACTTGGTATGAAGAGTTTTTGTTTTGTTATTTCATAGGAATGATGAAGTGGATGAAATTTTAAATACTTTATATGAATAAGCATAATACCAAGAAGGCTTGTGAAAAATAAAAATGTTTTGAATTCTATAATAAAGTTTTCATTTCTTTCTATATATCTAAAATTGCAATATTATGACCCAAACTTTAACTCACTTTGGGGATTAAGTAGTTTTTATAGAAGGATTTTGTGCTTGATTTGGTTTCTAAATAACCATTTCTTTTATGTAGCATTGTCTTGCTCATTCTAACTTGGGAAATAAGAGATTGTGCTACTGTGAAATAGTTTTACTATATAATTCCCAAGAATGGTTGTTTCAGAAACATCTTTTTCTGACTCCTGTGTTACTTACTCCTTCCATATTTTGTAGTATTAATTTTTAGTAGGTTTGCCACTGTCAGCCACATAAGCATAGGACAGTCTTGTATTTATCCCTTAACTATTCATTTTTTACCTAGCTGTTCCAGGAAGTGTCACCCTTGCTTCCAATTTTAAATTAATTATATGGTAATTAGAAGTAGCTTGCTTTCCATCTTCAATTCTTTTGGAAATTGCACATTCTCATAATTTCTAATTTACTTCTCTCCAAATATCTTACATAAATATTGAGAAATAAGCTGCTAGGTCATTTCAAAAACAAGTAAACGAAATAAATCAGCCAAAATAAAAAATACAAGAAAATTAAGCATTAGAGCTGGGGGTAAATATAAACTCATATGTAGTTAAGACACAAATATTCTTCCGGTGCCTTGCATGAAATCTTTTAGCTTTGTGGGTATTGTCTATATTCTTTAACTTATTTGCATATTTTTAACCCTTTTACAGGCTCACAAATGCTGCATGTTCTGCTTTTTCTATTCATAGCAGGATAATGATACTTCAGTCATTTTTATGACTCACTGCCTGTTAGTTGTAAGCAAAAATCATGTGTTTTTTTGTTTTGTTTGTTTGTTTGTTTGTTTTTTTCTGTCATTTATTGAAGAGGTCTAGAGTATTGGACTTTCTGTTGCCCAGAGTGAGAGAAATGCATCATTAAGATGTACTTTTATTTATCTCCCAGTGGATTTTCCTAATGGGTGCTTTGACAGTTGTTTAGGGGACTAAATGTACTATTTCTCCCAACATTTTATTAATTTATTTTGCATCTGAATACAGACAAAAAGCAAATCAAATCACATGAATTGCCTGCTTTGTGTCAGATCTTTTAAAAGAAACATTTGCCACAAGCCTTCTCTTCTACATAGCATCCAAATCTCCACACATAATTCGCATGGCTATTTGTATAAAGGAGAAAGTAGACAAAGCTTGAGGTTTGCTGTTATTTGCTTATGGTTAAAGGAACTAGATGAATTTAGGTTTTGAAAACAAGAGAAACACATGCCTTCTGATAGACTTTCTCCTCATAGTGGAAAAATAGACAGGGGGTTTTGTGTACCAAAGTGCAGTACTTATTCAGGACTCATAGCAAACGCTCTAACTTTCTACCCAAATGTGTAGAAAGCTTGATTTGAAGTGAGAGAAAATCTACTGAGAAACAGATTGAAAAGGTGCTGTCCCCATAATTCAGAGTAGAAAATCTTTGGCAATACTAACTCCAGATTAATTGATCAGATGTTCCTGTTTTTTATAGACAAAAAGCATGCAGAGAACAACAGCTAATAATTTCTGGATGTCTTGCAGAAGGCAGAAAAGAGGGAATGTTATGCTATTTTAATGGCAGAAAAGATCACACATGGTTCTGACTTGAGGAAGCTCAGATACAGTTGCCTCCTGTTACATTTTATTGGACAAATTAAGAGAATTACTGCCAAACATGCTAAACAGAGCTGAAGGAAACACCTACCATGCATAAATCTTTTGTTTCACCTGAATTCTAGTTTAGAAAGAAGATGACTTTTGAATTACAAAAATTTTTAATCCCAAACTCCACATCTGGAGATGGTAGAAGATGTCCTTGAAGAAACACCAATAGAATTGATCCTGTATGTATATTTAATATATTTTCTCCCTCTTCAACACAGCAAGTATATTGCTATAATGGTGGGGACAGACAGTCCCTGTTACTGAATGTATTTAACCTTGAAGACAAACTCAAGCATATAGAACAATGATGCATAGTGCTATTTTATAATTTTCTTAAAGCTAAAATCAATTCAGATCTTTTGTATGTTCCCGATAAATTGACTAAGATATTTATTGCTTGTGCATTATTCTCAGAAAAAAATCAGCTTGTCTAAGGTGAAATGTATAAGAACTGTCTGTTAATTTTCATTGTGGATACTAGCAATCAAAGTTAGACATTAATCTGGTACATAGAATTCATATGAAACAGTTATTTCAAACATGATAAATTTATACCGATAAGTTTTATTCTACAAGAGTCAGATATCTGCATCTCATCTGCTGAGAACAAAAGATTAATTCTCATTATTTTCTTGTCTTTTAAGTTAAATCTGGAGATTTGTCTTTTAAGTTAAATCTGGAGATAAGAGTTTTCCAGTTCTCAGGTTTTGCTCCAGGAGCATATGTATATATATATATGTCCCAGTATGAAAATTAATGACTAGCCTAGGCATGTCAACAAAACAGCTAATCTCAGTTCTCCCTTTATAATTGTATTTCTTTTGAGGTAGCCCTCTATAAAGTCAAGTGGACAAGATAATATGAGATAGGAAAGAACAAAGATCAGCACAAATAATGCAGCACCTGGTCCATTTAATCCATTTTAACTTTTCTAATAGGAATTATGAGAACACTAATCCTCTGTAATGTAACAGTTGGGTCTTACAGAGGTCAACATCCGTAATTGTCAAAGTACATCCTTTAGCTCACTTAAACAGTGTACACTGAGGCCTACATGGTAGTATTCAGCTCAGAAAATAGGAGGTTTATATATAGTACAATGGAGAGATAAAATAATGAAGGTGCTTAAGGATGATGCTCTGCTAGAAAAGATCATTATTTTGTCATGCTGTTTTAGCTTAATTTAGTGCTCCAAGGGACAAATAAATTATCTTGTCTTTGTTATGTTGCATAGAGAATCTGGACAAATTCAGAATAAAAATCACTTTGGTATCAACAGGGCAACATGAGGAGAAAATATAGACATCAAAATTAATATAAGAGAATGAAAAAAAAAAATCTGCCTAACCCAATTAGCTCCTTGAGAAGCTAAGCTTTTATTATTATTATTATTATTATTTTATTATTATTATTATTATTTTTTTCTCAGAAAGCTTCTTCTGTGCCAGAAATTCACTTCTCCTGTAGCTGAGGTGAGGACCTGAGTACATTTTTTTTTTTTTTATTTAACTTCATCATTCTAGTCAATACACATTGACAGGCACTTCAGAAAAATAGATACTTCCATCTTTAAAACAGATACAGGGTATCTATTTCTCCCCTTACAAAGGAAAACAAGATTACTGAGCTGGCTAAGGGATCCTTCCTGTGTCTGACCACCTTGGGTTCCAATATTGGATGTCCCATACAGTACTGTACAACCTCAAGGCATGAGCATGGACACGGATGAAATGAGAAACATTGACTTTGTGGCAGGGAGATTAGAGTACCCAGACAAGGAGGCTGTGGCTTGAGAAATCCTTTGTTTCTCAAACTGTAGATGTAATTTACATTAAAAAAATTACTAGCTAAAAGCGTGAGTCATGCTGTGAAGTGCCTGTCTGGGAACCAGGAAATGGAAGTGTGAGTCTCATACTGACCAAGATCCATCCTGTCTGAGTGTTTTAACCAACACAGCAGTGTACAGAAAATGGGCAAACCTCCCCTGGTCATATCTAAAGAATTGTGAGGCATTCCTTCATACTGAATACACAAGTGAAGAGTCTGAGTGAATTGATTTCTAGTTACAAGTCTGCACTAGTATAGGAACCTAAGGTGCGTGTGTAGGCATCTAAGGTGTATGTCTAAAACAAAGAATGACTTAAACATACTCCCCTTTCTGGCAGTTTCTGCCAACTGGCTTGCTTGATTTTCAGTCAGTTGTCAGCCCTATTCACAGGGGCCTGCATTCTCCCATTTCTTGTAAAATGAACTGAGGCATCTAAATAAAGTTCTCTCAATTTTTACTTTATTATTATTATTTGATCCCCTTCCATTTGTTTCATTAATTTATCATATATTTTTTTTTTCTCTTCTGGTCAGATGCTTTCTCCTGTGAGAGACTTGAGATGGAGAATTAATGTCAGAGAAGTTGTGAAATGGGTATTAAAGTTAATCTGATACTGCAACAGTATTTTCAACATACACTCTGTAACAACATTACCATATAATGCAAGACAAGATAGTGAAATAACTATGGAATTACCTAGCATTTTAAGGGTCACATTAGCTGCAATGAAATATGCCAGGCTCTTCTGCAAAGCAGTGATACTAGATACCTTTATGAGAAGTAGGGGGGGTTGCTGAATAGAAAAGAACATCTCTTATGAACCTGATCAGAATTCAAGACCTGCATCAAATAAAAAAGAAGAAGAAAAAAAATGTCTTTAATAAGTATATGAACTCTGTACACAGCAACTTGAATGAAGACCATATTTTTTGGCAGATATTTATCTGATTAGAAGTTGTTATTGAGCTCACAAGGTCACTGTCCAAAAGAATTAAAGTACTCCTGTCATGATTCAAGATAAAATTGAGTAAGAAACGTGTGAAGATGATCTCACATCTCTGTTAGGTACAGGTGTGACTGAACTTATCTCTCATCTATGATATGACCATTACCCATTCAGGTCTGGCATCTCCAAGTCAAGAAGCATGTTAATAAATTGGAGTGGGTGCACTGGAGACTTTAATTAGAAGCCTTGAAGAATGCTTTATAGTAAAATGCTGAAGAAGTTGCCATAGAGAAGGTTAATGGTGCACTTGACCAAAGCTGATGAATATTGACATAGAACAATGAAACTTATATGCGGCCTGAGCCTAGAAGACACACACACCAGGGGACTGGAGCACTAGAAATGAGCTTCAGGTTCTTAACTCTATTTTCAGTTAACCATGGGAAGCATTTTATAAAACATTGTGGTGAAATCTCTTTACCTTGGCTGTTTTTCCTCTATGTTGTATTTTTTTTCCCCTCAAAAAAAAGAAACTAGTTGAAAAAAAAGTAATGATTATTATAATTATGAAGTTTTTGACATCTGCCACACGTCACAAAGTCCATTTTTCAAGCTAGAGTCTGGAAAGTGAAAGATAGAGATGGGAAATCTGAGGAGAGAGAGGTGTCTGAAACTGATAAAAGCCTGCTGATGGAGAAGCACCGGAAAGGCTTTCTGTCTCTTCTATACATTAAGAACCCCTCCCAGGCTGGGGTTTCTGGTGATGTGTGGAGGACATATTTTGAGAACTGTGTTTGCAAAGGGTGCAGGATGTAGTGAACTTGCCAGTGCCTTCCAGTAATATAACTTAGGTAATGTCCTCTTTACACTGGTTTATATAATAATTTATTTGTATACTTGTATACAAATTTGTATTTATTTATTTGTATACTACTTACTGTTTTTATTGATAAAAAGTACAATGTTCAAAAAAAAAGTCTGAAAGTTATAATTTGTAACATTGGAGCCTTCTAAGTTATACATTTAATGATCACTTTAAAAGGGCATTTTACAATCAAATTGATTTCTGCTTGCAATGTAGGTATTGGCGAGATAGACTGCCTCACCCCCCAAAATAATTTATCCTCAAGTTATATTGCAACACTGAGAAATTTCTTATCTGCTCCATGCAAATTTCACAAATCATAACAGAATTGTTCAAATCAACAATCCATGTCAGAAGCCTAAATCAATATTTTAGGCATGGCAATATATAACTTCAATTTCAAAAACAGTAAGTACTTGGAAACTTCCACTCACCTCTGTGAAAGTTTCTTATTATTGACTGTTTTAGAAAAAGATTACTTTTTTTTTTTTTTTTTCAGATTCAATAAATATAGAGAAGCCTTACTTGCATCTTGAAGTCTTAAAAATATTAGGTCAGTTCTTTTTCATGATATCTCCCCAAGTAGTCATAATTCCTTGCCAGTTTGGGGGCCAGTAAGAAAAAAAAAAAAAAAAAAAAGAAAAAAAAAAAAAACCTTTCTTGTGCAATAATAAAATGTTAGACTTTAATTAAAAAATAAAAATAAAAAATAATAAAAACAAACAAAACAAAACAAAACAAAAACAAAAAAGTCTTATCACTGTAAAATGGTAGACGAGCCAAAAGAATAATTGGCTAAGTAGTTCCAAAGTAGTTCATATGGCCAAAAGCTAAATCTTGTTCTATTTTGCTATCAAAATCATACAGAAGTGATGTTACTATTAAGGATATAAAGGAAGAAGAAATTTTGAGTTAAATGACTTGACTTGCAGAAGTCCTGAGTACCCACAAATCTGACTGAAGCCAGGAGGAGCTACGAGAACTTAACTCTGCTGAAAATCAAGGAGAATGCTATTACTTTTAGTTTATGATGATTTGTCTTTAAAATAGTAGTATTTCCAACAATAAGAACTTGTGATTTCTGGTGATACAGCACTCTAATGCAAGTCCTGAAGATTTATAAAGAAGTCTACCAATAGCATTAGCTGTACAAGTCTATGTGACATTTGTTGAATGTGGCATGTTGAAACTGGTGGCATGTTGACACTGGTGGTCCATGCACACATCCCAGTGCTCTGCACAAATTGAAGCACATTTATGGGATGTGGGCAAAACAGACATCATGGGTACCTGGGGCTGAATGAAATTCTTCATTAAGGGGGCTCTTCACTGTTTAAGGTTCATGAGGGACATGCCAATATTTAATTAAACTTAGTGAATATGCCTAGCATAAACCTCTTACTGATTGTGTCTATTCTGAGAGAGAAATTGCAGTAAAAGAATGTAAATAGTCCTTAGTCTTTTCTTTCTCGACCCTATCCCTCTTGAGTTTCTGTCTGTCAAAAACATTGGAATATTGCTAGTATTATCCGCTCACTGGATAAAATTATAAACTATGAATCTAAGACAATTCAGCTGGAAAAGAATCTTTTTCTTTCTCAAGAGTAAAAAGAGTTTGATATCATTTGAGTGATACCTAGAAGAATAGGCAATAATATAAATGGTAGTGAAGAGGGAATATTCCTCTGTGAGAGCAGTAGCCTCAAATCCAGAGATTAGGATCTTCCAATTTTTATATATTAAAATTTCCAATAATGTTTTAGATGTATGGGAAATCCTGAATGCTTTTAAAGCATCTTTAAAAATGTTTACATTTTTTTGTTTGTTTGTTTTATTTTGTTTTGTTTTCTAGCCAGATGTAAGACAGAAATTTGTCTTTCAATTTTTAATCCCACTGCAAAAATATAATAAAATCAGAATTGTTGAATATGTCATGATGTCACGTCAAATGATAACTTTTTTTTCTTTTCTTTTCTTTTTTTTTAATGAGTTACCTAAAATGTCAAGTACTGGATTGTTGTGAACTGAAAGGTGAAACTTCTCTCAGAAATAGTTGAATCCTTTTCAAAATAATTTTTGCTTGAAAGGGAGATTGATTAGCAATGTCTTATTCAAATAATTTAATTTTTTGCTAATTTGGTGTAGAAAATATGTACAGAAAACTCCTGTTAGCTGCCACTCCTGGAACTCAGGAATCTTAAACATTATTGTCTCAGAGAAACATTTATTTCTTAACCAGCATACTGAAAGGTTGCCATGAACTGGTAAAAAACATAGGATTATATTTAGTGGAACTTTGAAATAACTTGACAAATATTTGGAAATTCATGTGTGTGTTCATGGTATTAGGTGGACCGTTTATATCCCTTTGATACTGCTTCACTGAAAACAGCCAAGTGGAACAGATAAGCAGATTTGAACAGTACAAAACAGTCATCTAAATGATTATTACTTTTCCTTTGTGTAAAAGACAGTGGAACTCCTTTATTAACTACAGCAAAATATAGAACCATATTTATGTCCTGATCACAGGAGCAGTAGGAGCATCCATAATTGTTAGCATGTCTTCTGTACTAGAAGATGATTTCAGCAGAGGCTTTAAGTGCTCAGCACCTCTCAGTTTCAAACCATTAGCATTCATCTCCCTCTAGGGAATGTGGACTTATAACTCACACATGAAATGAGACACTGCTGAGGTTAGCAGCCCTCATAGCTCTTTCCAGCTTCATGTCAAGATGAGTAAGTGACACCAATATGTGTTTGCTGCTTAGAAAAAGAACGTGCTTTAAAATGGCTGTGCAGGCATTGTGGCAACTGTCCTGGGTGGCCGCCTCCTGCTCCCAGGCTGTTGACATTTCTCCATCTCTAATGGCTCCTCTCCTTTATTATGTTCCCAGTAAATCTGACAGGATAGGATAATACACTGCAAAGATGATCACAAAGACCTGTGTGAAAGGAAATTCCTCATATAGCCTGAATCTGAGATGGGGCATTAGATTTAAGAGGTTGGCCACCAAATTCATATAGCCTTGTTCTCTGTTGCAGGATCACCACAGAGCTGCAGGTTTAGTTTTAGTATTCAAGAGGAGAATCTTGAATACTAGTTCATAGAAGAGATAGGCCTTACACTGACTACTTAAGTGTGACCTGAAAATTAAACCAATTCTTAACAATCTTAGCAGATAGAGGGATGGTTTACAGTTCAGTTTTGCTAACAAGCAGAGTGATGCCTAGAGAACCTGAGGACCCTGAGTAGTCCTGCTAGTTTTCTCTGAAAGTTGTACGGCCACACCTTCACTGCTTGTACTGTCTGTTCATGCCAGAATTAAGGATAGGTATTTCCATCCATGTTCTAAGTGTGTTTTTATTTAGTAGGGGAGAAATAACTTATACAGCTTGGGTGTCCAGCCTCTGCAGGTCTTTGGAACTGCACTGGGAGTGAGGGGATGGGCATCCACAGATTTAGTTCTGCCTCTGTGAAGTACAGTAACATTTTGGCATCCCCACAAATAAACTCACTTTCTTGTAATCCCTGTCTTCTGGTGCTTGTGCTTCTCTGGTCACCAAGAGTCTGTAATAAATTAGCAGTGTTTTTCAAATGTATTTACCATTGTTGGGTTTTGTTGTTGCTTTGTAGGGTTTTCTTTGATTGTTTGTTTTTAATGTGCTTTTCCTGTCATCCAGGAAGGATCACAGCAAGTCATTTTATAAACCAATTACATACTTTCAATTCAAAAAAACTCTGTGCCCTGAAAGGCCACAGTGAAACAACAAGAACTGAACAAGAAATGCCATTCTCATATGTTGAAATAATTCTTGACTGTATGTCCCTGCCTTGATGAGAAAAATGAAGGGGGAGGGAGGAATTTAGGTCCCTCTGCAGGCATGCATTGATCAGGCTTCTGGCTTTGAACTGTATCCAAATGTGTCCTTGTTCTGGTTCCACATAACCTGCACACTGCTCTGTCCCGAGCCCCCTCGCATGCTTCAACATAGCACAGCACAAGTGCATGGCACTTTTGCTTTTCTTTGCTTGCTCTGTAGAAGGCTGAAGGTTTGCAATGCTGTGCTGAAATATGTGGAGATTTTTAATTTTTTTTTTTTTTTTTTGTAATTCCATTTTTATTTCTAGGCAATTGTTTTAGTCAATATTGTGGACAACTAATTTTTATAGTATTTAAAATATTTTAAGTCTATAAAATAAATCCAAGAGGCAATTGCTTATTTCTCGTTGTCTTCTTTATTTTCCTATAATGTCTACTATGGGACAAATACAACTTTACTGTTGT
Organism: Heteronetta atricapilla; assembly: GCA_011075105.1. Lineage (NCBI taxonomy): Eukaryota > Metazoa > Chordata > Aves > Anseriformes > Anatidae > Heteronetta > Heteronetta atricapilla. The sequence goes on from CM021732.1 coordinate 107,179,929, forward strand.
CAGTAAACCAGCATTAAATCAGTATGATTCCTGAGGACTATAATGAGCTTTTCATCAAAAGATGGGTGAATTACTAAATACTAAAAATGATAAATATAACAAATACTTTCTCTAATTTTTATCACATGATCTTATGAACAATCTTGAACACTGAGTTCATTTGTAAATATAACACTATCTCTCAGAAAACAATTGAAAATCATGATGAGAATTTTTTGTTGTTGTTGAATTTATGTATATTTAAAAACAAACAAACAAACAAAAACTGTCTGGATTCTTCTTCACATAAGATCAAGCTTTATGTTTTCCAGTAGAAAACTATTTAGTATCATTTTCACATTTGTCTAATTTGACAACATACAAGCCACCTTCAAAGTAACGTGAAAGTTAAGTGACTGTTTGGGAGTGCAGAGTGGAGATGAAGTGGTGAAAGAAACAGGAACCATATAAATAATAGATGAAATCAATGCTTTCTGTAGTAAATAAGTGCAAGACAAAAGTGATACAATATATGTCTCACAAGGCCATTGTAACTATGGCAACAATACTCGTAGTGTCTTCATTGCAGATTGGCCATATAAATATCTAACTGATGGACCCTACATGCTATATACTTGTACTACAGTCACTCCCTAGTTGTCTCTTTATTGCTAGTGGTCTTCATGTTGCAAATATATTTAGAATCTTTACAATACCTTCAAGGGGAGAAAAATTACATAGTGCATCCAGCAGCACTTCCTTCTCATTTAGTAAGACTATTTTCTGTGAGAGAGGCACAGTATGTGTGTGTGTCTGTGTGTGCGCGCGCGCGTGTGTGTGTATTTGGGCATTGTGCACAACCACAAGATCCTCTGCCCTTTTATCTCCCACCTTTTAAGATTTCCATTTCTCAGACTAATCCCTTTTAGACAGAAATATTTAGGCAATATCCTAGCTTGATGTCTGTGTCAGACCTCACTTCCTTACATTACAACCTAAAAAGGTAGGATTGCCTTGTAAATTCTCTAGCTGCCATGTATTATCTTTGGCTGCAATTGGGGAAAAATCTACGAGATTCTCAGGACATGTAATTTCCAGCTGCCTCAGAACAGACTGACCTGTTCATACCACAGATGAATAAATCTCTACACACCCTAAGCATGCATGCCGGGAACCACAGATGCACAAGACTGAGAATTCATACTGTTTCAAGTTTCTGCATTTCATAATTAAAAAATCTCTTTTGCAGATATATTCCTTTTGTGTTTTTGTTGTTGTTGTTGTTTGTTTGTTTCATTATGATATTTTCTTGTTTTGCCTATTTAAAAGTGCATGTATGTTTCCATCCTGCTGATACTGCTACTTCTGCCTGAATGTAAATTTTGTCAAATTTGTCACATGCCAGTTATTTCAGTCTTTTATTTGAAATATTGATAAATAGATGATGATTTTTAAAGGTCAATTCATATTCAGAATTGCTTGACTTAATTACAGGGATGAATTTTCAAATGGCACTGTTCATCACCCAGTGACACACTGTGACACTGTCATTTACATTGCAGGGAATAATTTCTTGTCTCTCCTTGGTTTACCTGTACTCTACAAATGAGAGGAGCCCCTTTTTTGGCTCACCTGAAAAGTACCATATATGTTTAGCCTGTCAACTGAATTATAAAAAGGTGACTTTTCCATTCATATGAAACTTATATTAATATTTGCATTATTATCACTACCAAAAAACAGTTGAAAACAGAAATGTATCTTTCTGATAGAAGGCAAATAAACATAAGAATGCACATGACATTGATCTGTGGAGTTTGTGTTTGAAAATATCTGTGATTATGAAACCTGTCATCTAGAATTGCTCAAGGTCACTTGCTCCCTGTGAGTCTGGAAAAAAATGGAGAAATGTGGAGAGTTGCGGCAAACTTCATTAAAGTCCTCTCCCAAATGAAATCTTAAATAAGAATCTACTGCTGTGGAAGGATGTATTGATCACTGGTGTCCTCTGAATTGCTGCTGCATTTTCTGACTCGGGTGATTCAACCCTTGTGAAGTGGTTTCTTAGCAGCAGAAGATCTTTTAACTCTCTCCACTGCCATTACTTGACAGTAAAGTACCTTTGCTTAGCAGGTGAAGAGATCCACAGGCAGTGCCAAATCGAACAAATGTAGTGACTGGGATTCAGATTAATATAACCTCTAGTGCCATTGAATAGACTATTAGAGGTTTTATGTTGATTGGTAATAATATCCCACATCGATGACAGTATTTAGGCATAAAATATTCACAGAAATAATCCATCCAAATCTGGCAGAGCTGTAAATATGCTTAGATGTTCACTACTGTGACAAAAAGTGATTTGCCCAAGCGAGAAGGAAGAGGCTAGAACATGTCAGAGTAAACTACATAAGGGTTAAAAGTGACTCTGTCTGCAGAAAATCACCTTGTAGCTATATTGAGTCCATTGCAGTCTTTTCACATGCAGTAAAATCCATCCGAGAACCCCTAAAGCTTCACCTTACAGAAAATGTGAATTTAATTTAACAAGCTTGGTTTTACCTAAAACAACAACAACAACAACAACAAAATACGTTTCAGAACTTGAAATTTTATGAACCCTTTATTCCAAGACTGCATAAAATATCTCTGTGACCCAGAAGAGAATATTAGCAGTTAATTGGCTTTGTTTCTTCTAACAGTTGCAGTTATGCTCTTTTATTTTATTTTTTTCTTTTTCAAAGCCCCAGGTACAGAAATGGGACTGTGTGTGGGAGAGTTTTGAGATAAGAAGTTTTCTCCTATGATTGATCAACATTATTTCCTGTGCCTGTGTCACAAAGCAGCCTAACAACTACCCACATTTTCACTGGTTCTTTCTGGGCTGGAAAATGCATCCAGTTGCTCTGCTACACAGTGCATAATTAGAACAACTCTATCTTTTCTTGGGATGCCTGTAATGAGCAGAATCTCATGTTATAAGCTTTACCCAAACAATAGGCATTTTAAAAGAAAAACTGATGACATAGAACTCTCTTTTTTCTTTTCTTTCTTTCTTTCTTTCTTTCTTTCTTTCTTTCTTTCTTTCTTTCTTTCTTTCTTTTTCTTTCCTTCCTTCCTTCCTTCCTTCCTTCCTTCCTTCCTTCCTTCCTTCCTTCCTTCCTTCCTTCCTTCCTTCCTTCCTTCCTTCCTTCCTTCTTTCTTTCTCTTTTTATCTTTTTTTTTTTTTTTTTTTAATTCCTGCTCTTCTGCATTTGCTGAATAGTGAACTGAATGTTTTTTTTCACTGCTCTGCTTCATATTGCATGAGATAAGCATTCCACATAAACTGTTTTGGTGGGAATTTTTTTATTGATCAGTAAAACCGGCACATGATTTATTATTGTATAATCATTTTAGAGAGCTTAGATAAACTAAAACACACAAAAGACATGCAAAAGACTGTACCTGTTGAATGGAAAACTGCTACATATATCTGTACTTTTATACAGCTGTCTGTTATTTCTCAGTTATTTTGTATAGAAATAAATGACAGTGAAATATACTACTTCAGTAGTGGTTACTGGAAAATATAGCATTTTAACAGTGACTTTTTCTGTATCATATAACACAGTATTATGCTTTTGATACAAAACACAGAGTAGGATTCTGTAGCATGACAGGACACAAAATTAAAGATGTCACATCTCTAGAAAGATTGCTTCAACAGAAAAATTGGAAGTCCGAACAAACATCCAGTGCTGCTTTGTTTTTAGCATTTCAGTCCTGTATTCATTACTCCTTCCTAAACTCCCATGAGGAGGAAAAAAAACTCTGCATAGGAAGACCTGCTATATGAAGGCAGACTGAGTTTCTATATACCTCAAGTAATGGACAATTACAGGTGCTTACAATAGGCAGTAAAATCACATTCTGTTGATAAATCCACTCTAGGGATATGATGAGTGGATTGATGTTGAGCTGGCACAGATTTACTTCTGTTTAAACCATCACTATGAAAACATACACTAAAACAAATGATAAATATAGAAACCTTTCCTTAATGTCAAATCTTGATTAAGTGGTAAGCAAAAGATCTTGGCAGTTTATTTAGTACTGTTGACTGTAGTCAGAGAAAGCAGTAAGTGTAACACAGTTTGGATGCTGTAGAATAAAAAGCCAAATGTTATGTTGCTTTGATGTGTTTATAAGCAGCTGAACTCTCAGGGAGGTGGTTTTAAGAACACATCTTAAACCTTTGTATCTTTAAACAATGTTATTAAAACATTTAGAAGTACAAACACAGTCATACCATGTTTATCACCTCACCGGCAAGCTTGTTATGGATATACAGTTCCCATATACTATATGGACACATTGCCATTCCACTTGCTCTCCTTAATTCCCAAGATTCTATTTTTGAGCTGTAATGCAATGGTAAAAATGTCCTGATGTGGTGAAATTTTCCATGTCAGTTGTAATGTTAAGCCAAGAATTATTTTTATGTTATACAAATAGGGAATGCAAAATCAATCTGTCTTGTAATCATGAGAAATAATTTTTTTTCGGGTCCAGAGAAGGGCGACGAAGCTGGTGAGGGGCCTGGAGAACAAGTCCTACGAGGAGCGGCTGAAGGAGCTGGGCTTGTTCAGCCTGGAGAAGAGGAGGCTCAGGGGCAACCTTATCGCTCTCTACAGATACCTCAAAGGAGGCTGTAGCGAGGTGGGGGTTGGTCTGTTCTCCCACGTGCCTGGTGACAGGACGAGGGGGAATGGGCTTAAGTTGCGCCAAGGGATTTTTAGGTTAGATGTTAGGAAGAACTTCTTTACTGAAAGGGTTGTTAAGCACTGGAACAGGCTGCCCAGGGAGGTGGTGGAGTCACCATCCCTGGAAGTCTTTAAAAGACGTTTAGATGTAGAGCTTAGGGATATGGTTTAGTGGGGACTGTTAGGGTTAGGTTAGAGGTTGGACTCGATGATCTTGAGGTCTCTTCCAACCTGTAAATTCTGTGATTCTGTGATTCTGTGTGACTTTCTGTGGCAGTTGAATACTTTGTTACTTCAGTAAAATGGTAGTAAGGATTATAAAATAATCCATTTTGATAAACATGAGAAATATAAAATAGCATAACCACTTCACTTTAACAGTTAGGTAAAACATTGCCAAGTATACACTGCTGAGAAAATAACAAAAGGGGTGCACTCAGCTTGTCAGCTTTATGAGCAGGGATCAGAGGCAGACAGATATGGCCTCCATGGAGCAGTTCCTTAGTGCTTAATGAAGTGATAAATAAGTTTTTGTTCTTAGGAATATTCAACTTTAAAGAATACATGAAGGCGCCCGATCATTTTTTACTCTATTGGCATCTATCAGTGTTGCAGTGAAATATTTATATTTGAAGGAAACTGTTAATGATAAAAAAAAAAAAAAAAGCTAATGTTAATCTGAACTGCGTTATGTTTGCCAACCCATATAAACTAGTACTGCAGAGGAAGAAGCCTCCCACAGTAAAGCATGGCTTTGGAGAACAGAAATTGGACAATACCAAGATCACAGAAAGAATATCTGTAGTGCTTACCTTAGGTCTTAACTTCTGGCATATTAAAAGTTGATCATTTCAATACACATTTTAAGCTGAAGACAAGCAGATTTAACTTTAACTGGCAGGAATTCTCACAGGTTTACTGTTCTACAGAGCCAGTTGCCACAGTGTTAATGCAATATCCCCTCTTCTCTAGATCTTAGTCAAAATGTCTCCTCTTTCTACCTCTTCCCCTCCATCTTATGGTTTTTGTTTGTTTGTTTGTTTTGTTTTGTTTTGTTTTGTTTTTCCTGGGGCAGGGGAGTGGGTTGTTCATCATATTCCACTCTATCTGTGACTTCAAATTTTCACTTGATTGTTGGCTGCCATTTTATCTGCTTCAGTTAACTGGCAAAATGAACACACTGCCTGGATCTCCTTGCATTGAGTTAGCCATATCTTTTTGTTGCATTAGTGACAAAAATGGCATTGTTTTTTTGTAATTGCCTATTCATGATGAGGAAGAATTGAGACACATTCATCATGGATGGGGGGGTATTGCAGTGGGCACTATATGTGCAGAGGCTTCAGAGAAGCATTTAGAGAAACAGATCCCTTTCCTTTTCTCCTACAAGTACTTTTGTATTCTTTCATAACTCTTTTGGGGACTTTCTTCAAAAGCTGAACTTGAATGGACAGACTCTGATCAGGCAAAACACTCAAGTGCATCTGTCTTGTTTGGAAGGACATAAATTCATTTGAAGGAGATAACTGAATTAACAGTTTAACAGCAAGCGAACCACACCATGACTACTTATCATCACTATGCACACTTGACTTAATGTACTTGTAGGATGAAGGGTAATGGCTTTAAACTAAAAGAGAGGAGATTTAGATTAGATGTTAGGAGGAAGTTCTCTGCTCTGAGGGTGATGAGTCACTGGCACAAGTTGCCCAGAGATGCCCCATCCCTGGAGGTGTTCAAAGCCAGGCTGGATGGGGCTTTCAGCAACCTGATGTAGTGACCATGGAAGGTGTCCCTGTCCATGGCAGGGGAAGTAGAATTAGATGATTTTTAAGGTCCTTTCAAACCTATGCCATTCTGTGATTCTGTGATTTACATGTGACTTTTTATGACTGTAGAGGAAGTATTTGTTAGAGCTGAAGTTAGAACGAGCTTTTGGAATGATATTCAGATCACTTGGAAAAAAAAAAAAAAAAAAAAAAGACCAACAAATCCCATTTTTTTTCTCATCTGGGGGAGTGGGAAACTTATTCCAAATTTGTTTTACAGTGTTTCCTGTCAGAAGATTTGTTTGTTTGTTTGGGGTGTTGGAAGAATTGACATTATTTTAAAATGATTTTAACAAAATAATAGCTTCTTCTGTTTTCTCACTTTTGCTTTCTAGATATTTATATTGCAATACATGCCTGTACAACTAACAGAAATAAAATTTAGACTCATTGTCTTGTGAGGTGAAACTAAATCATTGTAGCAGCACTAATTTAAGTGAACACCATGGGGTGAACAACAGTGAATCAGCAGACCTTTTGCTGCAGCATTTAATTTTTAATGTTTTATTTTTTGAAATATGTTTTGAGGATGCGATTGTAAGAATTCTTACAGACACCATAATGTAGGAAACTTAAACAAATCCACATTACAATACTGAATACGTGTACCATGTAAATATAAACCTTCCCCAAATGGTTTCATATTTAGAAGTTCTAGAACAGCAGCAAGTCTGCATGAGGCTAATTTGTTGAATTTAATACTTATTGCTGCCATCTATGTTGAATCTAAATTACTTGAGTTACTTAAATGACATTGATAGCAACCCAGGGAAAAAAACAAAACAAAACAAAACAAAAAAAAAAACATTGAATTATAAGAGAAGAAAAAACTCTTTCCTCTAGCCACATCACCTATTTTGGCATGACAGCAAGGTCCAATCTCCAGTCTTCCAGGGCTATATTCCCAACCATCATGGAAAAATGTGAAGTTATATGCTTTTTTTTTTTTTTTTTTTTTTTTTTTTTTTTCCACTGCAGCATTACATCTTTAAAAAGCTAAATTTAAGTTAGTGTAGTCCCATTGAAATCAAAATGCTGTATTGATGGATACTCTTTCAGGAGCTTGCTCAAGAGTTGAATGAATAAAATGGTTTCATTCTGCAAATATTTGCACAAATTCTGACATACATCACATGAAATCAATATATCAGTATTAGTAATAATGATATTCACTAATATCACACAAAATAAATACTTTCTTTATATTCACTTATGTATGTAAATTTTTCATTCTTCCATTTCTTATCATGAAAGGACTGAGATGTTAGGGCACTATTACAAAAGAGGAAATATTCCCCTTTGACTCAGTGGAGAATTTAAACAAGTCTATGGGCCTGCTCTTTGTAGAAAATTATGTTAAATTTAAACAATGTTTCATGTACTGTAAATGAACTGAATTCAATGCATGTAAGCTATCCTGACTAGATACTTTCTCGATTCCTTTAGATAATGAGAGGGCTCAGCTGCTTCCAAGATCAAATTCTCAAGCAAATTTTGATACCAGAGAGGAACAAAATATTCGTCTTGACCTTTATTTTTATTTTATTTTTTTCTTATATCTGAACTTTGTTATAATATAACAGACAACTATAATAACAACTAATTCTTGACTCCAGGAACCTGTAATCTTATTGACAAAATGAAAAAAAAAAAAAAAAGAGAGAGAGAGAGAGCAAATGATGAAATATCAACAAAACTTTGGAGCAGTATAAGGAAGAAGGCATTGATTCAGATATGCACATGATCTCCTTTTTTCCTTTTTCTGGTTGTATAAACTGTGTAAGAGTTTCTATTTTATAAACTATAATCCCCTCTACTCAGCATTGATGAGGCCTCTCATGAATTACTGTGTGCAGTTCTGACCCCTCCTCCCCAGTACAAGAGAGATGTGGACATACTGGAAAGAATCCAATGGAGGACACCTAGAGCACCTCTCCTATGATGAGAGGCTGAGAGTGGACTTTTCATCCCCTTCAGTAAAGGAAGCTCAGGAGGGATCTTATCAATGTATATAAATGCCTTAAGGGAAGGTACAAAGAGAATGGAGCCAGGCTCTTTTCAGTGTTGTCTGGTGACAGGACAAGAGGCAATGGGCACTGACTGGAGCACAGGAGGATCTGTCTAAACATCAGGAAGCCCTTGTGTGCTGTGCTGACAGAGCACTGGCACAGGATGCCCAGAGAGACTGTGGAGTCTTCTTTGGAGACCTTCAACAGACATCTGGACATGGTGTCTGTTGAAGACAGACACCATGGGCAACCTGCTCTGGGTAGCCCCTCTGGAGCAGGAGAATAGGACCAGATGACCTCCAGAGGTCAACCTCAACACTTCTGTGATTCTGTGAAACTGAGAACGGAAGATGGGTCACTGTTCAAACACAGGATAGAGATGACATTATACTCTCCACTGCAAGTAGACTTTTCATCATTGTTTGTTTTTAATTGTATGGGATTCAACAAGCAACATTCAGAATGTTGATTTATGACACCAGTATTTAAAAAAATCAATGTTTCCAATAGTAACTGTATTTTTATTAGTCCTGTCAAGCTCATAATCTTAGATTAATATAACAGACATTGTATGACTGTTCTAGAACAATAAATAACGTCTAGCAGCTAAGCTAATATTTTTCTGATTGTTTAATATGTTCAGATATTATTTGTTCTAAAACTTTTTTTCCCTGAGGATTTTATTCTGAAAAATAAAGGTTTTCTTTAGCAAATTATTTTATCAGATTTTCCTTATTTTATTAAAATGAGAAGTGAGACTATTCCCCGCACTTTTTTTTTTTTTTTTTTTTTTTTTTTTTTCCCACATTACCTCTGTTCTTTTTTCTGTTGCTTCACATGCAACACTATGGAAACATTCTTTGCAAGGAATTCTAATTGCTTCAGATTGTATGTTTAATTGCTTTTTTTAAGGCCATTGCACTGCTTTGTGGAAAACATCAGATGTTCTTCCCAAATTCCCACCAAGAGCTTTGCAGCTGATTCAGTTAGAAAAGAATTGGTCCTATTGTTTTTGTCAACTGTTCTGAGTCTTCCTAAATTTAGGTCAAAACCAGACACTCCATAACAAGATTTGAGAGCATGAAAAAAACATGGGATGACAGTACCCAGGCCACTTGGGCCTCATGTGTCAGTAGTATGTTCAACAGAGATGGTGTGATTTCCACAATTACAATTTGTTTTGAAGATTATTTTATAATGATATAGATTTCAATTGAGATAACATTCTTATCCCTATATTAATAACTTAAAATGTAATTGTTTTTATACTGGACAATATAATAGCCAGTTTTACACTGCCATACACAGTTTCAAAGGTACAGAAGGTTTGCAGTTAAAAATAACACAGTTAAATGATTTAAAACTCTCAGCACCAAGACCAAATCAAATAGTCAATGTTTATGCAAACATGACAAAACTCAGCCTCCAGATATACAGTCTTACTCTTTATTTCAGTAGGAGCTGGATGTATAAATCTGGGGGCGTGATATGTTTGATGAGGGCTTGGGTGTTCTGAGTAAGAGCCCGTTTTATTCCTATGGATATTACATTGGAGAGTTCTGTAGATGTATGATATTTTGGTCTTAATTTCTCATATGTGTGAGTCAAGACCTCCATTGTTATGTTAATTAGCACTGTCTGAAGGCCGTGGCCTTCCAGCTGGTCAGTCTTTAGCTCCTGAGTGCTCTCTGTTAGGACTCTAGCACCCAGGGTATCAGCAGAAATGGGGCCTGCTTGAATCCTCAGAGGAGGATGCAAATTTAAAGGCTTTGGGTACAAACTTTGCTATAATAGGTAGAGGTACAGAAAAGTCTTAATGCAGGGGGTAGGACACAGACACTCTAGTGTTGTATGACAATGTAGGGAGCTCCTGGGAGAGGTTCTAGGGCAAGGAGAAGGTTGTTAAGAGGAGTCTGAGCTGCGCCATCTCCAGCTTGCAGCTGGTGGCTGGATCTCTGTTGTAGGGAAAGCAGCTGCCACACAGCTGTGGCAACTTGCAAAAGGACAAAACAGCTGCAGAGCCACTCTATAGCTAGAAGTAACTGTAAGGATTTGGTCCAGCTGTGAGCAAGAGGCAGAATTTCCCTTCAGGAGATGCATGAAGTGCAAGCTGGCTGAATTGTGGTTGCTCTGGAAACCATCCTTTGAGTCTCTTTACTCTAGTAAGTGTAATTTCTCAATCATAACATTACACTAATAATGTTTGGGATTTGATATCCTTTTTTTAAAGCCAAAAGAGAAGAGGGAAAGTAGAATTATGACTGATTGCACATTCAAATAAATGAACATACATTTACCTCAATATATAATATAGTATTAACATTAATAAGCACTACGCTAACCTTTATTTGATGAACTAATTAAAATAATTGCAAATGCATGTATTTGATGGTATGGGTGTCTAACTAGATTTTTTAATGGCTTCCATTCTGCCTCAGGGTTAAGATCCATGCAAAATCCACTCATGAGCCTTGAAAAACCATCACAGTGGAACAGTGAAACCACAGGATATTTTAAGGGACACTTCCAAATCTTGTTTAAGCAAAAATATGTTTACGAAACAAGCTATTAAATGGAATAAATGCTTAGATGATTTTGAACTCATTCATAGCTTCTTTTTTATTCTTATAAGAAAAAGAAAGCAATCTCCTGTATGTGTTGCAGCTTTCACAGTGTTTTGCTATTTGATGTATCTGTTCTTGTAAGCAAAATGAGAATGGTGTGTTGTCCTTTTTCCCACACAGGAGAAAATGGCAGTAACATCAAAAGGACAAAAGGAACAAAAGCTTCATGAGATTTTTAGTTGTTGTTGTTTTGTTTTGTTTTGTTTTGTTTCAGTGGATAAAGCTTTTGGTGGAAACAAATCAAAAAAATTTTCCGCGGGTCCTGGAATGTGTTACTTTTAGGAGAGGGAACAGAAAAGGATAAGTATCCATGGGAACACCTGTCCCTTAGGTGAACAAAGGTAGAGAGCAAAGACACTGGAAATACACTGTTGGCAAAATTGATTCAGTGATATTTGGGAGGGATGATTCTTGGTTTTGTAAAGAATGAGGAATCTTCAACATGAGGAATCTTCGACAAAAGGAAAGCTCTTATTACAGGTACAGATATTTCAATTTTTTATGACAGATGGACCCGGGACAGATTAGCTCAGAGAATCAGAAAGGCTTTAAAGTATCTGGTAAAGAGGAGACAATAGAGCAATCACAAAACCACAGGAGCTAACATCTACTAGCTCCTAGCACTAAGGGCCATATAATGTACAGCTGCACTTGTAGTGGTTTCTATTGCTAATGCCAAGAGCGTATATAATAATCAAGGTGCTATGAAGATGTTTAGGAACAGATGAAATATGATGGGGTCAGTGTTAGTAAACTTGATTTATGTTTTTTTTTTTTTTTTTTTCTGACTAGGATTTAATGGATAGTGATTATGACATATTCTATGAGGATAAAATTGGTGGAAAAACTGTTACTGATTCAGACTCACAGACAACTCAGATTTACAGGGCTCAGACTTCTTGTGCACTAGAGGTCTGACTAGTAAAAACTGAGATGAGCTGCAGATTGTAGGCAGATTACCAAATCTCAGGGTGGAACAGCACAGATGATCCATAAACAACCATCCCTAACACACAAGAGAAGAAACCTCTGCTTCTGTGGATGGCTTTAATGCTAAAGGCATGTCCTTGGTATCACATACTGTCTGTAGTAGCACTTATGAAGCTAATTCTCCCCAATTCCATACCATTTGTGTTTTCCTCTTTTGGATTTTTACAGATTAGATATCTGCTTGATAAAGGTTACTCTGTTAAATGCTGTGTATTCTGATTACTTTGTGACATTTGACTTTTTAACTAATGAGAGTTGTTAGAAAACTGAAATAATGTGTATCTGATATTTCTCTACAGAGGGTGTCAGCTTATTTATGGCTTCCAAAATAAAATTGTTGGAAGGGAGACCTCAAAGGATGCTGAGGATACTGATGTCTTAAATTAAGAATCTCTAAGAATAAGTTCCTGATCCAATGCTGTGCAGCATTTTTATCAGGCTTTGGCTGATGACACAAAATATTTTTTACTAATATTTACAGATGGTAACAAAAGTGTAGTGTAAGGTACTGAACAAGTAGATGTTACAGTAACTAAATAATATTAGAAAAAAATAAATATATGACCAATTAAAACTTAACAATACAAATTTTTATTCAACTGATTTCAAGACAGATAAGGCCTTGATGCTTGCAAGTGCTGTTCAGCAATATTAAAACACCAGTGTGTTACCAACACTGTAGACTGGTCACCAGTCTAAAACACAGCGCCATATGGGTTGCTGTGAAGAAAATTAACTGCGACCCAATCAGACCTAGCACAGAAGGTTTTTTCCTTAGATGCAACTGTTCAGATAAATTTTCTTGCTCCTTTTCTCTCAGTCTCTCTCTCTCTCTCTCATACTATGTAGAACTTTGAGTAGGCTGGTCTTATGTCCTGAGGGCTTCTAGAAGATCTTTCTTAGGTGTTTAGAGAATGCCACTTGTTCACATACTCATGATGAACAGAGTTGATCTTGGGAAGAAATTTTCCTCTACTCACATTAGCATTCAGCTGGGGTCCTCTAGTTTCCTTTTTTATTTATCTTCTTTTATTCCTAGACCCCCACCCCAACCTTTACCAAAAGGATAACATCTACAAAATTAATCTGGTTATGTTGACCCAGTTAATTTCTTTATATTGCATATAGGTCATGGTAGCACCTTGTTTTCTTACAGAACAGTGCTAGTGGCCCATAGAGAATTAGTGTTTCTTAAGACAGGTTAGTAGCCTAACTATGACCACTGCTTTACTGTAGGGAAATTTAGACAGTATATACTGTTATGGAGGGTATTGCTTATTAGCCTATATGATATTATCATCTATCCTTGCTTTAAACTCCCTGTCAAACAATGGTTACTTTGTAATATGCAATTTAAGGCAGTTGTGCTATTAAGCTCTTGCTGTATTTCAGTAATATTGCCACATTATTATATTCAATGGAACCATCATTCAGTTCAAGATTTTTATACGGTACATAGCAAATGGGTTCTTTTCCACCTCTACCATGGTGATGTCAATAGAAATATATCCAGATTTCTGTTAATACATATCTATATTCTTGCTGTTAAACAAAACATATTTAATTCAACTCCTAAACTAAGTAGAACCCAAACAACTGTTCCGAAATACTTCACTTAAGTAACAAAATTCTTATTGATTCCTTATTGTCTGAAAAGACAGCTGGCTGGCTAATATCACCAGTATAATTTCACATTCAGAACCATATTTTCAGGTATGTTTAGCATAACAAGTGAATGTGTTTGAATCTACTGGGATTTAGGGCCAGGTGCATGTAAGCCTGAGGTCTAGGCTGGATTGGTTCTCTGGGAGTGTACTCTGGATCACAATGGCGCCCTTTTAGTTTTCTAGGCTGATCCAACAGCCCATGAAGATGTCCATTCATGGATGGTCCCCAGCGTTTATGTGCTTCCTGCTTCCTTGCTCAAGTATACTGTGTTGCATCTGATGAGGACACTCAAAATGAGGAATTACAACAGGAGACATCAACTTCTTTTCCCATCAGGAAAAGGTTTTCATTCATTCATTCTGTGAAAGAAACTGTGGGAAATCTCTAGAAATACATTTCATAGAGAGCCATTTCAGTATACTGAATTTTTACAACTCTTCTGTCAACCAACTGTTCTATCTGAACGGAATAGTATTCTGAAAGACATATTTGGCTCTTGTAATATTCACTAACCCTTCTTTCTCATGGCTGTATAATGTTGATAAATCACATCTAGACATTTCTCTTCCTCTTCCTCTCTCTCAACTTCATGGATGTGGTAGAGTAGAGGTGATTTGACCAAGGTGGTTTTTTGCCCACTCTGACACTTTAAATTGTACTTAACTATTAAGGCAGAGACTTTCTATTACAGCTGGACTTTTTTTCATTTCTAATAGTCTACTGGCAATTAAGTCTAGAAGGTTAATAGTAATGATTTTGTTGCTTTTCTTGTAATCTTTGATGCAAAGCACCATTTTAGCTTCTGAACTGCATACTGAGTAAAAGATGTTTGGAAATAAAAATGGAAACAAAGTATCTGTGTGTAGAATGACTTTTCATTTATATAGCACTGTACTGATACTGAATCGTATCTGGTAGAATAGGAAAGATAATCTATTTGACGGGTGACACTAGAATATGAGAAAAAAGCAGATGACAGCTTCCTATTTATCCACTGCGTCAGAAGACCTATGGCAAAATAAGCATTTAAAGCACCTGTAAAAGAGCAATCTTCCTTGTAGGATTAAAATCAAAATATGTCACCTCTCCTTCTTCCCCATGATTGAAGAGCCCCAAGTGAGATTCCTGAGATAAAATATCATGATGGTGAGTCAAGTGTTTGAACATTTCTTGCCTTTATATCTGTTTGATTCAAATTCTTCTTATTCTTCTCAAATTGCTATGGAAATAAAATGAGTAACAATTCTTTTGTATTTTGAAGGGCTAACATTAATTCCCAAGGTTACTGTATTGCCATTTGAAATAAACATGAAAATTCATGAATTCAACTATATGTTGAACAGTTGGAAATGATTAGCAGAAAGCAAAAAGTGTCCTGACCTGAAAAAAAGGTGTATCAACTAGAAATAACCTGTGAACTAATATCAGAAGAGACATCATGAAATTGTCATTTTCTGTTGATTTTGTAAATAAGCAGTGAACTGTTCAGACTGGAAAGAGGGAAAACATCTTTCTGTGATTCTGTGATCCTTAATATCACTGGAAAACTAATTGTAGTTCTGTAAAATGACCCAGAAACTGTTTTATTTTATATTATTATTATTACTAGAAATCCCTTCCTGGAATTGGTCTATCTGATGCTATACAGTAATGTATATAAAATAAAAAATAAATAAATAAAAAGACAAAAACAGGTTCTTTTTTCCCCTTTTTTCCCCAAAGCTTTGACAGCTTTGAATGAAGAAGGCTGATGTATTGATTGTGAAGGAGACTACATTCTCATATAAAATATGGTTTTACAGGACTCTGAAAATGAATCCATAAAGAAGTGATTACTTAGCTTTTCCAGAACAGATTTTCAGGTGGTTTGTTTTCCTGGAAGGCTGCAGGGACAGTAGAATCACCACACTCCAGATGGTAGCAAGGTAAATTGTCTATGCTAAGGCTGTCAGCTTCTACTGTGGGGCTTAGAGTGCCCCCAGCAAGCAAAATTAGGACAAAGGTGTTCAACATTTTGGCACCCATGCACTTTTGCAGGGCACCATAGAGGAGCTGTGGAAGACCAACCAATCTGTGCAAATTTGTACCTCCTGTGCAGTGCCACCATATACTGCTGGAGGAGAGTCATCCAGCTGCATAACTCTGCCAAGTTCACATTAATGGTCAGCTAATTTTTCCAAGATTAGACGGTATATTTTATTTCCCAGTTTTCCCAGTTAAAGATTTTTTTTTTTTTTTCTGATATGGAATATCAGATAGACAGTTTGAATGTTGCTAAGGAATAAGAGTATAGTATATGTGTAAGGTATAAGAGTACATAAGGAATAGTGTTATAGGGTAGAACTTTTTTATGCTAGTTTCTTAGCTTTTGAAAAATTCTAATTTTTCACCTTTCAGCTTTTCAATGTTTACACCTTTTCCAGAAAGAGACAAGATTACTCTTGTCTCTTATAACCATATTATTACAGTCATTTAATAAGATTCAGTTTATATAAATATGTAGTTTACTATGCCAGACCTACATCTCTAATAAAAAGATCTAGAATATATGAGGAATAAAAGAGGTAGGAAATCAGCGTGCTTAGATTATAAATTTCAGTACAAATTTCCTTTACATTTGTCTCAACCAATGGTAGAAGTTATTGTCAAATTCTAGTATATGTAACCTTTTTCTTTGCTGCAGTTAAAATCAAAGGCATAGTACCTGAAGTGTAGCTGTTGCTTTTGTTGGCAATGCATGAAGAGCAGAATTCTCTTCCCACTCCATATCTTTGTTGACTCTGCAACATTAATAATACAAACAGACCTTCTGTGTGTCAGTAAGTCAGAAAATGTGACAATGACAATGAAGTAGAAATGATGAGTGTGAAGTGTAATTTTTTTAAGAGGTTGTTTCCAATGTGCCATAAGGACAGAGGGTTTATTTTTAATACTTCCCTTTGGTCTGGAAGATAAAATTTTAAACTATGGTTTTAAAGCAGAAAATATAAGAAATCTGGGTATGAAGCACTTAGGAAAAAGAAAAAAAAAATCCTTCATCCCTTAATGTGATTGCAAAGTTCTGAAGGGGATCAAAGTTGCTCAGTTTAGCTGAGAAGCACTTGGCAAACCTCTAAAACAGCAAAATTGCAGAGCAGGGTACATCCATGTCTAAGATTAATAACCAGTACAAATTATGAGTTAAGTATTCTTTGTTGAAATGCTCTCACAGTGGTATGTTAAAGCTGCTATGGAAGATCATGAATATTTCACCCTCTTTTCAAGCTGAAATTAATGCTGAAATTAATATATTATTTCTCTCTTATATATATATATATATATATATAGCTTGTAGCTGTGTATGAAGACTAATAGTCGAGTGACACCACATGCAGGAGCAGCACAGAGATGGCAGCTCTGTGAAACCAAGGAGGGAGAAGGTGGGTGACAGCTTACTAATGACACAGACAGTAGGGGCTGAGAGTGCCCCTGAGGGGAGGCTATCCTGGTTCTCTCAGCTGGCATGATTTGATCAGAGAGCTACAGGGATACTCAGGCTGAGAGGTTGTACAGCAAAGAACGGCTGACTCAAAAAATATCGGTGAATGGGTGACAAGGTGTTTTGTTAGGTACAATTATTACAATTTTTAGGAGTGGTTGGCTTTTTTTGGTTGTTTTTTTTTTTTTTTTGTTTTGTTTTGTTTTGTTTTGTTTTTTTTGTGACCACTCCTATAATTTCAAGCAAAACTCTATCTGTGATGACTGTTCATGTATGTTTTCTGTTAAGACTTGAATGACTGTGTTCTTCACCTGTTGGTTTAAACACTCAGGAATAAAAACATCTTGCTCTTGGAAGCAATCTATTTTCATGCTTTATGAAAATGAAAGGAGAGTGATTTTTGTGGAGTCAAGGTCTCATGTATTACTTGGCAAGGGTTATGCCTGCCATCTGTGCTGGGACAGAGTCAGAGCCTCCAGGGCTGGCAGAACAAGCCTGGGCTAAATACTCTGTGATGAATAGTGGAAAGGACCCAGATAATCTTGGATCGAACACAGGAATGTGTCTATAGCATCCACTGCCTACATATGTCCTGCAGAACAGATATAAGATGCTGCTTCCTTCTAGAAATTGCCCTACAAATATAATGCCACCTTAATTTTAAGATTAAAAAAAAAAAATGTTTCAAATTAATTAGTTCAGTAATGATTTCAAAACTTTTCCACTGACTTTATGGCATTTGTCTTATTAATAACTTTTTTTGATGTTGTTGTTCTTGCTAACCTACTTTCATATTTTGATTTTTGACAGCTTTTCATATTAGTAAGATGTAAATAAATGAAAATCTTCTGGAATAAGCCTTCATATCGATGTATCTGGACAGGGGATTCTTGTAAAAATGAATGGTGAGACAAAGGGACAAAGGACTTTTTTTTTTTAGTAGCATTTTCTCTAGCACTCACAAAGTTTTTTTTTTTTTGTTTTTTTTTTTTTTTTGTTAATATTTGTACAATGGATATGACTCCTTTAGCAGAAAAGAGGCCATCTCTGCCACTAGTAAAATCATGGCATCATTAAGGTTGGAAAAGACCTCCAAGATCATCTGGTCCAACCATCCACCTACCACCAATATCACCCACTAAACAATCATCTGACATTATTTAGGTATCTCCAGCTGGGAAACAGAATTTTGCTTTAGCTTTTCTTCACCTCATGATTTTATATTTAATCTTTCAAGTCTATGTGAGGATTACCAGTTTATTACCAGGTGACACTACAAAACTATTAAAAACATAGGAAAATTTGAAATAGAAATTGAAGTTTTGAAAATTAGGAGTTGGCTAATTAAAATTAGGAGTTGGCTAATTAAAATCTAATCTAACTAAACCTAACCAGCTAACTGTATTTCAAATGTTCCCTTGATGATGCAGATGCATTTCTGAATACAGGCAGGTGCAGAGACTCCTAAACCAAGCTACAATTTCCATGTGGATTATCCAAAACCATGGGAGGTCCCTGTTTTTCCCTGATAGTAAACAAGAAGAAAACAATTGTGGTGTTGTCACAGTGAAAAATAAATAAATAAATAAAATCTTCAACGATATGTGACAACTCCACAATTACTCTAGAGGTGTGAAAATGGGGATGCTAACAAAGAATGCAGATTCTGTATGCAAAAGCTATATTGTTTTTACATAATTTATGCCAACAGAATTTCAAAAATAAAAAGACTGTCAAACAAAAAGTGTAGGTAATTTGAAAGAAAGTAGCAGAGTTATGACTTTGCAATGGGAATGAGAAGGAAGAGGCAAAAGACACTAAGAAGTTATTCAATTAGCAACATCTTTAGAATAGAAAGTCAATGATAGGCTAACATCTTTCCCCATCTCAGAAAGACTGATCTTTCATATTACAAGTTACTTCCAAGTAGCAAGGCCATTGTATTTAAAAGCATCTGATATTTGTCAACTGGGAAAAAGGGGAGGAGAGAAATATTTTTAGGAGAATGTACACTTTTTTTTTTTTTTTTTTTTTTAAAAATATGTGACTACTAAAAAAAAGGATTAAGTCATCCTTAAGTAGTGTCTCATTAACGACAAGAATGCAGCTTTTTTTTTTTTTTTTTTCCCCTCATCCACCAATGGAAAAGAAAAACTAAAGATGACATCCTAGGCCTTCTGAAGAAAATAGAAACATTTCCAGTTATTTACTGGAAGCCATTTTTTTCTTATTAGCAAAGTTACCATCAGACAAGTATGTTGAGAGGCAAAACGGCGGCAGAAATAGATGTGATCTGACACTGAAGCATGTAGTAAGATAAGATGATGCTGACTAGCATCACCACATGAAGAGGAAACAAACCTTAGCATATGGTTCAAAGAGTATTACTTGCTAAGGTGTGTGGGTAGGAAACAATAGAGCTGAAAGCAATTTCAAGCAAAAGGTGAAAATTAGTTTTCGTGATTTTGTTTTTTGCTGTTATTTTTGTTTTGGTTAGGTTTTGATTTAGTGGGATAAATAGGTACATATAAAGAAAACTGAAAGGTCTCTTTCTATTGCTGCTCTATAAGCTCTGAGGGGGCTGTTTCTTACAATACAAGGTGTTGAGAACTCATCAAATTATTTAGGAGGTGGCAGGGTTTGTTCTAATTTTACTTTCTTGCACTGAATTCCTCAGTGTGGGCAGAGTACTATAGAAAGTCCTAACTCCTGGATTAACTACCAGCAGAAATGTTCTCATGTTCCTGAGTGCCAGAGTGAGGAGATCAGAAGAAAAGTTGTCCTAGATAAGATTATTTTTTTATTTTTCTAGGGCCAGATTACAGTGACTTTGGTTACTAATGACTGTGTCTAATACTTAAATCATTTTCTATATTAAACCAGTGAATTAGCAGAGCAGAGAGAAGATCTGGGCTCCCTAACCTGAGCTGCCCTTGCCTTTTGTGCAACCTGGAACTTTTTGGAGATTATGTTTTCAAACTCAAATAAAAATCGAGGTAACTGGGTGCCACCTTTGATAGTCAAGACAGCCAGTGACTCCATATGCATTTTGTATGATGCTAACCTGTTTAATGTTATTATAGTCTCTCTTCTCCCTTAGAAGGAAAAGCATTTTATAGTTGACTGAAAGCCTAGACAAAGCTGTGTGGATGAGAGCATCATTCAACAGTGGTCATCAGGCAGTCTTCACCTTTTCTCTATGTCATTAGCATGAAGAGTTATAGCCAGGTAATGCTGTTTCAAAGAGAGATTTTCAAAGGGAAGCTCTGTCAGAGACAGCCCCCACTTTTATTTGACTCAGAGAACAATTTTTTTTTTTTTTTTTTTTTTTTTTTGTGGCATTCTGTGTGCTGTGGCATTCCCCATAGGCTAGCCCAGCAGTGTCCTGCTGCAGTGGAACTCTCTGCTTTGGTTTCAATAATACTGTGAACCATAATAATTTTACAAAGTGTTTTTATCCCAGCATAGACTTTAAAGACTCAATTGTTTCCCATATATTACTCTTTCTAATTTGCTGAGGAAAAACTGGTTTCTCTTAGGTTCTGCAATATTCAGGCTAATTGGATATTTATCAGATATATAAGTTATGTGATAGGGACATATAGGTAGCAGGTAGGAGGAAAAGTAAAGGCCTCCGAAAAACATAGCTTACAAAAACCACGTCCGCGCAAGTCTGCTGTAAATAATAGAGTACACACTGATCTTCTGCTGGATCTGCCCTCCTCAGCTTGCATTTCAGCAAAGCCAATTCCACTGCTGTTAAGTTCCTCCAAAGAAGCCATAGTCAATAGGCACAAAAATGGAGGAGAAATAAGAACAATATTTGTTTTCTGTCGAACTGAGGTAAACAGTCTGACATATTATGTGGTACAAAGCAGATCTGTGATGATTCATTCTGAAATTAAATCAGTTGCAGTCAATCTTTTCTAGTACCTCCTAAAGGGAGAAAATGAACTTTTCCCAGCATAGAGGCAGAGACATTCTTAACTTTATATCATACTTTACCTTCTGAAATTTCCTCCTCTCCTTTTCCTTGTTGTTTTCTTTCATGGTTGTTTTCTTGGTATGATTAAAAAAAATACAAATTATATTTTACATCTGATATCAATAATGTTCTTGTATCATAGCATGCCATTTTGACAATGCATGTTTTGTGTGTTGGATAAGTTATATAAGAAAGGAAAGCTTCTATATTCAAGTCAGTAGCTGAACTATTGTCATGATACAGAACTTCTCTTCTTGTCAGTGTTGTCAAGGGTCCCTTTGGATAAAGTAAAATGCTGGAATCTTTCTTCAAAAAAAAATGCAGATCAAATTTGACATTTGTAGGACACCAAAGCCTCTCTCTGATGTATACCTCTGTCTCAGCCACAGAAGCATTTATGCTTGCCTGCTTTGCAGTTCATGTTTTCTCACTTACAAGGATGATGTCCTATATTTCTATTTTACAGGCATTATTATGCAAGGATGTATTGCAAAACCACATGATTTTCTGGGGAAGTGATTAGAGAAGGGATACACATTCTCATTCAATCTCAATCTTGACTTCTCTTCTACAAATTTTCGAACAAATCTGGTGTATGTTCCAGGTGCCAGCCCTAGCATATATAAATATATATATTATTAACTCTTTTAGAACGTCATATAATTTAGCTACTTTACTTATGTAGCTATCTACATGGCAAAGGACATTCAAAATATTTTATCATTATTTTGGCATAAGGAGCATATTTTTCTTAAAATTAAGCTCTATTCACAATCCCTTTACATAACACTATTTTGATGGATAGTTCAGATAGCTCTGTTCCTCAGGTTTGCTTGCAAAATCATGTGATATTTCTGTATGAAATTACAGTCACTTGGAGAGTCTCCCTAGAGTCCTTAACAGCTCTCTGTCTTAGCCAATTAATGTGGGTCAAATCATAAATTTTGTTAACTTCTGCCTGAGACCAGAAAAGCAGGATATAAAAAATGCGAGCTTGTTTCTAGCTGTGTCTTTCTAGTTCCAAGTCAAAGCAAAAATAACTGCTATTTAAAGACTCACTGAAAGCACACAACAGATTTCAAGAAGCATTGTTTCTCAAAATCTCATTTTAAAATGAAATAGATTGGCTTGTTTGTTTACCACTTCTTTTACCAAAGAAATCTTCTATATGATGATTGTTCTGATTCCTCACTTATTGATTACTGACAACTGTTAAAAACAAGATCTGGTCCTGGATGGACACTTAGTTTCATCCATACAGTTCTTTAAGCTTTCAGTATTCATATCTTTATTTCCTAAGGAGGGCAAGTAGTCTTGCTTTTAATCTGCTTATGAAATTAGACTTAGTTGTGAGAATTATTGCAATATCTGGATGGAAGAATCTAAACAGAAATAAAAAGCAGACTATTAAGATGATCACAGGTGTTTCTATCAGATACAGAACAAAAACAACAACAACAATAATTATTTAGCATGATCATATCACACAGGGGCAATTCAAATAAGGCTGCCATAAATTTCAGTAGCATAATGGAGATTTTCATCCCTTCCTTCACAGAATCATAGAATCACAGAATAGCCCATGTTGGAAGGGACCCAACATGATGTATCATCAAGTCCAACACCTGGCTCCACACAAAAAATCAGACCCTATGTCTGAGAGTGCTGTCCAAACGATCCTTGAACTCTGGAAGCTAGGTGCCCTGACCACTGCCCTGGGGAGCCTTTCCCAATACCCCACCACAGTGTGAAATGCTGAAGTGCAGTATGAAGTGCAGTCCCTAACACCCAGTCTGTTCTTTCAGGAAAAAAAAAAATACCACTGCTGCCATCTTATTTATAGTGCTTAAAGTTGTAGTCTCAAAGCTCCATAATAGCAAAATACTCACTAAGACATTGAAAGTACCAGTTAGAGAAGTACCAGTTAGTACGAATTAGAGAAGAAAAAAGAGACCTTTGCAAAAGAAGATTTAGGTTTTAATCAAACCAGAAATACTGTGTAGATATTACTGGAAAGCATGATGAAATACCTCAAAATCAGTGCAAGATTTTGGCATATAGTTAGGATAAAGATGCATGAAAATGGAGAATCAATTTGCTGAAATATATTTTTGAGATGTCTGAACGTTTAGTTATTTACTTATAAGAGAAAATATACACCACAAATTAGTTAGTTAGTAAGGACTTGTCTAACTTTGTACAGATAAATGTTCACTGATTTGACTAGATGAGTTATCTAGGTACTTCTGTAGCCAACAGAAATAGTCACCTGCAGGGCTAATACACCTTAAACTTTGTCATCTGTTTCAAGAAGGGATGAATTGCCATGTGGAAGTTTCTCTCTTTACTGATTCTAAACTGGATTCTTACTGGTTCTTACTGGACTAAAGTTTTATGAATGCATTTTACTGTTGTTTGAATACTACTGAATGTGGATTATTGTTTTTTTCCAGAATGTATTCTGTTTTTCTATCTTTTGTATAAGACATGCAATATTTTCTAAACACAAGTTTTGGTATGAAAAAATGTCTAAGGAACATTAGCCAACTGCACAAGACAACCCAGGCTACATAGGGAGAATGGCTGTAACTGGCATAAGAAAAGAAAGGAAAGAAGGAAAAGGAAGGAAGGAAGGAAATAGGAAAAAGAAAGAACAAAGAACAAAGAAAGAAAGAAGGGCTTTTTGCACCTCTTTCTTAATAACACCAAATATCATTTAGCTGTTGGGAATACATATCAGTGGATTTAAGTTATTGCATCATTACATGACAATGAATATCTATAAATGTTTAAAACCATGACAATATTTTAATTCTTTAGGAAAGGAATAAACAATTAGAAGATTGATTTTATTATCCTTAATATTGATTTTTATTATTGTTACTATCTTTATATTAGTACTTAATAGCAGTTTACTTTGGAGATTATAAACACCTTGCCTATAAGCTGTAAAAATGTACTGAGAAATCCTGCCACCAATATATATATTCCTTCCTATATATTACTTTCCTAGTGATATATTTATATCAGTAGGAAAGGAATATCTGCTACCTTGTTTTGCTTAGTTTGTTGTAGGTGTACTTAACAGAGTTTATGAAGAAGTCTAATCCACCCTTTTAGCAGGCATTATCTCATTTTAGGAAATGTGTTCCCAAATTTCATCACAGAACAAGATCTTAATATCTGTCTGTAGGTGAACTGTATAGTACCTTTTCTGCTAGTTATTAATATGACATGCTACCAGATGCATGTTTGAAGATGCTTTAATAGTATCAAGTAATGCTGCATAATATGGCAGAGATGTAATCTAGATGTACAGATGTACATCAGATTGAGCAAAGGGGAATAGAAGTGTGTGAGCAGAATATAAAAGGGGTTTTGCATTATGTCTTTCATGAAACATCTGTTTCTAAAAAGCAACTGAGTAGAACATCATATATATATATATATATATATTCTTTAAAAAAACTATAAAGTATCTTTCAGTATTCAAAATTCTGGTGTCAATAATACCATACAAAGGAAACCTGCAAAATTTTGTAAAATACAGAAGGTAAATCAAAGCTGTTCACAGGCTTGCATGCATATATACGTATGCAAGTGTGTTATGCACACTCAGTGTTATTTAAATGATCATACACACATGTATGTGTATGTGTGTGTGTGCAAGCTATTTGACTAATTTTATGTACATAAATTAAGAGATTACAGAAATGATAGAATGATATTTAAAAGAAATTTTCAGTTTTCTTACTCCTGTATTTTTTGTTTGTTAGTTTTGGTTGGTTGGTTTTTAATAAGGGTATAAATCTGATAAAATTCAATTAAAAAAAAAAAAAAAAGTAAGAATTTTACTTTTGAAAGAACAATGCATCAAGGAACTATACAAATGGTTATTACAAACAAACAAACAATCTACTCTAGTTTAAATATTCAAGCTCCATTAAAACCACCAAGATGTAATACAAGAGTGGGGGCGTTCCTATAGCATAATGGTTATGTCCTGTAAATATAAAATTTGATTCAATAGTTCTCTTCCTAAACTTGCAAGTGAATTATTTCTGAAATACCATATAAATAAAAATATTAGAGGCTCCCAAGGAAAAAAAAATAAAATTAACATATATATATATTTAACATTTCCAAATATATTCCTTAGAAATATATTTTTTGTTTCATTAAAATGATACTTTTATCAAATACACACTTGAAAGAAGTAGAATCATAGAATCATAGAATATTCCAAGTTGGAAGGGGCCCATAAGGATCATCAAGTCCAACTCTTTGCACCGCACAGGTCTACTCAAAAGTTTCGACCATGTGATTTAGTGCACAGTCCAAACGTTTCTTAAAATCATACAGGCTTGGTGCAGTGACTACTTCACTGGGGAGCCTGTTCCAGTGCACAACCACCCTCTCAGTGAAAAATCTCCTCCTGATATCTGATCTGAACTTCCCCTGCCTCAGCTTCACCCCATTTCCACGGGTCCTTATCACTGGTGTTTATGGATAATAGGTCACCCGCCTCGCCACTCCAGCTCGCGAGGAAGTTGCAGACTGCGATGAGGTCCCCCCTCAGCCTCCTCTTCTCTAGTCTGAGCAAGCCCGGTAACCTCAGCTTCAACCGTCATCCCCCCCAGGCCCTTCACCATCTTTGTCGCCCTCCTCTGGACACTCTCCAACAGCTGAATGTCCTTTTTGTACTGTGGTACCCAGAACTGCACACAGGACTCAAGGTGAGGCCGCACCAGCGCAGAGTAGAGCGGGACAATCACTTCACTTGCCTTACTTGCGATGCCGTGCTTGATGCACCCCAGGATACGGTAATAATAAGTAGCAATATTACATAATTAGTAATAAGTAGTAATATTACATTTCATAAAAACAGACTGTTTATCACATCAATTTTTAAAGTCAGATTTTACTAAATGTTGACAAAGTTACTGTCAGAAAATAAATATATTTCTATTAACAGAAAGTTGTGGAAAATATATATATATTTTTTTGGTAGATCATACTCAAACACAGTTTGGCAGGCGAGCCCTTGTATTTTAAACAGTCAGTAATTACCTGACTCAGTGATTTGGGAAAAAGTTAAAAACTTCCTAACCAGGTATTTTTTCCTGATGAACAACTGTACTCTGTCAAGTGAGTATGGGGTTTGTGAATTGACACATGTGAATGCTGGCCTCAGTTTTCAGCTTAAATTCCAGTCATGGACAGATAAAAATTTTTTAGTGGCTCTTCTGTCCTCCCTCTTTCTTATCTTTGTCTTCACAGAAAAATTGCTGTTCCTCAGATCTCATCTCAGATGGATATAGACCAGTATCCTCTGTAAACAGAGATACCATTTTTCTAGCCCTCACCAAAAGCATATAATCCCGAAAGGAAGTTGATTGTCCACTCATTTGGGGAGAAAACAATAAATAGACGTACCTTAACAATCTTCACCCTATTATTTTGGAAGGTTTAGATATTTTTTATCTATGTTTTTCCCCAAAAGAGCAAAAGTGATCCTGAGAATATAGCATTTCTGGTTTAAGCATTGATAAAGGGAAATCTCAATCTTTTACATTTTACAATGTAGGATTTCTATTACAGGATAAACATTTTGAAAGTAGGATTCAACACAAATGTTTTGAACAAAATGGGTTTCTGTGGTAAAACTGTATATGATCAGTTTCTATAGAAATAAAGCAAATATTCTTGATGAAGAATTCTTCATTTTATATTTTGTTTTGTCTAACAAGCTTTCACTGACTGAAAAACTGAAAACTCCACAAATAATGAGATATTTTAGTGCTTGGGTACCTCCTTTTTTAACTATGTTTTCCACTAGTCCTCTTTATAGACAGTTAAAACTGTTAGAATATCCTCTCCCATTTCCTACATACACAGATAGTTTAATGTTTTATTAAAATACAATAGAGTTCATGCTACTATTTTCTGAGATTCACATAAAAGCTTACTATGTTTTACCCAAGCAAATGTCATTAGTGTTACCTGAAGTATATGTTAACTACTGAGTTAATGAGGTAATTCCCAATAACTTCCATAAGTATGAAATCTACTTTGGAGGGAATATGCTGCCATAGTTCTCTGCTATAGAGGAACCTATATCTGAAAAACTTATAACTTAAATATGATGCAGTTAATGTTGATGCAGTTGGCCAAATATTAAACTAGAACAATATTTTAGTAAAGGTATGTTTTCAGTGGATTTTAGTGGTTCATTTTCCTTTTAACAAGAACCAAGAAGAGGCTGAATGTTAGAGATAGTTGTACTAATATACTGTATGTTCAAATTAGGCTACAGAAGAGAAGTGGAAAAAATATGTAACTAAAAATGTTAATCCTTTCTATGATATATATTAAACAAAGGGCAATCCAAAATGCTTAGTGGAAAACTACAATGTGCTGTTTGTAAATGTGATGTTTTTAAAATTGCTAGAACCTATATCTGAAACAATATATTCTCCTTTATTGAAAATGAACTGTAATCACATTTACTATTTTTTATTACATACATGAATATTTGCAGAATGGTATGCTTTTTTTTTTTTTTTTTTTTTTTAAACCTTGGACTAAAAGCTTCCACCACTCCCCTCAAATTTTCATATTCCTACAGTCACTCTCGTTTCCTAATATGTGCGTGCAAGGAAAGCAGGAAATAGTCTGCTAGTGGTTAAATGATGAATACAAAAAAAATTATCTTTTATCCAGTATATTGCATGAGGGCATGTTTCCCAGATAACATATGTGCACATTCCATCTGTGAGATTATTTCACTTCTATCCAGCAGTATGCTAAAGAAAGGATAAAAGTGAAAAGTGGATTTTTTATTTTTTTTATTTTTAAATATGTTTTGTTTTGTCTTTGTTGTTCTTTTGGGTTCTTTTTGTTAGTTTGTTTTGTTTTGTTTCAGGAGCATAGGCACCAAGATATGCAGATAATTACTTAAACAAAAGTCCATCAATATTTTATAGGATAATTTGCATCTTCTCTTCATCTGTATCATACAGATAGCTCTAGCATGAATATTCATTTGCTACAGAGTGACCTGATTCTTTAAGGTATCATAAGAAGAGATATTCCCACAGCTTCTAGGTGTCATCAGTAACCCCACACCATAATTCTTTCTATACCCCAACTCTCCACAGTGCCCGTTTGGTCTGAGGGCTACCACCTCATCTTAGCTTGGTGAGATCACGGTTCTTCACCAACCAGAGAGCAGTCATGGCTGTCAGCATCATTCTCTGCAAAGATGAACAGTTTGCAGTTAATTTTACCTAAATAGAGCATGTAATTAGAAATGTTAATATAGCTACAGTATTAGAACATTAATAATAATACTCAACGTTCAGAGTCTCCAAGCTACAGTTCTTTAAGTTGTGCTTTGACTTGAACCATTGTATGTATTTATTTATTTATGGTTAACCAGTGGAAGAAAGTTGTTATGCATGTTTCAGTTG
Organism: Heteronetta atricapilla; assembly: GCA_011075105.1. NCBI lineage: Eukaryota > Metazoa > Chordata > Aves > Anseriformes > Anatidae > Heteronetta > Heteronetta atricapilla. Next base: position 107,208,708 of record CM021732.1, read on the forward strand.
TCCTTTGTAGTTAGGACTTATCTCAGCCTGAAGCCCACTCAGACAGGCTTTGTGTTTGCCTCAGGACTGTCACTGCCTCAGTAAACTAAAACTATTTAAAATTAACCTGTAATTCTGTGACCAAGAGAACAAATGAAGCCTGATTATCAGTGGATCTTTTATTTTATTTTATTTTATTTTATTTTATTTTATTTTATTTTATTTTATTTTATTTTTTGGATTCTCTTGTTGTTTCCAGCCATCAGGCTTAACTCCATGAAGTCTTTACATTTATAAAGAATTAGGGATGTAATTTCAAGACCCTATTCTGAAGAATTTTTCAACAAAAGAACACAAAGCACAACCATTTCTGTGACCCAGAGAGATTTGTCAAACTGGGCTTTGAGTTTTAATTTCAGAGTACCTCTAACACAGACCACAATGTTCCCCTTACCCAAATGTTCAGGTGGGGAGATATTCATGGGGAGATATTCCCTGTGTCATTACCACCTCTTCACCAGGCTCAATAACCAGAAGGATATTTGTGTCACTCCTACATCATTAGCAGAGGATACTTTAAAGCATTAGATGCATGGCTATGTCAAGGACAAATCCCTGACAGTTGAGATCAAATGCCTCAGCTAACTGGCAGAGTTACTGGCAATATCCAGAATTACTTTTTAATGGTAGCTGCAGCTGTTGGGTCTTCAACCAACAGCCAGACCACCATATCTTTCTGAGCTCTCATTGATTTCTGCCTGGCTTTCTTTAGCATAACTTGTGGTTATAATTAGGGATCACTCTGATGTAGAGCTGCAAATGTAGCTGTGCATCAGCATTGGTGTAGCTGACAGGCTGTAGTTCCAGGAATTGTTGTGACTAGCACCACCATTGTCTTGTAAAGCACTGCTCACACCTTCATGGAGCACAGGGAAGAGCTATTCTGGAAGTATGGTGATTTATTCAGTGGGGTATAGAGGTTCTTTGTTTAATTCATGAGGTTAACAGGAGGGCAGACTACTATGGGACTTTCTAGAACCATAATTGTGACTTTGCTTTCATGCTGTTTTCTAATCCATCGGGAATACCTTGATATGTATGAGCAGAGTTATAATGCTGTGATTGTAGAAAATTCTTTCTATTGTATTTGGGGTAATGGCCTGTAGTTTTGCAAAGATAATATATACATATTTGTGTGCACAGTCATCTGTCACTAGATGATATTTATAAGTTTAAGTATTACACAGGTAGATGTAAAATGACCCTGGTTATTTATCTAGAACAACATTACATAGTCTCATGAATTCAATTATGTTATATGATTATTTTCCAATCCAACTATCATTTGAGATGTTTGCTTGATCAGTCTGAGACTAAAATTTATTCTTGCATACATGTCTTTAGTTCCCACTGTTTCCAGTTAATGCTGTCATACACAGAAAGAGTGAGACTGACTTTACAGACTGTCAAAGCTACCATCAGGTAAGTTTCTTCTTTTTTCTTCTTTATTTTTTTTTAAAAAAATATTATTAAAAAATAAGTACAGGGTTACAAGAGTAGAAAGTAGATTTTGATTTACTTTTAAGAAATTTAGAATCAGATGGTCTACTTCATGAAAGAAGGGATCTCAATATATGCATTTTCATTTTTTGTGCAAGGAAGCTGAGAATTCTGCTCTTGGATGCCCTAAATGTGCACCACATGCTGCTTCTTGAGCTACCTCTGCTGAAGCAGTTTTGCATGAGAAAATACATAATGGCATATACTTATCTGTACATCATCATTAAAATGATATTTTCAAAGTAGAAACCAGAAAAAGAACCATAACTGGAACTTTTTTAGGAATATTTGCAAATACAGTGGTGACACTAGTAGGAATAAAATGAGATCTAGTACACACTAAATTGATATTTTGTTTCCATTTTATTTGGTTTGTAAAGTGTGTATGACCTGATTTAAAGTTGCCTTATGAAGTTCAATCTAAAGTTAACTTATGAAGTTCACAATAAGACATGAAAAAGTGGATCTGTAACAATCAACTTCCCTCCATTGTGCTGTGGGTATGTAAAGAGGGGAGTGAGAAAAAGTTCAGGATTGAATTGTCTCATACCTCCTTATTGTTTATTTTTCTGGCTGTAAACCCTTGTCTTGTATGGGTCCCTTCCAACTCAGGATATTCTATGATTCTATGATTTGTTTTGACTTCATTGGACCTCAGTTCTTGAAGACATAAAATATATCGACCAACTGATAGACCTAACATTTTTCTTAAAATGTTTTCCTTTTTCATGAAAGTCTATTAAAAGCTTGCATGGCCTTTATTGTTCATTATCTCTTCAAGAAGCTCAGCAAAGAATTCATATTCTAAGCATAGGTGAGGCAACATTTGTCAGGGTAAATAGTTTATAAATAATTTATTTTATGAGATCATCAGCTGTAGCTGAAGAAAATCATGGCCACTTTCTGGTTCATAAAACCTCCCCTATTGGCCTAAAGAGTATCAATAACTCTTATAAAAGATTTTTTTTTCTCTCTTTGCAGACATCAACTTATTTAATTATGTAACCCATCATGGCTGCTGCACTATACTCTGAGCACTGGCTAATTAAAAAGGTACAAATTCAAACCCTTGTGTCCTCACACAAGGGTCTCTTTTGAGAGTTATAAAGGTGACAAAATAAGAAACTTTGGTGCAGGCTGCCCCCTTCTCCTAATTTAGCTGTGCATTCTCCTGGGGCAAGAAGGATGAAGATGAACACCGTTAATCATTTGAGTTTCTGTGGCAGGTTCCAGTGCAGGACAGGCATCAATGGGCAGAATCTCATAGTAGAGGCTCAGGCTCTACTGCTTTCCCCGGGAAATCAGATTGCCATAAGGTGCAAAAGCTGCTACAATTTTTTTGGTGGAGGCTGTCGTACACTGTCCTCAATCCAGAGTGAGGAGGAACTTCTCCATCTGTCCCTTCCCCCCTGTCAGAGTACACAACCCACATATTCTTTTCTAATTTTCAGTCTCAGCTCATTAAGGCAGTATAAATTTAAAGCATTACAGCTATTGAATAACATTTATAGATAATCAATAGTTTACTCAGACAATGCTTAACTGCTTTTCTCCCACTGCTGGAAAACAGTGACCTTTGCATTCTAAACTCATTTGCAAAAAAGTGAGTGCACAAGCTAGAACAGTGGAAGAACTTGGAGCTAACTCAGGTTAGCTCACTGAATTATTCAGTACCAAGATGTGGGGCCCAATTCTTATGTGGCAGGGTGTAAATTTCTAAAATACAACAAATAATGGATGCTGAGTAGGAGAAGCAGAATGTGGTAAGACTGCACTGATATTGTTTCTAATTGAAATTTTGCCACAGAATGTTGCATTGTTGACATAATTGCTAGGCTTGTGAGAGAAAAGAAAAAATGTTTAAGGCTTGTATTCTAGTTCTGAAAGTCAAGAACTCTAAATCATGGCCATTCTTTGGTCCTGACTGAAGTTTATTGTAGGAAAAAGTTCTAATACCTTGAGTACAGATACTGAAATGTCATGAAGGTATTTATTGAAGAAAAGTAAGAGGTATTACTGTACCCACATTACTGTCAAATAACATTGCTTACATACTGTTTCTCTCCTTGGGGACATGGTTCAGTGGCATATGTTTTGGCTAGTTAAGGCTTAAAAATTCATCTTTCTAGTCCACAGCATAACTCCAAACAAAAGAGTCACAGTGAATCTTGATGCTTGTGTGAATATCTCTCTGTACCCGTGCATTAACCTTCAAAGATTTCTACAGTAATGGATCAGGGTGCTTTAAACACTTATGACTGATCTCTTGTTTCTTCATTAATGATTCTACTAATTACATAGTTAATCATGTCATCTTGAAAGCTGAAAAAATAGAAAAACCGTGGCTCCTCTTTTCAGCATTTCATTGCATAACTCTTTTCAGTTTCACTGTAAGATACAGTAGGTTAAAAAAAAATCATTTTGACAATATGCAAGTACATTTTGACCTTTGCAGAGGAAAAGGATTGATTTTCTGAGAAAAAAAAAAAAAAAAAAAAAAAGAAGAAGAAGAAAAGAAAAGAAAAGATATTTCTTTGTCAGACCATAATGCTGAGATTTATCCCTGTTCAGAAGCTCTTGCATGGGTTTATTTCCAGGGTATTCTATCAAAAATCCAGGCAAAGCCACCATCATCTTAGGGCAACTGTAATGCAAATGAAGAAATGGCTTTGAATTAAGCCTAGTATCTAATGGATCAGACAAGGTACCCCAGTGCTGTTACAAAGGGAGTAAAAAGTAGACAAGATGTTTTTCTGATTCTGCTTGCCTAGGTACTTTCCTTTCTATGAGATCTTTGATAACTAAGGGATAGTAATAAAAACTGTGATAAAACATTGCCTGGAATGCCATCCCAGAAACTCTCTGACATTTGTGGTACGCCTGGGCGTGCCTCTGAAGATGCATATTGTCATCAAAGCAGAATTAGTCTACCATAAAACCTGTAGTCCAAACACATATTATTCTATTAAAAAATAAATAGTTTACTTCTTCCTTTTTTATTAAAGGTGTTAGTGGAACTGCATCTCCCCTCTGCTTAAAGAACAAACAAGGAAATTACAGTTGTTGACATGCTACTGTCTTGAGATATGCTGGAGATGTGCCTAAAAATAAAAGAAGATCAGCAGATATTTTACTGATGGGAAGGGCCTGAAATTGTCAATGCCTTGCTGCAAAACAAGTATTTGTAAAACAAACAGAGTACCAGAGTATCATCATTAATTGTTACTGTCTCCTTTCTTTCATTAAAGCAGTTGTAATAAAGTCCTGTTTTTCTGCTGCAGGCCTATTGTCAAGATCTGATGCCAAGCTAAACTATTCCTAGAAAAATCCTAAATGTGGTGGGAATTTCAAACTAGCAAAACACAAGCCACAAGGCATGAAAAGAAGTACTTGCACCCTTGATCTTATAAAGTGGCAGGGATGTAACAGTGCAGTGCAGTGAATTTTATATACTTCTGATACTTCAGATTTCTGGTTTTCAGACTGCATATGATGATAACTGAAATCAGAATGAAAGTGTTTTGTTTGTTTATTATTATTATTATTATTATTATTATTATTATTTATAGAGTTTGTTTCAATGAAATGGCTTGGTGCTGATATCTTCTAGATATGATTTATGTATTTTTGTCTGTCTTAGGTGAAAAATAGCTTTCTTATTGCCTTTCAAATTTGGGGATATTCCATTCAAAAGGAAAGGGGAAACTTGCAAATTCCTAGTGTGTTCAAAAACTGTACATCTCTATGAAATTTGATCTTCATCTCTTAAAATATCTAATATTTTAATATCTTAAAATGCCTAAACATATGCATATAGATAATCAAAATGAACAACAAAAAAGAAGTAACCTACAAAACTTTGGTGACAACAAGCTTATACATAAAGATTATCTCTATTTTCAAACTCATCAGATTATATATTTCAAATGTAACTGAAAGCAACATTTTCTTGATTGTACTGGCATGGAAAAACATCACATGTAAACTAGAGAGTAGAAGCAAGGAAATTCAACTCTGCACTTTCAAGATGCATTTAGAATTTTTAAAGAACAGTTCAAAAATTATAAAAACAGAACACATGAGAAAAAAATTACCTTGATTTCACTGTTAAGTGGTTGCCATATAATAGATTTATTCATTTTTCTGAAGCAGAGTCTGACTCTTCCTTGTATTGTCTTTTCAATACAATTGTGGGCGTAAATCCTAGTGGGAACATTTGAGCTTTGAAAAAGGGACTGTCAAAATAGATACAAAGGTATTTTCAGAGCCAATTTACAGTAGTGAGTACTTGAATCTTCCTCTATTTTAATCAAAACAAAGTAAGCAAAGCCTTCAGAGTTTATTGACACTATCAGTTCATCTGAAATATGTTTATTCAAGTTACTTGCTTAGAGTAGGCTTGTTTTGTATTATGCTTGATAAAAGAAAACACAGTTCTTGGGATTAAGAGAATCTGATCCTATTTCCAAAGAAATAATTGGTCCTGAAAGAGAAGTTTGATATTTTTTTTGTGTGTGGATTTCCACATATAGAAAGAGGGTAGACTCTAGCCTTCATTGCCAGCTGTCAGTGGTAAAAAGTAGAACTCCATTGTCCCTCTTTCGCAAGGAGGTGTCCCCAGACCCTTCTTTTCTCCAGGCTATACAAATCTCTCTAAATCTCTCAGGCTTTCTTTATAGGAGAGATGCTCCAACCATTTGATCATCTTCATGGCCCTTCTCTAGACCCACTTTAACAGGTATTCATCATGTGTTCCTGACATAAATATTATTTCTCAAACTCTATTAATATACTTTCATTGTTGCAACCTATAAAAAATAATTGTTATTGTTTGAACATAATAGGCATACAATGGGCTTTGGTTCACAATTTGGTCTTCAGTGGTTCACAGTTTAATTAAAGATTTTGTTAGAGTTTCTGAACTGACTTCACACCTTATTTTGAATTTACATGCATAGTTTCAATTTTTATATAGCTCCTATTTCTTTAGATTTTACTCATTGTTTTCCTTCAGTTGTTTCTTAACATTGTTCGTGTTTACATGAGACAAACAGAAATTTAAATACTAAACACCACTTGACTTTAATATTGTGTTATTAGAAATTTCATTGTACTGTTTCCAAATTCTACACAATTATGTTTGAAACTTGTTTCTTTGTTCTTGCACTTTTAAATTTTTCCACCACTCTTTTTTTTTTTTTTTTTTTTTTTTTTTTGTCTTTCACATATCCTGTTCCATTTATCCATTCAATTTTATCTTTCACAGACCCCTTTTACTTCACTGCACCAGTTCCAAAACTGAAGGAGAGGCTGAGTTGTGCTTCTTTTATCACAGAGTTTCATATTACCCCTAGCTTCAGTTACCTGCAAAGCTCAGTCCTGAGGCTAGCCAAAACATTGTTTCCATTTGCCCCTAGGTAACCATAGTCCCTCAAGGAAATGAAAGGCATCTTCTTCAGCTGTCAGGAGAAACCATGGAAAATGCTACCAAAATACTATCAATGGACACCAAAAATACTTTTTGTTGATGGAAGGTGGTTGTACAGATGCTAGAATATGTAATGTTTCTGAGAAGAGACTTAGCAGTCCCATCAAAGGAAAGTTTCAAAGGAGAAGTCTGTTGATGGATTAGGTAAGGGGTGATCAAATAGGGGAAATTTACTTGTGAATAAAAGCTGTGGATTAAGTTGTCAAGCCTGTTTTCACTGGAGCAACTGCGAAAATGTGAAGTGTTTTTAAATATTCCATCTTTGATGGGAAAAAATGCTACACTTTACAAAATATTATTTTCATTCTCTATTACTGAAGATTGCAACCTTAACTGACAACTTGTTTGAATGACTGTTGATACAAAGGCTGGGAGAAGCATCAAAATCCATTTGAACCATTGAATTACCTGGCTATCACAAGGGACATTTATTAAGCAGGACAGCATTTGAATATTTACTCATTATTTGAATATTTACTGTTGTCATACACTTATATTTTTCTAATAGAAAATGAAAACAAAAAAAGCAAAGGAAGCATGCCTCTTTTTTCTAACCACAGTAAATTGTATTAAAATAGAGTTAGAAGCTGGTGTCATATATGATCATAAATCTTCATGACCTTAAGTCTCAGAGACTCATGTACACATTCAGTGTGGGGGTTCTTCAAGCTTCTCCACTTATATTCAGGATCCAAAAATGAAAGAATGAATTCTGCAGTTACTCCTCAAATAAGGACATAACATGCTGAATTTGGTGGATGCTATTTTTAATCAATACAAACAAGGAAAACTTCCTAGAGGAATTATTGTTATTACTTTCCCCTGCTTCTCATAAAGTTTTCAGTCAAAAATATTTCTGCTCAGCAGATGCCTTGATACTTGTAAGTAAATGTGGTATGTAGCTGTAAGTACGTTTGCCTCCTCCTAAAAATGTATAGTAACCAGTAACATTTTGTTTTAAGACAAATACGCAGCTCAGAGATTGTAGTTAGTTGTCTATTTATACATCAGTGAGCATAGCAACACAAAGCATGATTGCATTTCATCACTGCTTATAATAATGACACACTCTGATCAATCTATTCACAAAACAACATGAAAATTTTTTTCATTAGAGGAAAAATTGTCATTGGCAGTCCAGATTAGATAAATGATATGTCAGCCCTGAAAAATCTGCTAAGGAGGAGCATGGAACATGCAGTCAAGGCAAAGTAAATCTTTGTGGCATAAGGAAGAGACTGCTTGCTTCCTGCTATCAGCAACCTTCCCTCTCGCTTTGTCTGTCACATTAAATATTGACACCTTTTGCTGAGCAGTGGGAGTATTGGGAGCTTTCTGTCTGGGTCTGCTTGAATAGACATTATTGATATGGAGTGTGCAGCACATTTTCTTTCTGCAGTTTATAGCTTTGATTTTCCTATACACAGGTATTTCAACAGAAGGCGGTCAAACAGCACTGTCAACTGTCTCCTAAGCTGTAACTTTAAGTCTAATACTTTTCCAAAAATGTAATTCTTTACAAAGAATCAATTCACCTTATAGACATTACAGAAACGTCAAGACACAAAATTTTGGTAGAAAAATGATGCAAGAATACAATACGTTTTTCTGTTGATTTTTCTCCATTTCCTTTTAGAGAAAACCTAAGAAAAAAAGGTCAGTCAATTTGACAATATACCTTCTTGAGAGTTTTAGAAGAAAACAAAGGTTTTTAAATGTAAATCTAAGACAAAAACCAAAGCCAAAGATTTCAAACCCCATATATATATGACATTTTGAATATAGATACCAAAAATATTCCCCACTGATATCTACAGGGGTCAGACATGGGGTTTTTATTCAAGCATACAGCCGCTACCTTAAAATTCAGCATTTTCTCAAATGCCATTTTGTCTAAAGTCAGAACAATGTTAAAGTACTTTGAGAACATGATTTTTTATATATTTAAAACTCATCTCTGAAAATATGGTGATATCCAAAACAAAATTCACTTACTCAAAGTTTTTAAAAACCTTAGGAACAGAATCTTGTTCAATTTCAGGGTTGATACAAATGTATATAAGCTAAATGAACTGGCAGAATTTGCTCAGCTGATTGAAAAATTATAAATTCAGATTTCAGAACTATAGTGATGTTTTAAGACAAATATGCAAACATAAAGACTTGCATATTTGTCTATTATTTACTTAAAGATATATACTGTAGATGTATAATTCAGGTTTTCTCAGAAAGTTGTAGTAGTGGACAAAATAGTGCATAATTATCTATACGTTAATAAGAAATTAATTAGGAATTTCTTAATCTGCAGATATCATGTATATGTTAAAGCCAAAGTCATCAGGATTGTACTGAAAACTTCATCAAGATAGGATGCTACTTATCTCAGTTAAACAACTGCTATACATTCTAGCATTTTCTAGCATTGTACCCTCAGTAAGTTCGTAGATGACACCAAGTTAGGTGCGTGTGTCGATCTGCCCGAGGGTAGGAAGGCTCTGCAGGAGGATCTGGGTAGGCTGGACCGATGGGCTGAGGTCAACTGCATGAAGTTCAACAAGGCCAAGTGCTGGGTCCTGCACCTGGGGCACAACAACCCCAAGCAGAGCTACAGACTGGGAGAGGAATGGTTGGAAAGCTGCCAGGCAGAGAAGGACCTGTGAGTATTGGTCAATAGCCGGCTGAATATGAGCCAGCAGTGTGCTCAGGTGGCCAAGAAGGCCAACGGCATCCAGGCTTGTATAAGAAGCAGTGTGGCCAGCAGGGCTAGGGAAGTGATTGTCCCCCTGTACTCGGCTCTGGTGAGGCTGCACCTCGAGTACTGTATTCAGTTTTGGGCCCCTTGCTACAAGAAGGACATCGAGGTGCTTGAGCGAGTCCAGAGAAGGGCGACGAAGCTGGTGAGGGGTCTGGAGAACAAGTCCTACGAGGAGCGGCTCAGGGAGCTGGGCTTGTTCAGCCTGGAGAAAAGGAGGCTCAGGGGCGACCTTATTGCACTCTACAGGTACCTTAAAGGAGGCTGTAGCAAGGTGGGGGTTGGTCTATTCTCCCACGTGCCTGGTGACAGGACAAGGGGGAATGGGCTAAAGTTACGCCAGGGGAGTTTTAGGTTGGATGTTAGGAAGAACTTCTTTACCGAAAGGGTTGTTAGACATTGAAACGGGCTGCCCAGGGTGGAGTCACCATCCCTGAAGGTCTTTAAAAGACGTTTAGATGTAGAGCTTAGGGATATGGTTTAGTGGAGGACTGTTAGTGTTAGGTCAGAGGTTGGACTCGATGATCTTGAGGTCTCTTCCAACCTAGAAATTCTGTGATTCTGTGATTCTTTTTGCACTTTATTGGAATAGACAAATTGAATCTCTAAAAGGGGGTTGGCTCTTATAAGATTAGGTATATTTTTGTAAAATAAAACAAAATAAAATAAAATAAAAGCCCTTTTCAAATGAAATAGGATACTCCATGTAATGGGAAAGGAAATCATCAATAACTTTTGAAATTTGTGTAATAATATTAGATATTAGCAAGACTGTTCCATAATCAGGTCACCTAAACTGTGTCTGTAGAGTTAAGTAGTTGAGCCCCTATACTTAAAATCCTACAAGGGAATCAGTAAAGTGTCAGATCTACAAAACTAATCAACAGTTAAATCCCTTTTCTCCCTCTCAGTGATGGGTGATTTGTTTATATGAAATTTCTCTCAGTCCTGAGCTGATAACAGATGTTGTACTTAGCTAGTGTGATTGCTGATATAAAAGGTTTATTGCTTATCTTCTCAGACTGGACAGAGTTTTGTCTTCAAATATCATTTCTACCTTGAGAAAAGGCAGTCTTGAGGAAGTAGCATCTCCTCCCTGAGAACAGGGCACTGGCCTTCTCTTCCTCTCATGGCTTTGCTGTCACCTGCTTGCATCTGAAAATGTTCAGATATCTTAATCTGATGTGAGAGATTGCAGTGGGACTTGCAATGGAAAACGTCACATGGCCTCTGAGAGAGCATTAAATATTCTGGTATTTCACTGCATTCCCACTGGTAGGTTTCTGCCTGGACTGGTCTGCACTGATTTTCCAGTTTATTTAAGAATAGTTCATTTTCTCAGATCTTGATGGAATTTTACTTTTTGTGTCATAAAAGGCATTACAAGGACATATATGTATATATATATTACTAAGAAAGGGTTACCTTATTTTTTCTTGCAATGCCAACAATGATAGCCATGTTAAGAAGCAGTCCGATTTTCCTTCATTATCTCTCCATGTGCCAGACAACACATTAGTAAAAAGCACCTATGGGCCATGTTGTGCCATCAGCCTTTTGAAGTGCTTTGAAAGTGCATTGAAATCAACAGGGAGTCCTATTTAATAAGCAATTGTACTGCCTCAGGATATTTGCTAAAAGCTGCACTATTTTCTTGGATGAGAAAAGCAAGAGAAAAAAGAATGACACATAATTAGAAAATGCAATTCTTTCAGTACAGTATGCTCAAATTAAAGCAGTCCTGTTGCTCTGGATGGACTTCCTTTGGGTAGGTGCAGGGGAATAATTAGCAAAAGACGGGAACCTTGAATGGTGCTGCTCATGGCACACAGTTTCCAGAAGTGTGTTTTTTTGTTTTGTTTTGTTTTGTTTTGTTTTCTCTTTAATTAGGAAGTGAAGGGCAGGCAGCTGGTTATTGTGGCTCTTATTCAGCACAGCACTTATGCATGTAAGCAAATGAAATTTAAGCAGTGGCTTAAGGCACTGAGTCAGCAAAATCTGCTCCTTACCCTCAGCAAAGTTTTGCCTCTCAAGAGCAGATACATGGTCTCTGTTACCACAGCACCTGCATACCTTGTGTGCTGTCCCTCAGGAAATGACTGAACAGTAGGTTCCCATTTCATAACCTGGTAATGGAAGTACACCTAAAGACAGAACAGGGAGATATTTAAGTGTCTTGCCAAGTTCTCACAAAACCATGTTGCATAGCAAGCCTGTGCAGATGCTAGGCAGAAGCACAGATGCTACACCACACCACTTTCCCTCACTTAAGGGACTTTAGGTCACTTCCCTGACCTAAACACGGACTTAGTTGTCCTTATCATTGAGTCTCTAGCCAATCAGGGTAGACAGGAATATTTACCAAAAGTAAGTATTCCTGTCTATAGACTGTCTATAAAGACTATTATGTTGACTAGAATAGTCTTCATGTTGAAGAGGAGTGAAGCACAGTGAAATAGTATTTCTGTGTGCTCCACTGAAGAAAAGAGAGAGTATCCTGGAAAGTTCCACAACATAAGCAAAGACTCAGCATTTTGAACATAAGAAGATGATGTCAGTAGGAAAAAGAAAAGGAAGAAAAAGAAAAAAACAAAACAGTTATGTGTTCTGAAAGGATTAACATTAAACAACAAATATGTTATTTGAACGTCTGACTAAGGAACGTTATAAGCTAAGAAACAGACCCAAAGAAACTTTATAGAAAAATACTATATGGTATTTATAAAACATACGGAAGGTAAAAGTTTCCAACACAATTAGGAACACTGTGTGTGAGTTCAAAAGTGCTTTGGAGCCCAGGCTTACTGTTTCAGAAGCAGGAACTAGTGATCTTAGAGACTTTATCCAAAAAGACACTTTCCCCTAGGACTACACATGTAAATGTCAGATGTCAGCATTATATTTCAGAGTGTTGAGTTAGGATCTTATTTCCCTACACAGTAAATGAGAAACAAGACTGGGCAATTCTGAAGAAAGCTAAGGTGGACAAAGGGACCAAAAAAAAAAAAAAAAAAAAAAAAGTGTTAGGACTGAAAATGCCCAAAGGTGAGCAGAAGCTTTGGAATTCATTGCAAACTTGCAATGACTTAGTGGGGACACCTCAACAGCTCTGGAGAAAGAAACTTGCAGGTAGCTGTCTGTATCCTGTCAGGTGAAAATGGACAGCACTGCAGAGCCAATGTCCAGGACAAGCAAGGTGATTGCTCTTCCTGTCTCTTCATAACTGCATATTGGACTTAATCCACTGAGTCAGCTCTGTGCATACTGAAACAATTATTTTACTTCATATCTGCAGTATAGTAGTTTGACCAACTCTGTCCATCAATTAGGACAATTCTCCAGTAGCACAATGACCTTGAAGGTTATAGACATTTGAAAGTTTTTAGGACAAATTCTTTGAAATCAGTGTATTAATTTTTGAGGCTATTAACACTGTGTAAACGGCATTCTGAGGAATTCACCTAGAATCTGTCAGGATGTAATGCTCTATGAACGCATTTTAGCATATCAATATTATTTGTAGATCATATAGATTATATCAATATTATGTGTAGATCAAGTTAACAAATCCCTTTTATGTCATTGTTGCTTTTATTACCTGAAAAAAAAAAAAAAAATCTATACCAATATTTCTGAAAATTCATTTTATCTTTCACTCCAATTGTTCATATTGCTATACCAACAGATTATTAGACTGATGGAAATGTAAAGCTCCTTAAAGATATGTCTGTAATATAACCAGTCATGTACATGAAAATATTAAGGGCTGAGTGAGTGCTTAGTTTGTGAATGATATTTTATACTAGGATTCTACATAGAGGGTCTTGATTTTAATTCAGATGTGTTCCTGGGCAATATTTAAATGGATAGCTAACCCAGATTGTCATGATGTTCAGATTAAAACTAAGGTTTAGTTATTTATTCATTGGAAATGAGAGAAGCACAATAGGAATAAATAAAAGAACAAGATGAAATACTATTTTTCACCATCTAAAGTAGTTAATTTTTGATAATATTCAAAAATAAAAAATCTTGAACAATCCATAACAGAGTTTGACCATTTTAAATAATAATAATGATCTCATACATGATAAATTACTTCTGAGAAAAGAAAATCCATTTGTCTTCATAAGAAGAACTGCAAACAGTTACATTTTGGAGTAAGGGCCAAAATTCTAATTTCCATTCTACAGTTAAGCCTATTTGTATGAATAACTAGTGTGAGATCTAAGAACTACTTATCCAAATGTTGCTCTCTTTATATGCCTTTCATTTCAAAATGAGAGTTTCTTTTGTCTTACAGTATAGCATCTATATGTAATGTTTCAAAGCTCTAAAATGTTGGTAATGTTAATTCAGTGTATCTAGAACTACTTTTAAGAAAAATAACTGCATCAAATAACCAGAAAATAATTTTAACCAGAATCTGTAGGTAGTTTCCTTTCTGCTATTAACTAACAAGTTGTCTGCTATAGCACCATGTTCTTGTCCTGCCAGCACAAGGAATATGATCAAAGAAGAACCTTGGTCAACACTGTCCCCTCTGAGTCTTAGCTACTGGTAACTAACACAGGCAATTTAAATCAGTTAACTGAAGAGTTTCCCTGTTCCAGAATCTGGATCAGAAGTCAATTATTGGAAGCATCTGGATGCCACATCCACCTGTATTTGGTCTTATATTTTACCTAATCAAAACAACTTTAAACTAATCTGCTGTTTCTCAGTTTGGAGATGACACAAGAATTCAGTAACAACAACAACAAAAAAAATAGAAATAAAAATTAAAGGATGAGCAAAATACCGAGTTCTTAATTTTTGCCTGTAGAGTGTTACTTTAAAAATCCTTCATCATCATTCTTGGTTACTATTGTATACTTATATATAGAAATACAATCTTAAGGGTTTTTTTATTTTTTTTTTTTTTTTTAAAAAAAAACTAGCATGCTTATCTTCTGTGTGAACAGATTTGGAAGAATTAATGATTGTTTTAGATGAAATACGGATTTCCCTTTGAAAATGTACTAATGTACTTCTTAGAAGCCAGTTTATTCATTATCTGAATGTCTGCAGTTGTAAGGGTACAAACATGCTTAAAGCAAATTCAGTCTATAATTCTTGTGATGTATTTTTTTTTTTCACATCTTTGCATTATTGATGACAAACAATATTAATGAAAATGAAAGTATATTCCATGGCTTAGTCTTCCAAAAATTAAAAATACCATTTTTATTCTTCAATTCTTTGAGTGGTTCTCCTGAGATGTTGCTTCACTGTGGAAATATTCCAGCCTCTTGCTGATCATTATTTTATTCCTATTTTTAACCTGATGTGAAGAAAAAAAAAAAAAAAAAAAAAATCTAAGTCATGCAGATCTGTGAAACATGTCAAAACAACACTGTGAATCTATTAGAGGAATGGAGTGGAAGAGTGGTGGTGAGTGGAATTCTGTGTCAATATTCTTGTTCAAGAGTTACTGATTACGTCAAAAATTCAGCATTGTGAACATATTCGAAACAAATTGTTAGCTAACTAATCACAGATCAATTTTCTCTTAACTGAGATGTCTTGTAAGAAGAATCAAAAAGGAAGTTTTTAAGTAAGAATTGACTTAGGAAGGGGAAATGCAGAGGTTTTGGTAAAAGGCCAGAATGCTATCATGTCACAAAGAATACATTTTTAGTGACAATCCAGTGAGAGTCATTATAGGTAATAATAATGTTGAAATAATAAAATGTTTATTAAAAAAAAAAAAAAACACAAAAGAGGAAAGAGAGTGGAACTAATCTTAATTGGAATTTATGAAATGCAATACAGAGAAAAGTGTAGTTAAATACTATGACAAAAATCTGCATCAGAAGAAAATAGTTTTTGAAAGTATACTAGAACTGAATGATAGTAAAATTATTTATAAATCATTTTTAAAATTTAACAAACATTTGCTCTCTATTAAAAAAAAAAAAAAGAAAAGAAAAAAGAAGAAGAAGAAGAAGTATTTTGTGATTAGATTTTGCATTCAGGGGGAAACTACAGACTTCTCAATTTTTTAGCACTGAGGTCACATTTAGCCAGACATAGATATTTTGATATTTTAAATATCACCCAGTTTTGATAAACTTAATCCAACCTGTCTGAGATAATCTTTGGTCTTTAAATATATGACAGAAACTCAAGCAAACAGAATAATTTACTTCAATTTGAAAAGAGCAAGGACCTGAAGAAGTGTTTGCTGTCCAGCATTAAATTAAATGGAGAAGTTTAGAGGCTGTTACAGGCATTATCTGCTAACAAAAACAAAATGTAAAGGTATGGGAGATGTAAATAACTCCTTAAACCTCATTTTGTTAAAGGAGGTCCTATTCTTTGAGGTTAGAAAATTGGTTAATAGTGGCAACATAACAAACTTTTATAAGTTGGTTTTGTCATTAAAACATTAGCTCTCTAAAGCACTAATAAAACACTACACAGGTAACAAAGAGGCCTCCTGAGAGCTGTCGTCAGTGGGTAGTGTTCTTGAAAGAAACAGCAGCTGACACTAAGTGTTTTCACCAATGCAGGTGTCAATGATAAACACTGTGATTGCAAATGATCTAGGGACTTGTGGAACAATGGTGTGAAACTCAACACACAGAAGTATCTCTATTATATAGTAAACCAGATTTCATTAGAAAAAAAAAAAAAATGCATGTTTTAAACACTGAGGACTGTTAAAATCTATCTAAAAAGATACCTACATCAGTAGTGATGGTGGTATATTTGAAAGAAATTACTTGAAAACAATCTAAGACTCCAAAGGGAAAGCCAGTTCAGTTTCTTATTGTAGATGTGCCAAAAGGGTTGAATGCAGCTCCTGGATGATTACATAAAGGAATGATGAGTAGGAGGAAGACAGGAAGACAATGCAATCTTTTCCCAATCTTTTTTTTTTTTTTTTTTTTTTTTTTTATCCTGACACAGTTGAAGCCTCAGTAGGATTTTCCTATACATGTGTTGTTTTAATAAATGTTTTGGGAAAAAAAAAAAAAAAAAGAAGAAACGTTGAGATCTGAATGATGTAAAGAAAGGAGCTGGACTGAAAATTCACCATAGCAGATTTAAGCCAGAAGATAAACATAAACAACTGCTGAATGTACAGCCCCAAATTGTTGCTTATATTATTTGATTTATAGAACTTGACAGAAATTCCCTGTGAAATGCAGTGAGGTGATTGTTAGCTTTGAAAACACATTTTCTACAGCATAAAAACAGTCAATGTATATTCCCTAGACTAAAAATGGGGAAGGGCTAATATTTTTGCTTATCTATTTTTAACTGCAGTATTATTAAACACTGAAGAACTGAAACAGCTACAGTACTAATGTTAAGAATGCACAATTCGATGCTTGTTGAAATCAACACAAATATTCCTATTTCTCTGTTCTCTCCAATTACTAGTGTAGTGCAGAATTAACATATATAACAATGGATGAGGTTCAGGTCCAAAACAACAGCTTCTAGATACTATTATAATACAAATAAAAGGTCGGAATAATAATGAAATATTAGCCCTGGAATATTTCTTTGGAAAATTAGCTGCAGTTTGCCTGCCTCCAATATTTTAAATTCCCATTTAAATTCATGTAGAGGCAATGGGACGATTATGAAATGAAGTTTGTTCTTATTCTCATAACTAGTGAATAGTTTCTGTAGTAAATAAGTACATAGCATGACATAATTCAGAGTAATTGGGCAGTTCTCGCTTTAATAGAGGTTGTAGGACAGAGAAGGCCCACAAAGAATTATTTTTTTAATATTATTTTATTTTATTATTTTACTAAGCATATGTAGATTTTCTCCTCAGGGGTGCACCCTTTCAGCAGAGACAGTGACCTAGTCCCCTTATTCCAGATACCCAAGTCTAAAATCCATTGATCGTTTAATCTGTTTTCTTGAGTGTTTTTTTTTTTAAACTGCCTTTCTTTAAGAGTTATAAATTTGTTGCCGGGTCAAAAAGCTTTAAATGGAATAAAAAGAAGTCATCATTTAAGAGACTAAATTTAATTGTGTTTTGTTTTTTAATTTTTGTGGTGGTTTTACCCTTCTACGCAGCTGAACTCCACCACAGTCATTCTCTCATTCCTCCTCCTCAAAGGATGAAGGGGGTGAAGTACGATGGGAAGGTGCTTAAAGGTTGATATAAGGACAGGGAAATCACTCAACAATTATTGCCGCAAGCAAACAGTCAGCATAGGGAGATTAATAAAATTTATTATCTACCACTAGAGGACTAGAACTGTGAGAAACTACAAACAAACCAGAAACACCTTCCCCCCATCTGCCCTCTTCTACCTCATAACCCCAAGCAGCGCAGGGGAATGAGGACTGCGGTCAGTCCCTAACACTTCATCATCTCCATCTCTCTCTCCTTCATGGTCACTCTCTGCCTCTGCTCTACTGGGGGTCCGTCCCACAGGCAGCAGCTCTTCAAGAACTGCTCCCACACGGCTCTGTACCACGGGGTCCATCCCCCAGGAGCAAACTGCTCCAGCACGGGTCCCCCACAGGCTGCAGCTCCGGCCCAGGGCCTGCTCCTGCGGGGGCTTTCCATGGGCCGCAGCCTCCTCCAGGCCACATCCACCTGCTCTACTGGGGGCTCCTCTACAGGCTGCAGCGTGGAGATCTGCTCCATGTGGGACCCATGGGCTGCAGGGGGACAGCCTGCTCCACCAGGGGCCTCTCCACAGGCCGCAGGGGAACTGCTGCTGCCTGCCTGAAGCATCTCCTGCCCTCCTGCTGCACTGACCTTGGGGGCTACAGGGCTGGTTCTCACCCCAGCTGCTGTTGTGGAGCAGTTTTGTTTGTTTGTTTGGTTTGGTTTGGTTTCCTTTTCTTCAATTTGCTCTCCCAGAGGCCCACCCAGTATTGCTCACTGGCTCAGCTCTGGCCAGCAGCAGGTCCCTTTGGAGCCAGCTGGAGCTGGCTCTGATCTGACATAGGGCAGCTACTGGGCTCTGCTCACACAGGCCACCCCTGCAGCTCTTCTGCTACTAAACCCCTGCCAAATAAACCCAATATAGTTCTATAGCCCACCTCTTGTTTGAATGTACTCCTTTTTATCTGTGAGTTTATCTAGATATGTTTTACTAGATGGCTGAAACAGGAAACAGTGATGGTGTAATGAGCTAGAGAATTGATTTATGATATGGACTTAATATTATGCAGGTGGCTGAGGTAACCTATTGTTACTACAGAATTAGATTTCAGTAATGCATATTCTGTCCTCTTTTGTTATTGTTGTTGTTATTTCTTTGCTTTTTTTTTTTTTTTTTTCTTAGAGAACAATGGCTCGAGTGGCTGTTTGAAAAACTGTTATCACAAATATTTCACATGTATCTAGTGGAACTGTGCTCGAATAATATTCAGTGTATGCACAACGACATATTTAGTGCAAATTGTGAACTTATGTGTTATGGCTCAGCATTATGCAAATTATCCAAACTGAATAAAGCAATATAGACCATCACTAAATTTAAAATGTGATGATAAAGCTTGTGTAATTCTTTGACTTCACTATGGAATTACTAGGTTGTGATTAGTACTTCCTTTGAGAAATATGACTGCCCTTCCCAAAACATTCCTTAGTATATAGTGAATTTGATTCTATAACTGCATGCTATTTGCGGCAAAAGGAGTTTTTAAATTCAAGTTCTTAAGTGCCTTTCACCTGCAATGGTAGCAATTACAGTACATTTTTTCCTGTTTTCATTCCTCTCTTTGCTTCCATTCTGATTGGTGCTGTCAAAACCTCTGGCTTCCCAAGTTCAGACCTCTGTGGCCACTCACGTAGGATTTTGTGTTCAGAAATTTACTGAATATTAAATTATCTATATAACTCAAAGTAAAAGATTAATTCCATGCTCTTCTTCTTCAAAGTATAAATAAAATAAAAATAAATATCTGGACTTCTAGCAAAACAAGATGCAAAATATTTTCGTATGCATTATATCACTTCTTTTCCAAGAGAAAATAGCAATGAAACAAGCATATAAGTCTTTCTCTCTGTTTATTCTGCTACAGCTGAGCTGATTTGATTATGCAGGCGCAAGTGCTTATCTCTTCTGATTTTCCAGGAAACTGTATTCAAACCGCTGGAATCTAGAAGTGTTCCAGCTAGAAGCTAAAGCACAGAAATGATGTGATCTGTAAGAGAACTTACATCTTAAGTAAGATTTAATGTTTTATTTTCAGAGCTAACTGCAGCATGCTCTTATCATGGTAATATTGTATTAGAAGTTAATAATTAATGGAGCAATATAAAAGTTGAAATAGTAGATAGAAGGCTAAAATATTACAGATGGCAGTAGTGTCCACTGTTGACTCACAAGAAGTGAAAAATATCTGATTTTGAATACAGATCGTTTTCCAAGTAAAAGATCTCATTTTAGAAGATCATTTTGCTGCCTTTTTTACAAGTTAGCTAGAAGACCTCTAGTAAATAGATACCTGATATATAGCATTATTGTCCCATATCTAGCCTTCTGCATATGGCGTTATATTGCCTGCCCCATTAGACATCTCTTTAGACGTCTGGTATGACCATCACCATGGTAACAAGGAATGAAACCCATTTCTCTGGTGACGTTGCCCAGCAGTTATGTAATGAGCATCTCATTTGGTTCAGCAGTAAGTGCTGCTGCAGCAAGCACAAAAGCCCAATTCCCCTGCATTCATCCCTGCTTCTCCCTCTGCAGCTCAGGCAGTAGTGACAGGTATTCCCAGTGACCTAAAGGAAAATCTTCTGAGGAAGATTCCTTACATGCATTGAAAGAGCACGGAGTGCTCAAGTTTTTACAAGCATTTCCATGTGATGATCACAGCTTCAATCTCCTTTTGTGCTGCTGCTCCTAGCACCCATTTCAAAGCTCGTGTCTTACTAGCTCTAGCCTGCTGAGATGGACTTAATGTGACTGATGTGACTGACAGGATGAGACCCCTCTCAGGCATACTGGCTCTTGGCAGTGCCATGCTAGACGAGTGAGCATCCTTTTACATAGAAATAGAGAATAGTTCAGTTGGAAGGGACCTCAAAGATCATTCCATCCAACTGCCTGATCTCTTCAGGACTAACCAAAGGTTAAAGCCTCTTACTGAGGACATTGTCCAAACATATCTTGAACGCTGACATACATAGGTAGCAGCATCAACCACCTCTCTAGGAAGCCTGTTCTAGTGTTGACCACCCTCACAGTAAATATTTTTTTTCCTAATGTCTGTTCACCCCTGGTGCAGCTTTGTGTCATCTTGACATCAATATCTAGGAGAAGAGACTGGCACCTCCTGCTGTAATTCCCTTCCCCAGGAAATTGTAGAGAGCCATGAGGTCACCTGCAATACTTCTGACCTCCACACTAGCCAACCCAAATGTTTTCAGCCTCTACTTAGTACATGCCTTCCAGACATTTTACAAGCTTAGTTGCCCTCCTCTGAATGCTTCCAAGTACTTTAACATCCTTTTGATGTTTTGGAGCCTGGAACTGCACACAATACTCAAGGTGAGGTCACACTAAGGTGAAAACAGTGGGAGAATTGTCTCTTTTGACCATCTGGCTATGCTTGAATTCAGCTGTCTTCAGCCCTCAAGCAGTGTTTCCTCTTTAACGTTTACTAATGGTTATTAACTTCTGTGGCCAAAATCTATTCATTTTGCATCCACAGCTTTCCAGAACAAGCACAAGTATTTTCCTCCTTTAGAGCTAAATATCAGGGTTACTTTGAAAATATTTTGGATCCACTAGCCTACTATTTCCAAGTTGTACAAGAATGTACTTCAGCAACCCCACTGCAAAGGACTGGTACATACCTAAATCTGGAAGACTGTGTCTATTTTAACTTACCAAAAATATAAGTAGCTTTTTAAATTACAGTTTTTTTACACTGCATATATTAAATAACACTTCTCAATTGCTTGCAAAACTTTTACTAAAAATAATCTTTCATTAGTTTACAACTGAAATCACATCATTCTTTACCAATTTACTGTCTTAATTATGTGGTGTCTTTAATAGGCTAACTATAAGTCTGAAATTCAAGCATTAAACCCGAAAATCTTCATCACCACAGAAATTAACTTCAATAACAACACCAACAAAAAAGTATGGAACTCCAACTCATAAAAGATTAAAACATGAAACAATCCAGTGGTACTTATTTACTTTGTATCGGGCCTTTAACTGAAATTCAGCAACATTGGTAAGTTATTTTGTTATTACAGAGTCACAGATAGTGCATTCTAATATCCATCACTTATTTCTGCCCTCCTCTCTGCATAAGTATGTACACAATAGCATAAGTATATAAATTACTCTGGTTTATCTCTTTTTATGGCCTTGCAGAAAATTGTAGGAGCTCGTTTGCTACCCTAGTTTTGGTATCTGCAGCTCCCGTAAATGTGACCCATCTTGGGAGCTCTGAGCCCTGAAGACTTGTTGAAACTCAAAATTTGGTTGTAAATCTAAAAGCCAGAACATGAAAATCTTTAAATCTCTAGAAACACAGATATGCAAAATACTTTAATGTAAGTTTTTCTTATTATTTAAATCAACTCTCTCTTTCTGCAATTACTTTTTCCCTACTACTACTTCTCCTATACTACAGAAAATTTCATTTTTCCTCATAAGTCAGGCCTTTTTACTTCTGTGACGTGCTCACCCCATTTTGCTGGACATTGTCTGGTAGCTCTGTAACTTGTCTAAGCAGAGTTATCTGTACCTGTGTCAGTCAGCTAAAATGGTGCTGAATAAGGTTCTATGCTTGTGAGAGTATCTTTATGTTCACACTGGAATATATATAACATCAGAGTAACATTGCTGATTCCCATGGAATTTCACTTCAGTAAGATCAGCTATATATTCATGCAACAGTTACCAAAACAGTTGATTTCTCACATTTTATTTGTGTAGTTTGCTTACCTTTTCACTGATCCCCACTGAACAGCATCTTACCATTTCAAGACACTATCATCTATATGTTAAAGTTATTTTTATTTCAGTTCCATAGTCTTTTGCAGTTTGGCATCATTTCCAAATTAATTGACATATTTTCTTTTATATTCCATGTGAATAATAATGAGTAGTAATAAACCCAGGATGTATGGTATCTTTACTTCATATATCCTCTATCCCTTATGCATATATATGATTACAGCTACTCTGAGTCCATATTTCCAACTGGATTTGTTCTCCACAAAACTACAATTTAACCTGGAAACTTTCCCTGCTGGTATAAAGGAATATCAGGAGAATACCAGAATGCCAATTATATTTTCATGATAATAAATGGGCATTATCAACATCAGGATAAGATGCAATTCACTGTTTTTAATACTTTTAATGGGATTAATATTTTATTCCATCTGTGAGTCAATTTTCTGACATTGTTAGCTCATTAAAAAAAAAAAAAAAAAAAAGTATATACATACATAATTATTACCATCATTAAACTTGAGTGTGTTCCCAGAAGACCCACATATTTTGGAATTCTGTGACAGAATGAATATAGCCAAAGAGTACATCTTAGAAGAAATGGAATTTAAACTGATTTTACAGTATACACTGAAAAAGCCACTGCATTCATTTGCGTCTCAAGTTGTATTAACATTGCTCCATTCTCGGCTTTTCTTCAGATATGGGATATGAAGTAAAGTTTTAATGGGTGATGTGAAAATGGGTTTATTTTAATCCAAAATCCTGGCAAATATGAATTAAACATGAATTGGATATTTCAGTCATCTAGACTCAGAAGGATTTTAATTTAATTTGCTTAAGTTTTCTCCTTTTCCATCTCCCCATGATGTCCTGCATCTCTCCAACACTGCTCTAAACTGGCAGATGTCCTCCTGCTTGCAGCAATACTCTTACAAGTCATCCAAAGTCTTTAAAAATCAATGAGACTCAGCTGAGTGGAAACTCTATCACACCCTACACTAAACAACTAATTTTCAGTGATGCCCATGGGACAGCAGAACATATTGAAGAGTTGGCAGGCTATTGATGGCTTCCTGAGCTGAAGCTCCCATGCTGCCAGCTCCCGTGATTACCTGGATGCAAATCATTTGTCAGGAAACCTCCAAGAGTTGCTCTGGCCCTCTGTGTGGGAAGGAATGGGTGCAGGGAAATGCAGTTGCAGTTTGTGCCAGTCTCAGAAATTTTGTGTGTAATTAGTGTCACCAACTAGTACTAACTGGGGGCAGAAGGAAAGGATGGGTAGCATCTCCATGTCTATTGTATGTGCTTTCAGTTGACACTCTGCTGCAATCTTCATTATAAGGGTTCAGAGATCTTCCTTAGGAGTTCAGGATGCTAGCTAAATTAGGTTTAATTTTTCTTAGCTATTTGTAAGTCTATAACAACATCACAAAGTATTTTTACTGACAGATTAGGACCATTTGCAATTTAATTTAAGAGCACATCTCAGAACTGATTACTTACAAGGTTCTGACCCTACTGAAGAGTAAAAATCCCATTAATCACAGATAGGACTCGAAAGAAAGAGAGTTAAGGCTACCAAGTACTTCTCAGGCTTAGGCCCTAGTAGAAAATGATTTTTTTTCTCAGTCTTCAAGTTATATTTGTCAGGTCAAAGAGCCTGAATGTGACTGTGCTTTGAAACTTACAAAATAAATAAATAAATAAATAAGGAAATGGAAAGATGTTATTAGTGTTGAAAAATACAGCGAAACCTATTTCTTTTCATGAAGTATCTTGACATTTATTGTACATTAGGAAGTAGAAAAACACAAGAATTTACAGATTTCCATGTGAGTTGTTAACATAATGGCCCTATAATCAGCACCAAGGCATTGTTATAACAGTGCTGTGACAAACTGCTAGTGATCAATGTATTCTGGACTTATGTACAATGAAATGCTATGTCATCCTTTTGAGATGAGCATTTTTTTTCTTGCATTTACGAAGTATACAAGTCACAGGGTTGTAGAGGTTGAAAGGCGACTGTGGAGGTCACCTAGTCCAAAACACAGTATGGTCAACTAGAGCAGGTTATTCACGACCATGTCCTGACTGGGTTTTTAATATTTCCAAAGGTAAAGACTCATCCTTTCTATGTAACCCTCAGAGTAAAAACATTTTTCTTAGTTTAAATGAAATTTCCTGTCTTTAAGTTTTTCCCCTTTGCCTCTTGTCCACTGAACACTGCCGAGAAGAGCCTGTCTCCATCTTTTGTATATTCCCTATTGATGAGATTCTCCCTGAGCCTTCTCTCCTCCAGGCTGAACAATCCATTTCCCTCAGGCTCTCCCCATATGAGAGATGCTCCAGAACTTCAAAAACTTTTCTGTCCCTTTGCCTGGCTGTTCCTTACATGCTGTAAGATTCATGGCTTACTTATTCTGGGGAGCCCCAGAGCTGAACACAGAACTCTGAATAGAGTACCATGGTGAGATTAACATGTCATGCCTGATAGACATCTACTTGCTTTCAGATGCAACCACACACATGCATAGTGCTGATGATCTCAACATATGTCGTCCTCCCCAGGGACGAGGAGCTCACTGTCAACCTACAAACTTCCAAAATACAGTTTCTTCTAACAATAATAATAATAAAAAATTCCTAAATGACAGTTAAGGTAGGTGCCATTTATATGAATCAAACAGGATTTTTCTTTGTGATGGGAAATAATCTGATTGTAGTCTATAAAACAAAATGTGATTTGCACTCCAGGGAACAAAAATGAGAGAACATATGGGACTGGCATTACAGACAACCATTGTTGGCAGGGAATTGTTGTCATTTCCATCCCTTTACATCTGCCTGGATTGAATTAGTTATTCTTAACCATCTTAAATAGAATAATATCTCCCAGGATGGCAATTCAACAACTTGTCTTGGCAGCTTTCTGTAGCTTCTTTTTGTTTGTTTGTTTGTTTCAATGTAAACTCCTCACTGATTGTTTTCTTTGAATCATTCGTCCCCAACTTATCCACTGCATTTTTTTGTATTTTATCAGTATACAATAGTAAATGTCACCTTCATTCTTAGTATTCTTTCTTCCCTTCTTTCAAGGTCTTAGACAACATGGCAACATTGCTATTTGATTTGATTTGATTTTAGCTTTTTCCAGCTTCTGCCTTTATTATGTGCATCTTTGAGAAAATTCTCCAAATGCTTTTAGATTCTTGTGGGAAATTTTCTCTTCTGGGTTGCTGGATTTGCATCTCTTATTAGGGACACTGTCTAATGTTGTTTCTTGATGGCAGCAGGATAAGTTCTTTTTATGAATAATTTGCTACCAGACTGCTACATCAATGGGAAGAAATGCCATCAGTCTGATTAAGTGGAATGCAATGGTTAAAATGCCACTACTTAAAAAGTTTTTAAGACTGAGCAAACAGTCAGACTCACTCACATCTGGAGTGATGACTTAGAAATCTGTTGGAAGTACATTTCCTCCCAACTCCCTAATGGACAAGTTGTGGCAAACAGGAAATTTTGCTTTTACCTAGAAGTTATAACTGCCATTGGAGGAGTATCAAAACCGGGTATTTGTTTCACCCACCCTCATACTGCCTCAAACTGACAGCTGGGTGAGTTTCAGTCAGGTTACCAGACTGTGCCTTCTGCACCTGAAGTATGGACAATTTCCCCCTCCTAAGTTACTGCAATTTCCAAGAAGCTGTGTTCTCTGGCATAGGGCCAGCAGGTTTGGCTGGCACTTAGCAGCAGCAACATCTTAATCCAGCATGCCTAAATCCTTGAAGGTTCATTTCCAGTAGTCCTGTGGAAAATCAAATAGAGTTTCACACAAGATAGTTACCTTCAAATCAGAATATGACTAGTAAGATGGTATTGACTTTTCACTTTCTGTGTAATAGGTTTTGCTGCACTTCATTGTTATCTGCAACTGCTAGACTGTATTCTTCCTAGGGCCTGGGGGAGAACACAAGAATTTTGAAATTAGTCCTTGTCCAAAAATAATTATATTTAAATCTATTTGATGCTTCTTAGAGAAGAGAACAGTATAACTCTGGTCTGTCCCATTTCCAAACACTGAAATAGTAGAATAGTTGCATTTTCTGTTAGGAAAAAAATAAATCTGTGCTAGAGCTTGAAAGTGGTGAATGGATCACCATTATAAGCACCATATATATGCTTTTATATATATAAATATATATATATATTTTATATATATATATATAAATATATATATATAAATAAATATATATATATATAAGAGAGTTAGGAGGGTGTAGCAGTTTCCTCTAAAACTGTGGAAACATTGGAACTTGACTGAATAAAGTCTCCAGAAAACAAGTGCTGTTTTTCATTTTAAGTAAAGTGGTTATTTGATTAAGCAACCACTTTAGCAATCACTTGCTTCAGAAAAATTGCTGAAAACTGTTTCCACTTTTTCTTTGTTGGTAGTCTTGCCTACAAATGTTCTTAATAAGAAAAAACACAAAACATTTTATGGGGTCTAATGTCTGAAAACTAGGAATAAAAGTTGATTTCTACATTTTTACTTGTTTGGGAAAATTTCAAACACTGGGAGGAGGGAGAAAATTGAGGAACTCCCTTTTTTATTTCTTCTCTTTTTTTATCTACTAAAAAGAACTATGAAGGAGCCATAAAGATTACATCAGACTGTTACAGAGAGTAGAACAGAATCCTGTATTGACTTTCATCTCATATCATCTCGTACTATCAGTTTAAACCGTTTTCTTTCTTAGAATAGAAGTGAAAACAGCATTCATTATCCTGTCTTTGAATATACTCTGATTAGGAATCCAAAAATGGATTGTCCTCAAAAGCATGTGTTCTGCATAGCTGCTTTCTTTAACAATGGCAGGAATACCTACAGAATCAGTACTGCAGCTGGTCAGAATTACAGAATCACAGAATCACAGAATTTCTAGGTTGGAAGAGACCTCAAGATCATCGAGTCCAACCTCTGACCCCACTAACCGTCCCCACTAAACCATATCCCTGAGCTCTACATCTAAACGTCTTTTAAAGACCTCCAGGAATGGTGACTCCACCACTTCCCTGGGCAGCCCGTTCCAATGTCTAACAACCCTTTCGGTAAAGAAGTTCTTAAATTGGTAAAGATCTTCTGGGTTTGGAAACTTTATTAAAGTTTGAAGCAAAAGTTCAAACAAATCTGTAACTGTTGCTGTAAGCAAATATTATTAACACTTGGGTACAGTGATCTAATAACTAATCAGAATTGAACTGTCCATGTGTTCTAAAGAATGATACTGTAGTTTAGTCCCAGCAGGCAGTTCAGCACCACAAGCCACTCACTCACTCCCCCCAGGTGGGATAGAGGAGAATAAGGAAAGGTAAAACTGTGAGAACTCATGGGCTGAGATACAGACAATTATGCAGACATCTTGCATAAAGCAAGAGCTGCAGATGAAAGCAAATCCAAGCCAGGAATCCATTTGCTGCTTCCCACTGGCAGGCAGGTGCTCATCTGCTCCTAGGAATGCAAGGCTCATCACACATAATGGTTTCATGGCAATACAAATGACATCAGTCTGAATGTCCACTCCTTCCTCCTTCTTTACGCCAGCTTTCATTGCTGAGCATGGTGCCATGTGGTGTGGTACATCTTTTTGGTCAGTCTGGGCCAGCTGTCCTGATTCTGTCCTCTCCCAGCTTCTGGCACACCCTAGCCTTCTTGCTGGCTAGATAGAATAAGAAACAAAAAGTCCTTGGCTATGAGTAAGCACTGCTCTGAAAAAACTGAAAACATCAGTGTATCATCACTGCTATTTTCATCAAAAAACCAAAACATAGCATTGTGTGACCTTCTACAAAGAAAATTAACTCTGTCCCAGCCAAAACCATGACAAATGATCATTGTGTTTTAGTAAGGCTGTGAAAAATAAATTGTGCATTTTAAGCTTCTTCCAAAATTCACCTATGGTGCCTGGTGGAGATTTGATACTTTGTATGCCATTTTGCTTATACACACAGAAAAACAAAGGTCTGGATCAGCTGAGAGGACCCCAGCGTGCTGCACTTTGGGATACTCAACTTCCAGTTGTTTCTCTGCTTGGCAGAACATGTGATGTCTAAATTGCTGAGCACTTGAACTTCCGTGAGTGGGAAGATTAGCTTTATAGGAATGTGCCAATACACTTAACTAGGGAGCTTTGTAAAGCTAATGATATCAAACATTGTGGGCATGTGAAATCTCAGCCACAGATAGCATCCACACACTTTTTTCTGACCCTCTAGCTTTAGAACTGTACCACTTAACTCTTACGTGGTCCTAGCCCATTCTACTCTGTATTAAAGAAATATTTCAGGCTCAGGACTGAGGATGGAAAGCTGAGCTTTTCCAACAGTTTCTGCATGATTCCTTGTCAGGGAGCTTGTTCATCACAACTAAGTCCTGCTGGCACATATTATTAGAAGCTGAAATTATATTTCAGTATGGTATCACAGTAGGACCTAGGTGTATTTCATGCTATTAATTTGCCTAGTACAGCTAAGATCAGGCCATTTGAACAGATTGTAATCTTGTTGGTGATAATACAGCATAAGTGTGTGATTAAACATATGACAAGTGGGTAATGCAGCAAAATAAATAGGCAGTTGTTAATAAATGTTAAACAATGATTTACAGGTGTAGAATATCCCATATTTTTTTTACCAATATTAATCTACCAAAAAAAAAGAAAAGTAAATTTAATAGAGCCAAATCATTCTGAAAATATACATTACAAATATTTCCTAGCTTTGAAAGCATGTATTTGCAATAGGATGCAAAACATAGTGATCCATAATTTTCATTTAAAAGAAAATATATTTAATTTTTGTTTTGGTCACTTGATCTCATCTTTTTTGCCTGTGCCTATATACTTTCTAGTTTTTAAAAACAAAATAACTCATAATTATCAGTGCAAGCTTTTAGTTGTCTTTCTGTACCATGAAAAGTAGACAAGCTGTTGCTTTTGGGCTTTGAAATATTTAAATTTCACTGATTTAAGCACTGTTGTTAATGTATCTAACTCAAGCCTATTAGATGTAGGACAGCTTCTACCTCTTCTCATGGCCACCTTGTCCCTGTAGACTGCTCTGGAAATGCCAGGTTAATCTTTACATGTGCCTCACACTGTCCAGGAGTCCAGAAGGCAAGAGCAGGCTGAGAAGTGGTGAGGGAGGAATCTGCCATAGTCTCCTCAAAGGACCTTCTTTTGCATACTAAATAGCCAAAACAATCTACTCTCTGCTAGAGATAGCCACGTGACAAGTCTCCCTGAAATTTTGCCTTTAGGTGGCAATTCTAGAAAACGCTGTTTTTCTAGTGCAGTAATTCATATACATTTATAAGAGGCCAGATTGTCCATAGCCTTGATCAAATTATGGAAACTAACCCTTTTGCAACCCATTTGCACAGTCCTGGCACTTGCTGGGGCCATGTCCACTCAAGGCCAGGAAACAAGCAGCAGGGAGGCAGGGCTGCCATTTTTCTGTCTGTGCCAGGGAAAAGAGCCCTCCACAACTTTTTAAGGGCTGCTTCAAATGTCTGCTCTGCATGACAAGGGAGTACTGGATAAGTGATGTTTTAGATGTGAATGCAGAACTTGAGCTTTTGCCAAAGGACAAGATGAATAAGGTTTTGCATCAGGTTGACCTAAAAGTAAAGTAAATCTCTAATAAGTTGCATATCTGACCTAAAATATTTGTTTTTTCTTTCATCCAAACCCTGCATGATTTTTTCTCTTGAACCTCATTCTTTGTTCTTTTCAGAAATGCAATAAATACGCCAAGTTAGTGCATTAAATATGAAAAAATAGGGGCCTAACTTATAAATGATTCAAAAGTCTTTATGCTGAAAAGCATCTATTTGAAATAATTTATTATTAATTTCCCAGTTTAGATGAAGTTCCTATAGGGCAGTCATTTATTCAATATTGACTTGAGTCCAAATATATTTATCTGTGCAACGTCACATATAATCAAATAGCAACAAAGTACTAAAATGTTCCAGTCACTGGATTTAGATAATGAAATGGAAATGCTTGTTTTGCTAAGGAGCCAAACACCACCAAAGCATTTAGTTGAGACAGCAAACATTGTGTCACTAAAGCAAAGAGTGATGTGAAAGTTAGAACAAGTAGCATTAAACTGAATACAGGGGGAAAATGTTATAAATATAAATTGATCTAAAAGAAGTGTGGTAATTAAGGACATGTCACCTTCAAAAGAAGAAAATAACTGCAGAACAAAACTCCTTCATCTGTACCAGTCATAACTGAATTATGAAGTAGCAAAATCCTCCTGAAAGGTCTGCTAGAAATTGCTTCACCTAATGATGGCAAGTTAGCTCCTTCGTACTGGACAGCCCTTTCTCAACTGAACAGGTGATGATTTATTCACATAGTTCACAAAGATATCATTTTGTAATTGAGCCAAATCACAAATCTTCAAATTTTCATATGAAAGTGAACAATAAATGTGAAGATTACTTTTTTTTTTTTTTTTGGGGGGGGGGGGGCCGGGGTTCATTTCATGTTAGTCAGCTGGGTGTAGAAGTAAAAGAAGTGGGTAATCCTCTTCCAAAAATGAATGAGTGAGGTCAGACTGTGGAGGTGCATACAGACTTCAACAAAATACTAAATTAACCCTGATTTCCAAACTCAGAAAAAGGAAAGTTAATTACCATTATGGTGTCACTGTAGCAAAGCATTATAATTAATGTTAGCTACATTAACACCAAGGCAAAAGAAACGTACACATCTGTAGCAACTTGCAAATTATTTGTGTTACTGCTGTTGGATCTATGTGTGACGATCTGAATCATCTTTATAACTTCCCCACCCCCCAAGCCATGTTGGTCATTCACTGCAATGGTTGTGACTGCAAGCCTGATCTGAAAGGGCAAGTTCATAAAAAATTTTTATTAAAAAATTTTAATAAAGTGTTTTCCTTTAATCGGTTTCACATCTCCAAGGATGAGTGTTTTGAGACTCTGGATTTTATTGCAATTCCTATGATCAAACCATGCAATAGCCAAGCAGTCTTCCCACAGGATTAAAAAATACCCAAAGTGTTTCACAGCTCAGTAAGCCTGAATTATATTCATGGTTAGCAGTTATAATCAAGGATAAGTAAGTCTATCCTTACAACCAGAAATTATCCTCACAGAGGAATTTCCCCAAGCATCATCAAAGCATTCAAAGTAAATGTTCTATAGTGCTGACTGTAAATAGTGATTCAACATCAGTGATGCTGGAGATCTCTAGGAAATTTTAAAATAGCAAAGCCAGATTAAAACTTCACTATGATTCCATGAGAAGAGGAGGCTGATCTGAAACTCAGTGAGAGTCAAGAGTCATCCTTTCACTTACCTGTGGTCCTTTGGAAGTAACTGGGTCTAAGTGGAGTTCTGCTTCAAAGGGACCAGTGCATCTGGTAGGGAGGCAAATTCTTTGCACTGACAATGTCATGAAAGAGAGGGAGACAACTTAGCACAGATCCAAAATATTAGTCACGCTCAATTCAGATTCAACACCATACAGAAATTATTTGTGAAATCAGTGTAAGAAATATTTTAAGACTTTCTACTCTAACATCACCCTGAGCATTACTGTGCTTCTTGATATTTCTTTAAATTCATATTTAAATCCTCCTTTAGAGTCTGTAGTGACTGTGTCTTTATTGTACTGGGAGAATGTAAATATGATTAGATGAGGTGTTTTGAATACTGAAGTGAATTAATCAGATAGTCAAGCCTAAAATTAAAAGACTTTTTTTTTTTTTTTTTTTTTTTTCCGTAAAGGAGTATATATAGTAACTTCCTTTTAACTTTTCTTCTTAGTTTTCATTGAAGTCTAGTCATGCAGTGAAAAAGTTAAACGCATAAATATTTATACTGACATAACAGACTTCACTCTGATGTCATTTACATGTACAGGAACAAAAACTGTTTTATACTGCTATCCCACACTGCAGGTCCATGTAAATCTGGAGAACCCTTTATGGATTTACAACAGTTTAAATGAAACTGAGACCTTAAAAGCTTATATTTCCACCCAGTACTCATTGTATACATGCATATTTCATGATCATCGCTACTAGTCATCGGCCACTTTTCCATTTGCAATGAGCTACTGTGCTGTACATTTCTAACCTAAAACAGTTTTCAATCTTCTGCTGAAGTCTGATTAAAGACAAAGCTGCTGACTCTATGAATGAGTACTGAGTGACATAAGAACAGTTGTGTGCTCTGCTGGAAGACATTCCTCTGATGAAAGGACACACTTTTAACATGTGACTGACAGGCAAACAACAACAGCACATCTTTAGACAGTTGTCTATGTCCGTAAAGCACTCCTTCAATTTTCAATACCTCTCATCCCCTTATCTTCTGGGGGAGAACGATATTTACAAGGTACTGAAGGCCTAATCCAACAAACTTAAACATTGAGAGGCATCCATGACTCCTTTGTAATTGACAAATCTATTGCTAATTTCTAGTATTAAGGGAATGCTGGACTGAACTTCTTTACTCATTAAAACATCTAGCACTTACTGTGTGTTGAGCTTCTCTGTACTGAACATGTGCTGTTATGACTTAGCACTGAAGAGACTGTAAAATTGATCCAGCTGAGGAAATAACATATCCTTTCCCTATTTACTACTCTGTTTTCAGAAACACTAATCCTAGTGTTTGATGTTTGTCTATAATGCAGGATGAAGGGATGGGCCAGACACTCAGAAGCTTTAAAATATCAGAAGCTGTAGAAAAGATAGAAGCTTGGTTTAAGAAGCTTAAATCCCTGGGGTAGATGTTGTTATTCATGGTTAGGATTTGCTAATTGAGATGTCAGCAGTTCTACTAAAGAAACTGCCCAGCTGTGAAATCCATCATTAGCAGAGTTTTGAAACAACAGCATCTTCAAGAGCCTCTAGCTGAGGGGCCATTCACCTGGCTGAGGCACCCAGAGGAAGCGTTGGCCATGGGAGCAGCTCCCTTCTTGAAAATGCTCCTAGTACACATTTTTATTTTCATGCACTGGTAATCACATGAAGTCCTATTATTGCAACTTTCTGAAGGACAATGCATATTCAATGACTTCATTTTAGCAAAATATTCACTATGTTTTGCAGATAATTATGTTTTTTAATGGCTTGTCTTAGTTTTTCTGAGCCAGATCTCAGCCAAATCTGTAAGATGTCTATCCTTTACCCTTTATTACCTCTGCAGGGAAGATTTCTGAAATAACACCAAATAAACAAGTTGGAAAGAGTGATATATGGGTTTGTTTCAGGATTTACCCTATTGGAACCAAGGAAATGGAGGTGAGATGGTAGCTGCAAAAAGTTGCTCAAGATATGGTTGGCAAAGACCTGTCTGAGGTAGGCTAATGTAAAAAAAACACAAGGTGGGATGTGAAAGGAAGAGGTGATGCAGGATAGATACTGATCGAGAAACAAGAAGAAAATGCAGTAGCCTTCAGTCCTCCCTAAAGTGTTGAGAAATCAGGATGCTGACATTATTGTTCATGATCGTTTCATCTAGTAAGGTAGTGTGGCTTAGGGTCACAGTAGCCTTATGTCCTTTGCTGTGATAACTTATTGATCTTTTCTCATCATGCATATAAATATCTGATGCGAGGGTGTCAAGATGATGGAACCACACTCTTCAGTTGTGCCCAGAGACAGGACGAAAGGCAACAGGCACAAACCAAAGCACAGAAAGCTCCAGCTGAATATGAGAGGGCATTTCTGTACTATGAGAGTGATAGAGCACTGGCACAGGTTGCCCAGAGAGGTTGTGGAGTCTCCTTCTCTGGAGATATTCAAACCCTGCCTGGATGCCATCCTGCACAATGTGCTCTGCATGATCCTGCTTGGCAGGAGGGTTGGACTTGATGATCTTCAGAGGTCCCTTCCAACTTCAGCCACTCCATGATTCTGTGATTTTCAATAATTGTAGCTGACTTTGCACTGTGACGTGGTAAAAATGGACTCACAAATGTCTATCTCCTGACCTTGTAAACACTTTTTTTTTTTTGGGGGGGGGGAGGAGTGAGAATACTTTCTGCAGGATTCCTCAAGGTTCTACTATTCTCGCCTTAAATTGATGCTTGAAGACTCATCCTACTGCCTTGGTGGAAGACAAATCAATGGGGAATTATTACATTTATGGTGAGTGTATGAAGAACTTTGCAAAACCAGGGCGAGTCCCTGGAAAGGGAAGGGCGCTACAACAGGCGGGTCACAGCTCTGTACAATGGAGGTTTGAAGGGCTATGCAGATCTTCAGATCTAGTTAAAAGGAAACATGTCATTCAGGATGAGAACTCACCTCTGCACCATTGCAGCCTTCTGCATGAATAGAGGAATTGCCAGCTGCCTTATGCAAGGATCATGTGGATTTTTCACTGGATTTTTTCATGAGGATTTTAGCCAGACCCCTGGCTACTT
This sequence comes from Heteronetta atricapilla, assembly GCA_011075105.1. Classification (NCBI taxonomy): domain Eukaryota; kingdom Metazoa; phylum Chordata; class Aves; order Anseriformes; family Anatidae; genus Heteronetta; species Heteronetta atricapilla. The sequence goes on from CM021732.1 coordinate 107,243,925, forward strand.
GGCCAAGCTAGATGTTTGCAGTGTGGTGGTTACATTAAAGGTAACAAATCCATACCAGTGTTTTCCATCTGATAAGATTCTGTAAGAGTCTTAAAAGCTAGTAAGGAAAAACAAATCACAAAACAGATAGGGTTCAGATAGAATTTGGGGGAATCCTGGGTTCAAAATTTAGTCTTGACACAGACTTTGTTGTAGCTTCTCTGTGATTTTTGTAATATGTTATTTCAAATTTATCAAGGGTTGCTCCAAGGGAGCATTAAAGTTAAACTTTATAAAAAGCATAAAATATGCTTAAACTTATAAGATTATTAAATATATATATATATTATATATTATATGTATATTATATTATCTGATAGATAGAATAGTATAGTATAGAGATTAT